>CM029618.1:4934308-5259308 GCA_017311315.1 Dendrocalamus latiflorus
GCACTGTTCATGTGAACAGTGCACGTGGTGTTGTTTGTTTGATTGTCGCAGTGCCTCGTCGGATCATAGGCCATAACATTACACCCCCTCGCGGCGAGATAGCTCATCCTCAAGCTGTCAGGTGACGGTCATAATTGAAGCCCTTCATAATCCCATGTTGACGAGAGCCCGTGACATCGCACAGCGCAGAAGACAATCAGTGAAACCCCGTTGCACAACAGCGAGGATACCAACCCTCTAGCGTTGGCTAACGTCGCAAGAGTTGCCGGCGATAAGGGCAAACGCCGTAGGGCAGCAGCTTCCTTCTTGCCCCGAGATGCAATGATTGTGAGAGAGATACGACGACGTCGCTGACCCCCCCCCCCCCCCCCCCCCAATGTGACAACCGTTGCGCTCCACATCTTCGAAGGCATAGTGTCGACCGACCACGTCGAGAAGACCGTCGCTGAACAGCAGCAACCTTCCGCCTTAACGAAGGCACCAGAGGTGCAGCCAAAGATAGCGAAGCCTGGAGAGTTGTCGTTGGTCAAGGTGATAACAAGTTCAACGCCGATGACGGTGATGGCAGCGCCGCTATTGCAGTGGCAGGCATCACCTCTTGTTGCTCCTCTATCTTGGACATGATTGCAACCGACATCGATGGCAACTCAGAAAACGCAGCAACAGGCTACATCTTCTCCATCTTGACCATGAACTCTTCCATCCAGACCATCAAGTTGACGCAGATCTTAGCGGAGGATAACTCGACATCAGAAGCCATGGTAGTTGGCTCGGTGGAGACTTGACATATGGGTAGAGACGGCGTGATGGCAGTGGCGAAACAGAGGTTGAAGTATTTACCAAAACTTGGTCATGTCTGCACCCTGAGCGCACACTCCAGCAACTGGTACCACAGGGCGGCATTCCCCGTCAGGTGATGCGATGCCCAGCCACTCTTTCTCCATCGTCCGTAGCTCCTTAAAGGATTGCTCAAAGCGATTCAACCAAGGTTGCGGATCTTTATTGCCATTGAAAGTCAGAAGCCCTAGGTAGTGGAATCGTGAAGCTCGAGCCTTCATGGATCGAAACCCTGCTAGTTGCCATGGATGGCGAAGCAACAGTTGGCTCGGATACCAAATATTGTGGTCGGTGGTTGGGTACGGATCCGAAGACCGGGGATGGGGCACTCGCTCTCATCTAACCGTCAAATGGACTCTTACCTGCTGAGGTAGAGAGGCTCTTAAGCTTATTTGAAGAACTTTTGTTTATTCATTTGCTTGATTATGAATGGTGCGGTTTCTCTCTTTATATAGATAAACTTAACCCCTAACAATATGGAAACTAACACAATCTAATGTGACTAATCAACTAAAAATAATATCATATCCATACTATCTAAATAATAAGATATCTATTCCTAATATAAAGATATGCATCTATTTATTCCTAATATTAAGATATCTATCTAATTATTCCTAACACGAAGATACGCGCACAACTATTCCTAATAAATCTGCTAGAGTGCACGTGGGTACTGTTCATATGAACAGTGCGTGTGGTGCTACTTGCCTCATTGCTACAGTATCTCACCGGGTCATAGGCCATAACAAGCACCGCTACTGCCTTCAAGGGCGATGTTTTATCATAAAAATCTGATCTGAATCAGGCGAGCTAAATGGTAAACGAAGGTGTAAAAGTTAGTGGCTGCAAGGTAGAGGAACTAATTCTCGCAAAAAAACTGTAGAACTAGTGATAATTTCTGTGACTGTCATTTGTAGCTTTCCATCTACATGATTGATGACAGGGGGACAAAAATGGCAGGCTTTAGGGGATGGAACACTGCAACTTATAATGGAGCATTCATTGGCCATATACAATGGATCAGTCCACCACAGGTCCACAGTGCAGATAGATCTACTCACACTAAGTTTCATGTTGTTGGTCCCCTAGTAGGAACACAAGCCTAATGGGCATCATTCAGCAATTATTGAGCACAACCAGAATCCAAAGCAAAATAAGCTGATGAAAATGACACGCTTAACTGAAGAAATGCAAGAGAGAAAAATAGTTACCAAGTGATGGAGATTGCACTCGTTGTCCACTGGCTTTTTGCCAGTCAGCAGCTCGAGCAGAACAATGCCATAGCTGTAGACATCAGACTTCTCATTGAGCCGGGAGGTGCGCGCATACTCAGGATCAATATAGCCAATAGTGCCCATGACATAGGTCGACGTGTGAGTTTTTGAAACACACAAACTCTTAGCGATGCCAAAGTCTGTAAGATGTGCCTCATAATCTTTGTCAAGGAGGATATTCTTCGATTTTACATCCCTGTGGATTATTCGCGGACTGCAGTCATGGTGAAGATAAGCAAGGCCTTGAGCGGCACCAAGAGCAATTCGAAGGCGAGTCTCCCAGTCTAGTTTTTTCTTCTTGGATGGACCTTCTAGAATAAAAAAGAATTACCATTATAGTAGGTATAGTAATTTCATCCAGCTATTTGCTATTAATAAATAAGCAAATCTGCAATGTGTCCAAACATCAACTATTTGAGAGTGACCGGTTGGTGCTTTGTGACAGATGAACAAACAAAGACTATCAAAATTAAAACAAGCATATAAGTGCTGATCACTGTTACACTACTTAACTATTCTCAGCATTTCCTAGACAAAAACTGTCACAATGAGCTGGCAATCTGCACTTACCATGTAAAACATCCCAGAGGCTGCCATTTTCCATGTAGTCATAGAAGAGAAGATTCCCAACAGGTGATAGGGAGTATCCTTGAAGGCTGACTAGATTCCGGTGTTTGATGCTACCAACAGTCTCAAGCTCAGTCTCAAATTCTTTCAGGCTTTGCGGGTAGTGGGCATACAGCTTTTTGATTGCCACTGGTTTGCTGTTCTTCAGCACACATTTGTAAACCGTGCTTGATGCCCCATACCCAATGATGTACTTCTCACTCAAGTTTTCAGTCATCCTCATGATGTCCTCGTATACATGAAGGGCCATGTTCATATGAAGGATCACCAGCTTGGGGGGGACATTGCTCACTGCAACAACATGAATATCTATTACAACAGATTTATACTATTCTAGCATCAACTATCAGTGATCAGTTACAAAAGTGAACTATTGGTCAAGGTAACCTCACATGATATTATACTTTGATAAAAAATACATTAATCACTCAACATGACTTGTATTGACAACATAAAACTTGCCAAGAAGGTAAATAATTGATTTATTGAAACAATAGATTCAGAACTCATGCAGATGCATTACCTGGTTTGCTTACAGAGACATCTTTGAGAATAGGAGGACTGTGTGGCCTGCAAACAGCTACTAAGATCATCAGGAGGATAACAAGCCCTCCCACAGCAATGCCAAGTATTGCAGCCTTTGAGATTGGTGCTGCATAGAAAATCCAGGGAAAAAAAAGGGGTGATGGTATATTAGATGTGAAAAAGTTTACTTGAAAGCAACTAATGAATGAAGCACTGTTTTTACATTTCTCTTGGTGGCTGGAGGAATGGCATGAAGAACCAAGCCAATATCCACAAAGTCCAGGATTACCCAAGAAGCTGAAGAAAGGACCAGATCGTTAGACTACTATTTCTAAGTCTGATCATAGGATAGAATAGTGATGGAAATGATGGAGCACACTACCTGTCAGGCGAAAACCGTGAGAAGTTGTTGTCAGTAGGGACAATACCAGCCAAATTATTGTATGATACATTTCTGTTAATGAATACAAGATAATGTCAACAAAACCAAACATTCGCACATGCTTAAAAGATTTTCTGGCTGTTAACTTACAAAACATTGAGGCTGAAGCAGTTTATCAGTGAAGAAACATCCCCAGTTATATTGTTATTTTCCAGTTTTCTGCAGGAGCGAATAATAGAGAGATGAATCAGAAGTCAATTGGAGAATACCTTCTGAACCTTCCATCAAGCTTACAGAATAAAAAAAAGTGACATGAAAAGATATAACTCACAGCAATATCAGATTTTGTAGCATTCCAAGTTCTTGAGGAATCAGACCGCCAAGGTGGTTATCGGACAAATCACTGAAAAAATAACACCCCAAGTTAATTCAATATAGCATCCTAGGAACTAATCGGTAAAAGGATTCACGATTAGATCACCGGGTACTTACATCTCCATGATACTCCTCAAGTTCCCAAACTCCGCGGGGATGAATCCAACAAGACCATTTTTGCTCAAGTTACTAGAGAAACAAGCTATACGATGTCACCACATGATGCTGGAAACATACCAAAAAATGGTAATGCCAAAAACTTACAGTCTTAATAGATGCTCCAAGCTGCCAATGGCTGATGGAATTGGACCAGTAATCACGTTACAGGATAAATCCCTGATACATGTATCTTCATTATATATGCCATAGCACAAAATGAATATTCTCAAGAATTGATGAGTTAATGGAACTTACAAGGTGTCCAAATTGTTGATTCTTGAGAGCTCAATAGGAATAGTGCCACTTAGATAATTTGATGACAGATTCCTAAAAAACAGATGAATGTCACTAACCAACATGGCAAACAAGGGTGCAGATCGGTATGAATATTGACCAATATTTTAAAATAGAATCAGAAAAATTCTTTCAACTTTATTATTGCACAATTTAAGGTTTAAAACACATTATAACTTACAAATAAGTCATGCTCTCAAGTTTACACAACGAACGAGGAATGGTCCCACTTAACTTGTTGTTGTAAGCATTGCTGTACAGGAAAATCAGCACATTACATGTGTATTGTGACACTGCATATGACACAAGAATTTTAGAAAGAAGCCATGCTTACAAGCTATTGAGATTCACACATGAACTTATATTGTCAGGAATTGGTCCTTCTAGGTTGTTGTTTGCAAGATTCCTGTGAAACAAGAGTAAAATCAACTGCTTGTTTTATTAACACACTTGGGAAATCATAACAGATATTAAAGGGTGCCTAAAAAGTACTTACAAGTCAAACAAGCCAGTAAGCTTTCCAAGCTCTGGCGGAATGGACCCACTAAGTTCATTATCATTAAGTTCTCTGAATTTAGATATTTTGTTAACAAAAATAGAATGCAAGTTAACCTTAATTTGAATATCCAAAATTGACAAAAATATTTGCACTTACAGGTAATGAAGTGTTGACATATTACCAAGCTCTGGTGGTATTGGCCCTGTTAGCCGATTGCCTTGCATGTATCTGTAGGCAAAAGATGTATGACGTTAGCATCAAACTTTCACAGAGGTGAATTATCTATCAGGTAAATTCTAAGCAGCTTGAACCATATATTGGGGGAAAAGAAAACATACAACTTCTCGGTGTATGTCAAGTTTCCTAGTATCGATGGTATGGGACCAGATAACTGGTTGTAACTCAGGTCTCTGAAACAGTTCAAAGGTCATAGCAATTACCAATCTTGCACCAACAGCAATGAGGCGATGCCGCCACCTTTACTGATCAACCTATAATCTAGTAAATTTAATTTTCATCATTGGACTTACAGTACTGCAAGCGCCTGCATGAGACCAATAACTGATGGAATAGGACCAGTGAACCTGTTCCCTTGCAAGGACCTGATAGAGAACATATGCATAATTTTGCAGATTAGTGTTAACTCTGTCAAGCATGTAAGTTACGTAGATTCATTTAATTTAAAATAACCACCACATACAGTGTAGCGACTTGTAGGAAACCAATGTTGAACGGGATTGATCCAGTGAGCTGATTGTAAGACAAATCCCTACCATTACAAAATGTTAGGAACGCTTCACAAACTGAGAGAAAATATTACAAGTCAGAGGTCAAGAATATAAATACGTACAATACTTGAAAACTCGTACAGTTCCCAATGGTCTCTGGTATCACCCCAGTCAAGCTATTGTTCTTCACATCACTGGTCAAAGTGATGGTAAAGTTAGAACTCGATAGAGGATACACAACACATTGCGGTGACAAAATGTGGTAAGCAGAATACTTACAAGTACCAAAGGCCGGTCAACTGGCACATATCCGGGGAGAGGCTTCCTTCTAAATTGTTGCCACGCAATCCCCTACGGATATGATCAATTCAGCCACAAAACATTAAAAAAGACCATAGCACTTCACACTACCCCATGTGCATAAAATGGTGGCGTCTTACCATTGTAAGCATACTAATAATGCAACTACAGTAGGAGCACTAGTACACAATCTTATAACTGGCAACACAAAGTTAAGGATGACTTACAAGTATTGGAGAACCTCGTTCCAATATATTAGTCTTGGTATCTCCCCAGTCAGCTTGTTTTCAGCCAAGTCCCTAAGGTGCACATCACGTTAGAAATTCACAACAACCTTAATTAGATCCACAATATCAGAATCATGTTGCAACTAACAAAATCTTCAAATTTGGGAGCTGTGAGAGCGTTGATGGGATTGCGCCAATCAGCTGGTTGTTCTTCAATATCCTAGAAAATTACAAACACGAGCACACAATCAGCAATAACTTCCAAAGGATCTGTTTACTAAATGCGTTTCAGCAGGACCAGGCCTTACAAGCTCTCAAGGTGCTTCAGCTTCGATACCGAGAAAGGTATGTCCCCACCCAAGTTATTGAAGGACAAATCCCTAAGCCAAGAACAAAAGTTAGAGCACGCATTATTTCCAAAACCTAAACATCATTGTAGAGTCCACTCACAGCGTTCGAAGTGACGAACAATCGCCAATCTCATCAGGAATCTGCCCGGACAGCCCATTCGACTTCAAATCACTACATGTGTACATACCCAAATACACAAGTTAACGCAAGCCAAGCACCAGGAAGCTACATTCCAATCAACCACACAGACCAGCAGTTAAACAAGACATCATCCGTACATTGAGACTAGGCTCTTCAAGCTGCCGACGGCCGGAGAGATCTCGCCCTCGAGGTTGAGCCCGGAGAGGTTGCTGCATTGCATCAACACGCCGCGTCAGTGACCGAACATTGCGGTCAGTAGGCAAAAGAGTGAACTTTTAACGAACGCTCTTCGTCTTACAGCGCGGCGACGGCGAATGTGACGTTGTCGCAGAGGACGCCGCGCCACGAGCAGTAGTCGTCGCCGGCCCAATCGTACAGTAAGTTGTCGACATTGCGGAAGGACTTCTTGATCTCCAGCAGCGTCGACCCTGGATGTAATGCAACCCAGCCACGTTAGCACAAGAAAATGGCAACACAAAAGAGATTCAGGATCAGTACAATCTCAAGAGATGATTTGATCCCATAAACAGATCAACCAAAATGGAGTTGGTCACGATGCTAACGATGATTTTCCTTAATTCTTCAAGGCAAGAAAACTTAAAGCAAAAGGTCATTATGCTCATCAGATTGGAAAAAACCAGAGTGGCAGCAAAAATAGGCACAAAAAGAAAATGAAACCAAGCTTCCATCTTTGAATAGCTGAACAAAGAGTGCAACATTTAATGTCCAAACCATTTCTTGGCATCAACAACGTTTGCTCCTATTAGTAACAGAACAATGATAAGGCAGAGAAGTGGCACTTGTGAAACAAAACAGAACACAACAGAAGGGGAAAAATCTCATTTTGAAACATTGGCGGACTAGCTAGGGGCTGCTAGAACAAGATGCCAAGAACTGTCTCCCAGAGAGGGGAGAAGGCAGGAGAAGATAGCACAAGGGGCACACCACACAAGGATTAGTTAAGTGTTAGACTTCACTTACAGCAATATAAAAAAGGGAATGGAGCACTAGAGAATCACCATGCCTCCAAAAGCGCGTACTTGCAGCAGTAATAAAATACTAATCCTAACAAACCAATCATCCCCCTGAATCTTTGGTCCCCAGTACACAAACCAAACAACACCCAGAGAACCAAGAAACGAAACCTAGAGCACCAACCGTCGTCGGCAACGGCCACGGCGACGAGGAGCAAGGCAATGAGAGCGCGGGAGGCCACCGTCGTCATGGACGCTGAGCTGTGAGGCATCCGGGCAGTGACATTACAGGGAGAAGAGCAAGGGTGGAGTGTGAAGCGTGGTTTAATGGGGTGGAGTTCTTGGTTGGTTTCTTGGGTTCTCGCGCTCGGCTCTGCGCGCTCGCTGCTGTGCGGCTGGCTCAGTGATGACAGAGAGTAGCTGTATGGCTGGGCGATAGAGTAGCAGGGGCTACGAGGCTAAGTTGAGAGGGAGATGGAGTCTAGGCTTTAGAGAGAGAGAGATTTCCTGTGAGGATGGTAGAGAGAGAGGAGAGAGGAGGAGAGATGGACACTGCGAGGTCACATCAGTGTCGTAGTTCTCTCTCTCTATCTGGTTGGCCTAGAGTAGTAGAATGCGAGTCACACGTCGAGGGACATGGTACACCGATGACATGTGGGACCCAGATAGAATGGAGGGCCATGTGCTCAGTAGTGTCGCTGCGGCAACACCTGCGGGTGGGCCCCACGACCTGTGTAATTTTTGAGCAACCGCATGTGCCGATTTGGTGTGGGTAGGTGCTTAGTAAGGCTCCTTAGAACATGTTTGAATATTTTTCGTTAGGGGATTTGGTGTTTCTGATCCTGTTCTCGACTGTAAATGTAATTTTACCTCTACTTTTTTAACTTTGTAATTTTGCCCTCGCGATTTTGAAATGAAGACTCCGTTTACCCCTGTTTTGTGAGACCGTTAAGATTGGAAGATTAAATGGTAAAAAAAAAGATGCCCACGCGCAAAGTCTACTGGAACTCCCACCCACGAAAACCCTGTTCTCTCGTCAGTCTCTCGGTTTGGCCTCCCAGCGCGAAAAGCTAGGGTTTGCGGCGACGGCGGCGCGGCGGCCCCCAGGCGCGGCGCGGCACCCAAACGCGGCGCGCGACGGCCTCCAGGAGCGGAGGGAGCTGGACGGAGTCGCGGAGTCGCCTCGCGGAGGGAGCTAGGGTTTGCGGCGGCGGCGCGGCGGCCCCCAGGCGCGGCGCACGGCGACCTCCAGGAGCGGAGAGAGCTGGACGGAGTTGCGGAGTCGCCTCTCTGCTCACCTCGAGCTCAACGGAGTCGCGGCCCCGGCAGTCCACGCGCGGAGGCGGTCTCGGCGGAGGGGGCGGGGGTTGTGGTGCTGGCGGCGGCGCTGCCGTCAGATGTAGAGTGGCTGGAGCGGCTGCAGGAGAAGACCCGCAAGGACCGCGCCGTCTGGGTTGCTGAGATGCCGCTCTGGCACGCCCGCCCTCAGCTCTGACACTTGTGTTGAAAAGCAATCTACAAAAGAAAAGACTCACGACAGTTGTTGCTACTCCGGGACCTGCACGACAGCCACCATGGAAGAGCCTAGGTATTTTCTTCAACCTTTGAGATGGGTGGTATAGTGTGAAATAACAGTGGTGTCTAGATTTGTTAACCTGTATATTCGCTGTTGTGATTTGTAGGCCAAATCACAGAGAATTGAAACTTGTTGTTAGAGTTCGATCGTTTTTTAGCTTGCCAGATGGTGGTCCAAAGTCGTGGTGGCAACGTAGAACTTTGCCAACCAAGGTTGTTGACACGCATAGCTTTGGGCTGCTGCAGCTAGTTGATTTCATTGCTGAGCACTGCTTATGGGGTTCTAAACAATTCATAACTTTGTGGCGTGATTTGGAGAATGACTCTGTGGAGATAAAATCTGATGAAAATCTGTTAGAGTGGTTTCTAATCAATGTAGACAAGGGATTAGTATGCATCAATGCTCAGATAAATGATTTTGAGGGGCCACTGCAATTTTCACCAACAAAGCGAAGGTTTCACCCTACTGTGAGGAGTAGTGTACTCCTAATTGAGGGAGGCACCAGTGAGAGACACAAATGAGAGAGTCACCAATGAGAGAGCCACCACTGAGACAACCACAAATGAAACAGCAATAGCCACAGCCACATCTAAAAAGAAGAGAGTCACCACCAAAAAAGAGAGAGCCACAACCCAGAAAGGTTCTTCTGAAGATGAGGTTGTAGGGGTTGATGCAGAGGGGATGTACTCCGATACGGATTCACTTGCGGCACTAAGTGATAGCAGCTATGACACTGATTTGGCTGCATCATCTGACTCTGATGATGATTGCTCTGACCCTGAGTTTGATCCTGATAGTGAAATTGTTGATGAGGATGATGAGTATGATCCTCCCATGTTTTCATATGATGCTGATGATCCATGTATTGATGTAAATGTGGTGTTCCCAAATGTGGATCAGTACAAGTCAGCAGTCACACATCATGCTATCTTGCATGATCATGCTTTCCATATTGTGAAAAAAGACAAGACAAGATTTAGGGCCATATGCAAGAGAGCTGAACAAGGTTACAAGTGGATCTTTTTTGCATCTACAAGCAAGAAATACGTTGGATGCAAGGTAAATGACGGCTCTTGAGTTCATTGATGACATAATGTATTCATAGAACATTGATGGTTTCTTTTTACACATTTTTGTGTTAAGACAAGTGGACCAAAGCATACCTGTGGTTCATTCAACAAGTGTGGTGAGACAATGGCCTCCAATGACATCCAAAGATCAGTGGCCTCATGTTGATTTAGGCTACAAAATCAGCAAGCCCAAATTGAGAAGGAAACCTGGGAGACCAAGAAAATCTAGGATCAAACCATATGATGAAGTTGGCACTAGTAAGAAAAGGAAGATATGTCCTAAGTGCAATGAACTAGGCCATACAGCTAAACATTGTCAAGGAGGTCCCACAGCTAGTCAAAAGAAGAGGCTCTCAACACCACAAGATGGATCTGCACAAGGAAGCAATGACCCAATGTAAGTCATGCATGTATTACTGTTTTTTTACCTCATTTACTAATCAGTAATTGTAGTAACACATTCTTTTCTCACAAGGGGACGGGGTAGGGGAAGGGGAAGGGAGTCACAAGAGGACATTAATGAGCCAATGTAAGTCATGCATCCCTTGCTGTCCATTCTTATTTTTTTCAAATTTAATCATTTCTAACTTTACTAACATGTTTTCTTCTCTCCATGTGTAGGGGAAGTGGTTCTGGTACAGCAAGGGGAAGAGGAAGAGGGTCAGGAAGGGGAGGAGGGTCAGGAGACGACAACAATGAGACAATGTAATTCATGAACGCATTGATGTCCACTACAATTTTTTTTGGAAATTATAACATTTCTAACTGTACTAACTTGTTTTCACTCTCTCCGTATGGCGTGGAAGTGGTGCTGCTACAGGAAGGGGAAGGGGAAGAGGTTCAGGAAGGGGAAGGAGAGGAGGAACTACTGGGAGACTTGCTAATTTGTTAGGTCTTAATGGTTGAATGTGATGTTTGCCAATAGAGATCTAAAAACCCAATGCTAGTTGCTACTTTTGTTTGACATGTCATGCGGACCTGTATGTTGCCATGTCATATGGATATGTTGGTATGCCATCTAGACATTAATGTGACATGTACATGTATGGCATGATATCTCATGGTTATCCGTAATCTCTTGATGTTTACATGCAAGTTGTGTGATTAAAAATTGTGTTTCTTTGAATTTTGGCATAAATGCTGTCCAAATTTTGCAAAATTTGACAAATTTTGTCCAAATTTATATTAATAAAACGAATGCATAAATTTGTGTTTAATTCTGTTGACAACATCCCTACCAAATATGTCAAAACTTCAATTTCGAAATAGGGGTAAAATCACAAAGTTCTCTAACAAAACAGGGGTAAAATCACATGGGCAAACTTGTCTATTCGTGCAAAAGTTAACACCGTTAACTGGCTTTAACGGAATTGGGGCAGACTCTCCCTTCAGTTCAAAAACACAGGGGTAAAATCACAAAGTTTAAAAAATGAGGGCAAAATCACCATTTCGCTTGAAAACGAGGGCATGAACGCTTAAGCCCCTTATGCTTTCTACCACGAAGAAATAAACCGCCACAAGTCGCAATTGTAGTAAAGTTTGGCAAAAGTATCAACTCGAATGCGAAATAAAATATAACATCAAATTCGAAAGATCTATTCATTGGTCTGTCATCGTAATGTTAAGATCTATACTGAAGGGTGATAATTTTGGGCTTCGTTTGGAGCACAAATTTTTTACAGACGTGCTATACCACACTCGAATATTTTTGAGATAAAATCAATCGAATTTCTAACCTTTCAAACTTCGTGGAGATTTGTGCATTATCTTTACCACCGTCATTTCCTCCTCTCCGACGACGCCGTTGTCTTCGTGCGCCGCTGCCTTGTGAGATTAGGTCTCGGGCTCACTGTTAGAATTAAGGTTCACCCAAGGCCCCTGAACTTAGAGGGAGGCCGGGGCGATGGCGGACCGGTGGCAGGGCGGTGAGGCGGTGGTGGCGCCGCCCCGATCGCGGGTGGGAGAGGGCGATGGGCGAGGTAGGCGGCGAGGGTGATACTTCATGGAGTCATTAGGTGGCGGAGAGCGACACTGACGGATTCAACAGCGTTAGCCACCGGAGACGGGGAAGAAGGGTGGGGACAGGGTCTTTGACGTCGGACTCGACCGAAAATGAAGAAGGCGGCTGCAGGGAAGGAGGAAACGGGGGGAGGAGGAGGAGGAGGAAGAGGGGAGATGGTGGCTCAATGGCCTCGGTGGCGCCAGGCGCCAGCAAAAAGGCAGGGGCGACATGGGCAAGGGGGCTGTAGGACCAGGCTGCGACGGAGGCTGGCGGCAAGGATGTGGGTTAGGATTAGGAAGGGAAGAATATAAAGGAATCGGATAGATCTCGTCCTTTGATTCTCAATCCAATTGTTCAAAATATTTGACTGATTTTAACTTCTAAAAACAATTAAATACTCTATCGATAGACCCAATTTTTATACAAACCCTACGTGATTTATAGTGTTTTCTGCGGAAATTTTGCGTTTCAGATTGGCCCTTTGATCTCTCCAGAAATAATCATGTGATTTCGTCACCCAGTCACGAGCGCCTTAACCAATGGGATGTCAAGTGGATGCAAGCATGTGTGGCCTGAAAAACACAACAGTTAGCCGATGTAAACTGGCTACCGACATGTGGGGCCAAGGTTCACTATACCCCCACATGTCAGTGCTCTATGATTGATCCAACACGAAACGTGATGTTTATCAGGCTCCTGCAGGAAATGTCAGGGCCGCGCTTTCCTTTATCTATAGCTTTTGCCTCCTATTCCCCCTCTCCTTTTATTTACTAGCTGCATAAGCGCGGGGCTAAAGTAAAAGAAGCGATAATTCGCAGGGAGTTTTCATTAAAAAAATCAAGGACAAATGCGAAATTTCGGAGAAATCAAAGGTTTTTTTGGTAAAAAACCGAGGACTTGCAAGGACTTGTACGTAAGTAAATAAGGACCTATACGTAATTTTGGAAACCCGCGGGGCGCCATCCAAAATTTTTTTGCGAAGAAAAAACTTACAGGGACCTATTTGCGAGGAAAAAAGACCTTTACGTAATTATCGAAAAATACGAGGAAAGTGGCTCGGCCGGCCGTACGCGAATTCCGCTGGACACGCGCCGGCCGACCGAGCGCGCGGGGCGACGTGGCCACGCTGAGAACGCCGGAACTCCCCCGCTAATGTTATGGTTATTATTCCTTGTCCATTTATCCTTCTCTTTTTCTTTTTGGGATTAGTTTTCGAAACTTTTTAAGTAAATCAGCGGTAAAGATCACTGTAACAAAAACACATGCTGCAAACACCGTGTGCTACATTGTGCTGTGTTTTGTATAGTGTGATGGTACTAGGGTTGTAAACGAGCCGAAGTCGAATGAGTTTGGTCTGAGCTCAAGCGAGTCTAAGGCCTCGCTCATTTCGGTTTGAGTTTCTGACTTATTTTCACTATTCCTAAATTATATCTTTTTTGAAATTTTGACTTTTTTAGCCTTTTTACCTATTTTTTCGTATTCGTTTGCATTATCCGTGATTGACTAATATGTTTTTATTTTTATTTTTTTTAATTTAATTACGCTGAATAATTTTTAAATATCATTTCAGCTATATACAATGCAATTTCAACCATAAGCCAATTTTTTTAGCCGAAATGAGCGGGCTGTAAGTTAGGGTCCAAGCCTGAACCTAGAGTCGAACTCGGCTCTATCCAAACTCGATAACAGCTAAAACAATTCAACATGCATTAATTTTCAATAATAAGAAAAGTTAGAGTTCGATTCAAGTAAATTCGATAATAATCAAAACAATTCAACATGTACTAATTTTTAAATAATAATAAAAGCTTGAATTCGACACAGGTAAGCTTGATAAAGTTAACATATATTAATATCAAGCTCAAATTAAGCCTTGACGAGCTATTTGAAGTCGAGCACAAGCAGTTCACCCGGCCTTGATTTTTTTTATAGCATAGCGCAGTTTTGTATCAGTTACAGTGGTGATGTAGTGTGCAGTGAAGGCAATCTGTACTGTTTGAGATGATTAACAGTAGGAGAGGCTGGCATTTCAGCTAAGGTGGTGACTAGTGAGTTGGCAGCGGCGTCCATGCGGTATGCCACGCGTGTCCCCCCAAAACGGAGCTCCCATGGTACTCATACAGTGGACCGGCAGAGCAAGTACTGAAAAACTCCGAACTTGCCCCAGTTGGGATATTAGGGTTTCTTTTCAACTATGCCTTATAATTTATAGTTTTTATTTTAACACAAACATTTATATTAACAAATTAAATACCGATAAGATTCTTAAAAAATATTGTCCTAGTAAGTTTTTCGAAACAACAACGGAGAAACCGTCCCATTTGTTTGAAGGAAGCCAAGCTTAAGATAAATTGGTACTGTTTTTGTGGCTTTTAGTTTTTGTTTTTTCAGAAAACAAAATAAATAGGATGACTTCTCCGATTAGCTTCTTGAAGCTATTTTTCGAAACGGCTTCTCAAACTCGACAGCATGTGCGTCGTCTGTGTCAGCGTCTTTATCATTCGTTACCGTTCTAAAAAATGCAACAAAAAATCATGAGTCGTAGCTACAAACCTATTAATCATAGTTTAAAAGAATATGACAAAGATGGCCGGTTCATGCTGCCAGCTAGCAATCAATGTAAGCTTTGTAGCATATCCATCTATCTTAGCGAGCCAAAAGAACATGACAAAGATGGTCGGTTCATGCTGCCAGCTAGCAATCAATGTAAGCTTTGTGGCATATCCATCTATCTTAGTGAGTAAACGGGGTTAATGTTTGTTATCTGAAAGTGAGAGCAATGCCAAAGCTCAGGTGGCCAGAGTGTATAACAATCGACAGCATTGTGAGCCTGAGATTTTAGTAGCGGATTCAAATCCAACGGAGAGATCCTAAATTTTTTTCCAAGTGAAGAATTATATCCGATCCGACATATGGTAGCACATGAACACACTAAATAAACTGTTGAGTTTGCACTAAAGTACGTTGGCTATGGTTTAGAGGGAATTTGGGGAGCCCAATCCCCAACGACCCTACTAATGTTTAGTACTAGTTTCTTTAGAAAAAAAAACAAATGTATAATACTAAAATCTACACCAGTATATATCAGTTAGTATATGTCTATATAATTGCACTAGTCTATTTAGAAAGCAAAAAAAAAAAAAAAAGAATTGCACCTGTAGTAGTACTAGTACTAGTATTCATGCTAGCCAATAAGCCTCTACAGCAAAAATTGCCTTTTCTTATCACTCTTACATACATCCACATGCCACATTTATTGTATTGTTGTGATTTGGAGTAAATGGCACCTCCTAAACCCAGTAAACAACTAATGATATTTAAGACATCTCTTTTGTTTTAGAGATCTAGAAAATCTCATAACAATCCTTAAACCAAGGGGAAAATTCCTATAAGTTATATCACTATTCAACAGAAAAGAGTATATCTATACCATTTATTTCGGTAGAACTAGATTATGTTAATGCAGATTAATCATATATAGATACCTTAACTGTTACAGCTGTGTAATGAATACAGCTATACTTTTTAAAGATACTAGAGATATATATAACCAATACAATATATTACGATTTGTAGTTATGCAACTGTATGAGAAATTCCGGCAGAGGGTAGAAATAAGAAAGAGCTTTTTCAGAGCACCTCCTCCTGAAAAAGCTCCTCCTCCTGCTAATCTTGTTAATCCTCACGTGACCCCTGCCCTACTCCCCGAGAGAGAGAGAGAGAGAGAGAGAGAGAGAGAGAGAGATCCCAGTGCAAAGGTACAGAAGTGCAGTGCAGTGCAACCATGGTGGGGTCGCTGGGGAAAGGGTGTAGGGCCCCCCACCGGCTGCCATGCGGGCCCGGCTCCGTGCTGCGACAAAGAACGGCCTGTTGCGATATTTTGAGCAGATCGGCTAGTGCCATGCTTCGTTAGTTTTAGAACTTTTCGCGCCTGGTGCAGTGCTCCCAGTTTCCTCCCTGTGCTCCATGCTGCCTTTCCTGACCCTTCCTTGCGCAGATCTGATGCAAATGTTGAGATAAAGCTCAAATTCGGTACCTTTGCATCTTGATTATATACTGAGATTGCATCTCAAAGCTCGAAGGGATGTGTGTGTTGGGAATAATCCCACATTGGTTGTGGAAGAGGAGAAAGCACAACTTATAAGTGTGGGGGAGCCCCCACCCATTGGACTAGTCTTTTGGGGGGAGAAGGCCCAGTACCACTTATAAGGTTGTTGCTCCGTTGCTCCGTGGGCTTGGTTGTGTTCCGCCCATGTGGACCTGTGGCCCGGGGAGTAAAAACCCGGCTGGACCTAGGTATGCGGCCAGGTCCAGATCTCACATTATTGTTGGATAAACCACGACCGCGTGGTTTACGCGTACGCGTGGAGTGCGTTGCGTGTGGAGTCCGCGTGCGTGCGTTGCGTGGCGTGAGTTGCGGCGTGGGTTGTTGCGTGGCGTGCGTTGCGTGTGTG
Source organism: Dendrocalamus latiflorus (assembly GCA_017311315.1). Lineage (NCBI taxonomy): Eukaryota > Viridiplantae > Streptophyta > Magnoliopsida > Poales > Poaceae > Dendrocalamus > Dendrocalamus latiflorus. Next base: position 4,951,107 of record CM029618.1, read on the forward strand.
CGTTATAAAAAGCCTGTAAACGCTGTGTTTTGAGAGAGCAGAAAATACAGAAAAAACGGCGTTCCGTCGCCGCAGGTGTTTCGTCGCCTGACAAAAATCCTCGCGTTCTAGTGTTTGATCTTGGGCTAATTCCTTCATTTGGTATCAGAGCCGGTGAAGTTCGACAGCAAGCTGATGGCCGGTGACGAGCGTACGCCGCCATCATCTCCGAAAGGCGTCGACGACCTGAAGTCCGGCGGTAGCAACACACGACGTGAGGTCATGGTGGAACGCGTCATCAAGGAGTCCAGCGGGTCGGTGGAGTTCCCAGTGTTGACGCGGGCAAACTACCACGAGTGGGCGTTGGTGATGCAGGTGAACTTGGAGGCGCTCGGGCTCTGGCGTGCTGTGGAGACGAGCGACGTCGAGCGTCACGAGGATCGGCTGGCGTTGGCCGCCATCCTGCGCGCGGTGCCGACGGAGATGCGCTCGGGTCTCGCCGTGAAGAAAAGTGCCAAGGAGGCATGGGCGGCTGTGAAGACGATGCGGATGGGCGACAAGCGCGTGCAGGAGGCGAATGCGCAGAAGCTCCTCAAGCAATTCGAGAATGTGGCATTCAACGGTGGTGAGTCCATCGACGAATTCGCCATGCGTCTCGGCTCCCTCGTTGCGGAATTGCGCGAGCTGGGAGAGAACATCGAGGAGGTGCGCGTCGTCAAGAAGCTGCTTCGTGTGGTGCCGGCGAAGTACAATCAAGTCGCCGTGTCCATCGAGATGCTCATGGACTTGAATACGATGTCGCTCGAGGAACTGGTTGGACGACTCCGAGTTGCTGAAGATCGGTGCGGTGCCGAGGCGATCGCGGACGGCGTCGGGCAGTTGCTGCTCACCGAGGAGCAGTGGGAGGCGCGCCGGCGTCAGGGCAACGGGAGGCAGCGAGCGCGTATGGACTTCGTCAAGAACAGCGGCCGTGCAAAGGGCGGTGGCCGGAGCGACAATGACGACGACGACGCAAGTAGCATGAGCTCGGGTGCAAGTAGGCGTTTGCGCCGCGCCAGGCGAGGAAGGTGCTACAACTGTGGCGTACGTGGCCACATCTCCAGGGATTGCCGTGAGCCGAGGAAGGAGAAAGCACTGCTCGTCGAAGGCGACGACGAGTTAGCACTCATGTAGGTCGGGTGCATGGGGTGTCGTGGTTTAGGGGGTGATTGTTGGATAAACCACGACCGCGTGGTTTACGCGTACGCGTGGAGTGCGTTGCGTGTGGAGTCCGCGTGCGTGCGTTGCGTGGCGTGAGTTGCGGCGTGGGTTGTTGCGTGGCGTGCGTTGCGTGCGTGCGTTATAAAAAGCCTGTAAACGCTGTGTTTTAAGAGAGCAGAAAATACAGAAAAAAACGGCGTTCCGTCGCCGCAGGCGTTTCGTCGCCTGACAAAAATCCTCGCGTTCTAGTGTTTGATCTTGGGCTAATTCCTTCATTGTGTACATTCGATTAGAAGAAGCCACGTTGCTATTGCAATCAGGGAATCTAGCAGCGTCAACGTCCCAGTGTACCGATTCATCAGCCGCAGAGTCCTCAGTTAAAACGCGAAAAAAAATTCGATTCCCATAAAAATTGAGCTGTCTCTTATGAAATTCATTGATTCCAAACATACCCCGGTTGATTCTCGTTTTGTGATCTCAAATGACTTTTTTTTTGTGCGTGTGAAGTTAGCGTTATCTGATGTTGATGTTTCGTGGAGAAATATTTATCAGCTGAGATGAGGCTGTGAACTGTGTAGCTTTACCGCGAGGCATGCATGCTTCTCTCCACCTAATGATCTCCCTTTTCCCCTGCCCTAGCTTAGCCGCACTGCATGGCCAGGCCAGGCCAGGCCAGAGAGAGAGGAGGGAGAGATGTCAATGATGGATGGGGTTCTGCGGTGCGTTTGCGAGGACAGGCCCTTTTCAGGGGTGGCAGCAGCAGGCAGCGACCTCCATTCATTACCACTACTTTCTTTCCTACGTAGTTATTGCTTTGTTCAGTTTTTCAGCTCATCTCATCTCTCTCTCCGTCCCTCTCTTCGTTGTTGGTTCGGAGTAGCTCTCTCTCTCTCTCTCTCTCTCTCTCTCCCTCTCTCCCTCTCTCTCTCTCTCTCTCCTTTGCCTCTGTTTGGCGTTGTGTGTTTGCTGCTGCTGGAAGCATGGTGCATGGATTGATTCTTCCAGCATTCCATCCCCTGGCGCTTTCGCAGTACATTTGGGCATGGCGAGTTCTGACACGGGAGATGGGCGCGTAACTAGATAATTCATCATCGATCGTTGTTCACACGCACGCTTCCTGTTCTCTTCGTTCGTTGCTACGTACTCGCTCCTAAATCCCAGCTCGGTTTCTGTAAACACCCCGCGCACGTGCTGCGCTCAAGTTCCATTACGCGCATCGATTCAGATCACGGTCACGCGAACGTTTCATCAGAGGCAGATGTCATCACAAAACAGTAGAGGATCGTGTAGCTCTCGCTCGATTGTTCGTTTGGTGTCCACTTGCAGGGGCGGAGCCAGCTGAGGCCCAGGCCTCAGGTTCAGCCCACTAGAGAGCGTAAAACCTAGTCCAATCTCTTTTTAGCTACAGTAAAAATTAGTGTAAAGCTTTCACCTGGGCCTCGGGCCGTTGCCCCGGTGGCCCGAGGCCCAGCTACGCCCCTGTCCACTTGGATCGGTGAGCCTGCATGAGGCATTGGACTGAAATAAATGGGATTTCATATTTTTTTGAAGGGTACAACACGGACGCACACTTGACACATATCTTATACACATCACTCACGCATATAGACATGTGTGTACTATACACGTCTACGGATAACCGTTTATCGGAGTCTCTAGGGCCTCCAGAGCATGAGCACGTGATGTCTCCACTAGGCTACGTCCGTTGTAAGCTCAAGCTTCAATTAGATTGGTTTTGGCGATTAATGATAGATATAAATATGATATTAACTTGTTTATTGAGTATGATATTGTTTAGTCTCATTTGGATGAAAAAGGTGAAAATCATGGAGGTATACATTCGACGACATATTCTTATATCTTATTACATTCATCGGATCCAAAATATAGGATTAACTCCACCAAAAGTCTAAATTAAATATGTGTATATATTTTTATTACACATTTTTATGAGCACATATTTAGAGAGAGTTCACTCTATGTTTTGCAGTTTCATTAGTATTGATCCTTGTTCTTCATCCACATGTATTTCGGATCTCTACTTTGAAATATATCCTTTTGAGTATATAAAACTTGTGTAGTTCATATATATTTATTATTGATTTAAATTCAATCACTTTCAATCGGGTTGTCATAAATATGTTTCCTTGTAGTATAGGACAATTTAATGCGCTGGGTATCTAAGCAAAACTAAGTATGACAAGGGTTCATGTTCAAAGCCAAGGAGTAGAGTATAATTTATATCTAGTATGCATTCCACTAATTTTAGGGCAACAAGGGTTCATGTTCAAAGCCAAGGAGTATGGTAAGCAATTATCCACAGAAATTAACTATGAACAAGCGTGAATATAATTTCTGTAAAAAAGTAAAGCATGCAATTTGATAGTTTTAAATAAAATAATTTGCATTCAAAAGTAGGTGTAATATGATCAAAGTAATGACTTGCATCACTCAATTTACCACGGTTTTGATCTTACTCAAAGCCTTCCCAGTCAATGATCTTGAAACTCTTGGTCTTCGTCTTTATCCACCTACCGCCCCTCGCCCCCACTCACCACTTGCTGCCCCTCGGCCCTCTACCCGACGGCTTGCCACTCCTCGCCCCCACACAGCCGCTCCTCTTCCTGGCCACCGCCCCTCCTCCCGCCCGACCTCCTCCTCTACGCAATCCTCAACACCGTCCTCTCGCCCGGGTGCTCAACCTTTTCCTCAACGCCGTCCTCAAACCGCGACTGCCTCCAAACCTCCAAGGTCCATAGTCCCTCCTTTGCTAATGCTTTCAAAATGTCTTCTTTGCTAATGCCTCCAAACCATACTCTAGAATCTACATGTAATCTTGCTTGCTATTCATCTGTCAATGTCCCAAGTTACTTTGTAAGTATATGAACTGCTGTTCATTTACATGGTATGCAGCTCAAGTTGATTGCTTTTTGTAGTTCGTACCATCCATCCATGCATTCTTATAACATGTTTCTTGCAAATCTTGTGCTTGATAGAATGATAGCTAAGTTTGAGCCATTGTTTTTTAATGCTCCTTTTGTCAAATATGCTGTCGGGTATATGGGTATGCCCGCGGGGCGCGGGCGACGGGTACCAACGGGTGATAGGCATGGACGAGGTTCTTCACATATCGTCCTTCGTTGGTATACCCGTGGGGGCTAAATAAGGGTCGCGGGCATGGGTATGGGCGAGTACTACCCGTGCCCGCTATGCCCAATTGCCATCCCTAGGTGCGGCGCACGTGGAGGACTGGTGTCACGCGTGCGCGTGATGGCAGAGGGAGAAAGAGATGAGAAAGTGGGGAAAAGCTAGCAAGATATGGCGATTGACTTTTGCCTTTGAATTTCTATTTTTGAGTTTGAAATTGTATTTGAATTCAAATTTCCTTTTTGATTTTAAAATTTTGCTCAATTCGATTTTCAATTATTTTGTCTTTTGATTCAAGATTTTTTAATTATTTTCATCATTTGAATTGTCCAGCAAAAATCCAAATCAAGATTTCGAAAAATTCGAATAGGCAAAAAAGAAATAAAAAACTTTAAAACTTCATAATTTCTGGCTTTCTCAAATTTGGAACGTTACAGTCTGTTCAGCCATCTGGATCCCTCCTGTATGGATGCCCAGGATTCAAATGCGAGGCACTATATGTCCTACGGCTCCCGCGTACCGGCGTACGTACGGCGTCGTGCCGGTGGAGGCGAGCGAGACGGGAGGATGCCATTTGTTTATGCCATGGGCACGGCCGTAGATAGATCCGCCTATTTCTCACCGACTGATTTGTATGAAGATTAGAGCTTCGGTGAACTTGTGTGCTCTGACAAGATTGGGGCACTTCTAAGGATTTTGGATTTTTCGGTGAGCCCCAACGATAGATCTCGAAGCAGCATTGGTGACCCAACGGTAAGGCAACCAGGGCAATGGTGGCACCCCAGATGGCTAGTTTGGGAGATGGTAGTAGGCAGTGGAAGTCGACGACCGGGCAACAGCAAGGAGTTAATCTAGATTTTTGTAACACCCCCATTTCAGGGAGCATTATGAAACCCTCGCAACTGCCCAGGATTGTTCAGTTGCGAGTACATCCATCGAGTGTATAACATTGCCAACACATGCTTAAGATAAAAACCAGCTTTATTACAATATAAAGGCATAAAAGCCAAGTTTTACAGAAGGGCAAGCGACCCTTAGATACCTTACAAACAAAAGAACGCCACAGGCACGCCTGAGCGGAGGACAACCCTAATTCCACGCATCCTCGACCTCATAAAGTTTCACTTCTTTACCTTCGTCTGCCTCCTTATTGCTGATTAAATCTGTTAATGTTTTTAGCAAGCATGAGTACTACCACTTGTACTCAACAAGTCACACGGAGCTTAATAATAATTTCATGCAAGGTATATCAAATAAAGGGAAACATGTCTATTATTTTGTGTGGATGCAGTTTTAGTTGGAAACCAGTTTTAAACATAAAATCACAACTTTAGGGGTTCTCAAGGTTCAATTACCAGACCACCAACATTACCAAATCCTTTCCAATTCTACTTATGCCTTGTTGCTGGAATCACCCATTAAACATAGCTTCATTTACCGGAAGCACGGCGTATTCGAATACAATTAATCATGACTCTGCAGAGCTGCCCTGCTTTACCCACAAGATTCCTTAACTACGGCCAAAGAGCTAAGAAAACAAGATTGTTCGCTGCTCAATTCTTTATATAGCCTCTACCTAGTAGGTTTCCTCGATAAGCCCAGGCCTCCAACCTCTGACTCATCTCAGCCTACTATTGTGTGGACCTCTGATAATCAAATCAACAATAAAAACCACAACGGCGCCCACTGCGCCAACTTCCATACGGCCCTTCTCAACTCCCTTCCGTATGGACTCACACTTTGCCTTCGCCTTGCGTTTGTAGAGATTCAATCGAATTTGAGCAGCTACTAGACCAGGTTTGACGTATCAACACTTGTGGTTGGGCGATCACTATGTTCTTTACTCAGCATAAGGGTCTAGTCCTTATTTTACCCGGTGGCAAATTCCCTTCTACAAATCTGTCCAGTGATTTGACACTCCCATTGATTTGTAACATTTGCCTTTACCCTAGGTCGCAGGATCCAACGATCCTCGCTCACTCTAGAGCCACTTCCCAAATACCAAATCTTTTAGTAACAGAAGATGTTGATTTTCTAATCTACCGTAATTACATATTATTGTATGTAACATTACTATGTTTTGTCAAAGTGAATATGGTCATCAAATTAGACTGGGCTTTTCGGGTGGTAGGACATAACTAATATCATGTCATTCCAAGCATTTATTGTAAACAAAATAACAGTTCACAAATAACATAATGAAAATACTAGTAAATAAATAACGGAAAGGTAGGTTCAACATGATCAAGGTATGTGTGACTTGCCTTGCGGGTTTACGATTTCGATTAACTTGTATTCTCTGATGGGCTGGGCTTGGACTTGAGTTTCTCCCTCCTGCTCCTGGTGATCTTCGACGTCGGGAGCTAACGCAAAACAAATAAAATAAATCAATTCCATGCCCGAAGGAATGAGCTAGGAATAAAGAAATAAAATAAAGAAATGAAATTCAAAAGAATGCAAACAAATTGAAATTTGGGCTTATAGGAAGGTCATATGGGGGAATGGGCTTTGGATATAGGTTATTGGGCTCGAGACGAATCCGGGGAGTATAAATATGTATTTTGGGCTTTGGGCTTGTTACTGTTCATCGGGTCCGGTCGGTTACTGTTCCTCGGGCTCGGTCGGATGGAACGGGCGCGGGCGAGTGACTTGACTCAACCCAACCGGGACGAAGTGGCTCGGCCGGGTGCGGGCGACGCGGCCAGGCGCGCGCGGGCGCAGCCAGGCGCAGACGCGTGGCGCGAGCGGCGTGACGGGTGCGGTCGCGGGGCGGGCTCGGTGCGACCAGACGCGGGCGCGCGCGATCGGGTTCGAGCGCGCGGGAGCGGGCGCGGTCGGACGCGCGGGCGGGCGCGGGGCGACGCGGGACAGCGCGGTCGGAGCGGGGTGCGGTGCAGCCAACTCGGGCGCGGGATCCGGTCGTCTTCTTCCTCAGCCCTCCCGATCGCGCGGAGAACAGAGGACGACGGCGACGGTTGGCGACGGCGGAGGAATAGGTTGCGACGGCGGAGGAATAGGTTGCGACGGCGGAGGAGGACATGGACGGGTGCGGAATGGAGAGGGGGTCCCATTTTGGGAGGTGGCCGGACCGACGGAGGCGGCAATCGCCGGCGGTAAGCTCTCTCTCTCTTGCGGCTATTTCGGATATTAAAGGGCAACTAGGGTTTTATTGGGTGGTTTGGCCGCGGATTAAGCACTAGGGGAAGTAGGGGAGACTCATGGGTAGGTCGGTTTGGGTTAGAGGTGCTAGTATTGGGCTGGCCACGGTGAGGCACTTCGGCCGTGAGGTGGTGATCGGCGCCGGGGAAGAGGGGACCTCTAGGGTTTAAGGCGGTGATTGGGATATGCTTCTAGGGCGTCGGTGGCGCTATAGAAGGACTGAATTGGGGAATGGATGGCCGGGGAATAGACATTGCTTTAGGGCTTGGAGTTTGGGGATTTTCGCATTTAGCGGCGATGGGTGCGGCAATGGGGTATAGAGGGGCGTTGGGCAGATTGCGGGGGTGGTGGTGATGGCTAGGGGGGGCTCGGCCGCTTATAAAGCGTGGCGAAGGCGGTTCGGCGCGGATATGCTCCCGGGACGGCAGTGGAGCGTGGCAGCCGGCGACGTTGCCACCTTCGTTGGCCGGCGCAGGGTGTCAGAGGGGACAGTGGGGGAGGTGTAAAGGAGCTCTTGTCCGCGCAAGGAGGTGGCGTCGACCGTCGGCGCGAGGTGGCGTTGGCGCACGCGGAGAGGGCGGGCGGCGGGAAAGCTGCGGCGACGGCAGGGCGGCGGGGTGGCGTGGCACGCCACGGGGCCGGGCAGGGGTGCGCTGGCCATCCCACCGAGCGGGATTGGCGGGGAGGTGACGCGGGCGCGAGTCACGCAGGAGGCGTGAGCGGCGGCGACAAAAGAGGAAGGCGGTGGATTTTTTTTTCAAGTAAGCACAGTGTACACACTCCCTCCTCCCAATCCGACAGCAAAGGTAGAGAATCTGAGCATCAATTGCTTGAGATTTGTGGTGAATATGCTTAGGATTTGAGAGAGCAAAGCAAAAATGGAAAATGAACTCAAATTCAACTTTTGAAAATTTCTGAAATTCAATTTTGTTTCAACCCACCCCCCTTAAAAAGGATCTCGACCTCGAGATCAACTCGGGCCAAGGAGTAGGTTGGGAAACTCTCGCTGCAAGTCCGACTCCTTCTCCCATGTAGCCTCATCTGCTGTGTGGTTTCGCCACTGAATCTTGTGAAATCTGACGTTTTTACCCTTTAACTGCCTTTCTGAAGTTTCTAGGATTTGAATTGGCTCCTCATCATATGATAGGTCATCTTGTAAATCTATGTCATCAACTGGTACTTGCTCTGTTGGATGGCGAAGACATTTTCGTAACTGGGATACATGAAATACGTTGTGTACTCTAGCCAGGTTTGGTGTCAACTGCAATTTATAAGCTACTTCCCCTATTCTCTCGAGAATTTCAAACGGGCCAATATACCTTGGGGCTAACTTTCCTTCAGCTTGAAATCTCTTTACTGACTTGAATGGCGTGACTTTGAGGTATACCAAATCTCCAATTTCAAAGTTCAAGTCTTTTCGACGTTTATCAGCATAGCTCTTTTGTCGACTCTGGGCTATTCTCATTTTATCTCGAATGATCCTGACATGAGCTTCTGCATCTTGTACGACTTGTGGTCCTAAGAACTGTCGTTCTCCGGTTTCGGTCCAATTCAACGGCGTCCTACATGGTCTTCCATATAAGGCTTCAAATGGGGCCATCTTAATACTAGCCTGATAACTGTTATTATAAGAAAATTCTGCAAATGGCAAACACATATCCCAAGCTGCTCCGTAGACTAACGCACATGCTCGCAACATGTCTTCTAAAATTTGGTTTACTCGTTCTGTCTGTCCTCCGGTTTGTGGATGGTAGGCTGTACTGAATGCTAGGTCTGTTCCCATTGCCTCATGCAATTTTTCCCAGAAAACAGATGTAAATTGTGCTCCTCTATCAGATACTATCCTCTTTGGAATTCCATGTAACACCACAATCTTGGTTAAGTATAATTCTGCCAGTTTATTTTTGCCATAGGTTTGCTTGATCGGTATGAAGTGTGCTACTTTTGTCAGTCGGTCTACGATTACCCAAATAGCATCGTAACCGTTGCGGGTTTTTGGGAACCCTGTGATAAAGTCCATACCGATATCTTCCCATTTCCAGTCTGGAACGGGTAAAGGATTTAACAATCCTGAGGGCTTCTGGTGATCTATCTTTATCTTTTGACATGTGTCACAGCGTGCGATATACTCTGCTATATCTCTTTTCATTTTACTCCACCAATATCTCTTCTTTAAGTCTTGATACATTTTAGTTCCTCCTGGATGTATAGAAAATTGAGATGAGTGGGCTTTTCGTAAAATCAAGTCCTTCAGCTCTTTATCATTGGGTATATAATAACGACCTCGGAATCTCAGGATCCCTTGGTCATCTTTAACAAACTCATTTGAACTTTCTTCTTGACTTTTCTTCGCAAGTCGTCGTATTTTTTCATCTTTCTCTTGAGCTGTCTTGATCTGATCTGTTAGAGTCTGTTGAATTTCCAATGCTGCTATCTGACCTTGTTCGCCATGGTACCTCTTCTGACTCAATGTATTAACGATGACATCGTTGGCTCTAGCTGCTTCTTCTGCCGAGATATGATTTATTCTTCCTTGGACTGGCCTCAGTATTCCTTTGTCCTTGTCCGTTGCTGACGTTGTAGCTGTCGTCTGAATTCCAACTAGCTTGACTATAAATTGTCGGCTCTGGCCTTCTTCCTCCTGTTTTGGTACAGCGGTCAACTGTCGTGGCGAAGATGTCTGTGCTCTGACTTGGGCCTTTGCCACTTTAGAATGTAGTCCTCCTCTTGGGCACTGAGTCTTGAAATGACCAGCTTGGCCACAATGGAAACAAGCGGGTTGCCACTGTGGACACTGCTTCTGAAAATGGTTTCCATCACATTTAAAGCATTTTGAATTTGAAGTTCTCACGGTATCTTGTGGTAGAGTTGTGGTATTCTGGTTCATTTGTATTTGGGGTCTTGGAGTAAATATCATTGTCTTGTCTTGCTGGTTTTTGTACTGGGATACTAGGATTACTCGTTTTCGAGGTACATCGGGTGATGATGTTATCTGTACTATCTTCCTTTTCTGGGTATCTTCTAACTCCTTTTTGGTTTCTTCCGATATAATGAGTTTATTTACCATTGAAGGTAAATCTTTAAAGTCCATAGCTGAGATATGATGCTTTAGAGATATCTGCAATCCTTCTCTAAATCTTTCCATCTTTTTCTCCTCGGTCTTCACGTCATCAGGGGCGTAACGGGCCAATGTGTTAAACTGATGAAGATACTCTGTGACTGTACGTTCTCCTTGCTTCAACGCGAGAAATTCTCGACGCTTAACTTCCATCACTCCAGTCGGTACATGGGTGTGACGGAAAATATCCTCAAATTCTTTCCAAGTAATTTCTCGATCTTCAACCATAGCTTGATAATTCATCCACCAGGCTGCTGTTGGGCCTTGTAGTTGATGGGAGGCATATAGTACTTTTTCCTTGTCATTACATTGAACCGTGTTTAACTTTCTCTTCACGTCTCTAAACCAATCTTCTGCCACCATCGGGTCAGGTGATAAAGAAAAGACTGGGGGCCTAGTCTTGTGAAAATCTGCCCATTTTGATCGTACGGGCAGTCTTTGCTGACTATTTCCTTCACTTTTCTCAGCAATCTGTTCTAACAGTTTAGTATGATGTTCCATTTTGTTGACTTGACCAAGTTCCGCTTGATACCGGTTTTCTTCCATCTTTACCAATAAGTCTATTATGCGTGGCTGCCTTGCTTCTCCTAGATAAGAATTGCCTTGCTCTTGTGATCCATTTCCAGATTCAACCATCTTAATTGCTCTTGACGGGATTGGGAGTTAGGTCTGCAGCGAGTTTTTAATAAAATCAGATAGGGAAGTAAGAATTCAGAACTTAAGGTAAGATTAGAATGAAATAGATAAGGACTTAGAGTGAAATAGAAAGACTGAAATTTGAAGAGGGTAAGACTAGAGATACTTATAGCAAACAAATTATCAGAACGGCAAAAATAGTTTTCTTTTTATTCATTACACAAGTTGGACTCATACCATTCATACGAGGTACACATCTCAACTTGTTTTTACACAGCCAAAAAGATACTATTACCAAAGGGTTCAACTATACTAACGCATACAGCTCTATATTTTTTTAACTTTTTTTTTTACCATTGCTTACATCGCCAAATTTGAATTTAGACAAGAATAAATATAATTAGTCTTAGAAATCAAAACTTAATTTTAAAATAAGACTGATAGATAAGGTAGACAGGAAAGAGATTATACAGGAATAATATTGATATTTTAGGTAACTCATTTTTTTATAAGTAAAATAGTTTTCACAAATATCCTTAATGTACTTAGGGTCATCCTACGGTCAAGCAAGCTAGCTCTGATACCACTCTGTAAAACCCCCATTTCAGGGAGCATTATGAAACCCTCGCAACTGCCCAGGATTGTTCAGTTGCGAGTACATCCATCGAGTGTATAACATTGCCAACACATGCTTAAGATAAAAACCAGCTTTATTACAATATAAAGGCATAAAAGCCAAGTTTTACAGAAGGGCAAGCGACCCTTAGATACCTTACAAACAAAAGAACGCCACAGGCACGCCTGAGCGGAGGACAACCCTAATTCCACGCATCCTCGACCTCATAAAGTTTCACTTCTTTACCTTCGTCTGCCTCCTTATTGCTGATTAAATCTGTTAATGTTTTTAGCAAGCATGAGTACTACCACTTGTACTCAACAAGTCACACGGAGCTTAATAATAATTTCATGCAAGGTATATCAAATAAAGGGAAACATGTCTATTATTTTGTGTGGATGCAGTTTTAGTTGGAAACCAGTTTTAAACATAAAATCACAACTTTAGGGGTTCTCAAGGTTCAATTACCAGACCACCAACATTACCAAATCCTTTCCAATTCTACTTATGCCTTGTTGCTGGAATCACCCATTAAACATAGCTTCATTTACCGGAAGCACGGCGTATTCGAATACAATTAATCATGACTCTGCAGAGCTGCCCTGCTTTACCCACAAGATTCCTTAACTCCGGCCAAAGAGCTAAGAAAACAAGATTGTTCGCTGCTCAATTCTTTATATAGCCTCTACCTAGTAGGTTTCCTCGATAAGCCCAGGCCTCCAACCTCTGACTCATCTCAGCCTACTATTGTGTGGACCTCTGATAATCAAATCAACAATAAAAACCACAACGGCGCCCACTGCGCCAACTTCCATACGGCCCTTCTCAACTCCCTTCCGTATGGACTCACACTTTGCCTTCGCCTTGCGTTTGTAGAGATTCAATCGAATTTGAGCAGCTACTAGACCAGGTTTGACGTATCAACACTTGTGGTTGGGCGATCACTATGTTCTTTACTCAGCATAAGGGTCTAGTCCTTATTTTACCCGGTGGCAAATTCCCTTCTACAAATCTGTCCAGTGATTTGACACTCCCATTGATTTGTAACATTTGCCTTTACCCTAGGTCGCAGGATCCAACGATCCTCGCTCACTCTAGAGCCACTTCCCAAATACCAAATCTTTTAGTAACAGAAGATGTTGATTTTCTAATCTACCGTAATTACATATTATTGTATGTAACATTACTATGTTTTGTCAAAGTGAATATGGTCATCAAATTAGACTGGGCTTTTCGGGTGGTAGGACATAACTAATATCATGTCATTCCAACCATTTATTGTAAACAAAATAACAGTTCACAAATAACATAATGAAAATACTAGTAAATAAATAACGGAAAGGTAGGTTCAACATGATCAAGGTATGTGTGACTTGCCTTGCGGGTTTACGATTTCGATTAACTTGTATTCTCTGATGGGCTGGGCTTGGACTTGAGTTTCTCCCTCCTGCTCCTGGTGATCTTCGACGTCGGGAGCTAACGCAAAACAAATAAAATAAATCAATTCCATGCCCGAAGGAATGAGCTAGGAATAAAGAAATAAAATAAAGAAATGAAATTCAAAAGAATGCAAACAAATTGAAATTTGGGCTTATAGGAAGGTCATATGGGGGAATGGGCTTTGGATATAGGTTATTGGGCTCGAGACGAATCCGGGGAGTATAAATATGTATTTTGGGCTTTGGGCTTGTTACTGTTCATCGGGTCCGGTCGGTTACTGTTCCTCGGGCTCGGTCGGATGGAACGGGCGCGGGCGAGTGACTTGACTCAACCCAACCGGGACGAAGTGGCTCGGCCGGGTGCGGGCGACGCGGCCAGGCGCGCGCGGGCGCAGCCAGGCGCAGACGCGTGGCGCGAGCGGCGTGACGGGTGCGGTCGCGGGCGGGCTCGGTGCGACCAGACGCGGGCGCGCGCGATCGGGTTCGAGCGCGCGGGAGCGGGCGCGGTCGGACGCGCGGGCGGGCGCGGGGCGACGCGGGACGGCGCGGTCGGAGCGGGGTGCGGTGCAGCCAACTCGGGCGCGGGATCCGGTCGTCTTCTTCCTCAGCCCTCCCGATCGCGCGGAGAACAGAGGACGACGGCGACGGTTGGCGACGGCGGAGGAATAGGTTGCGACGGCGGAGGAATAGGTTGCGACGGCGGAGGAGGACATGGACGGGTGCGGAATGGAGAGGGGGTCCCATTTTGGGAGGTGGCCGGACCGACGGAGGCGGCAATCGCCGGCGGTAAGCTCTCTCTCTCTTGCGGCTATTTCGGATATTAAAGGGCAACTAGGGTTTTATTGGGTGGTTTGGCCGCGGATTAAGCACTAGGGGAAGTAGGGGAGACTCATGGGTAGGTCGGTTTGGGTTAGAGGTGCTAGTATTGGGCTGGCCACGGTGAGGCACTTCGGCCGTGAGGTGGTGATCGGCGCCGGGGAAGAGGGGACCTCTAGGGTTTAAGGCGGTGATTGGGATATGCTTCTAGGGCGTCGGTGGCGCTATAGAAGGACTGAATTGGGGAATGGATGGCCGGGGGAATAGACATTGCTTTAGGGCTTGGAGTTTGGGGATTTTTGCATTTACCGGCGATGGGTGCGGCAATGGGGTATAGAGGGGCGTTGGGCGGATTGCGGGGGTGGTGGTGATGGCTAGGGGGGGCTCGGCCGCTTATAAAGCGTGGCGAAGGCGGTTCGGCGCGGATATGCTCCCGGGACGGCAGTGGAGCGTGGCAGCCGGCGACGTTGCCACCTTCGTTGGCCGGCGCAGGGTGTCAGAGGGGACAGTGGGGGAGGTGTAAAGGAGCTCTTGTCCGCGCAAGGAGGTGGCGTCGACCGTCGGCGCGAGGTGGCGTTGGCGCACGCGGAGAGGGCGGGCGGCGGGAAAGTTGCGGCGACGGCAGGGCGGCGGGGTGGCGTGGCACGCCACGGGGCCGGGCAGGGGTGCGCTGGCCATCCCACCGAGCGGGATTGGCGGGGAGGTGACGCGGGCGCGAGTCACGCAGGAGGCGTGAGCGGCGGCGACAAAAGAGGAAGGCGGTGGATTTTTTTTTCAAGTAAGCACAGTGTACACACTCCCTCCTCCCAATCCGACAGCAAAGGTAGAGAATCTGAGCATCAATTGCTTGAGATTTGTGGTGAATATGCTTAGGATTTGAGAGAGCAAAGCAAAAATGGAAAATGAACTCAAATTCAACTTTTGAAAATTTCTGAAATTCAATTTTGTTTCAATTTTGAGGACGATTGACACCGGTGGTGGTGGCATGAAAGGCCATACGTAAGTGGCGGCGAGGCGACCGGTCAGGGAGGAGAGTGGTGGCTGAGGAGGAGAGTGGCACCGGTGGCCGCTATGGCAGCTGACGCCGGCTAAAGTTGCCGGGTGCCAATGGAAGGAGAGAGAGTTAGGGCGAGAATAGAAAGATCTGATCTTCGCACATAAGTGATTTAACACCACCGAACATGGTCTTTCCTAACAGCTAAGGTTTCGATTAGAATGCAGGGAAGTATCTCGAGTTCCGATTTCTATAAAATTAGACTATTTCTTACAAAAATTCGTGTAGAATTCATATGAAATCCCGCCTTACAGGCGGCGAGGAAGAAAAAACAAGTTACTCAGCGAGGAAGTTCTAAGCTACGACCAATCATTAATCCCTCTCGTAGGAAGGTGTTACGGCCGGGAGATGAGATAATGCTGATTTGGGTGGTGATCGGTTCGGCTGAAAAGCTCATGGCTGAAAATACTGTAGCTGGCTAAAAAAAGCACTGTAGCTGACAGAGATTTATTTAGCATAATTAAATTTAAAAAAATATAAAAATATAAAAAATATGTTAGTCCATTACGTATAATACAAACAAATACGGGGGAAAAAGAACCGGCAAAAAAGCTCAATAAAAATCCAAAAGTTCAGAAAAAGACGAAATTTATGAATAGTGAAAAATAAACGAAGTCAGAAGTCAAAGCCGAGTTAATTAGGGCTAGTTCCGGTCCGAAGAGGCAGCGCTCAGATACCAATGCACGAGAGAAAGGAGTTGGAATATAATAAGCGAGGTAACGAAAACGGGGCTGTCTTATGATTCTTTCGGACAGAGGCAGCCTTTCCATTAGCGTTGGCATGTGGATCGCGAGAAAAAGCAGCTGTGGGATCGAGTCGGGGGAGTGGCGCTTGTACTAGCAGCACTCCATCACCCATGATTTTTAAAAGACTCGCCATGGACGCGCTGCATTCCGCCAGCGAATCATGCCGCTTCTGTGCAAGGGTATGTATGCGAACCATGCATGGCTCGTTGGGGTGGACGACGGGATAGGCAGAAGATCTCGCGAGATTCGAATTTATCTGAATCTTGTACCTTGTACGTACATGCTGGTATCTTCCTGTTTATTTCGATTTCAGCTTCTGACTTCTGGCTTATTTTTCACTGTTAATAAATTTTGTCTTTTTCTGAACTTTTGATTTTTTAGCTTTTTTGCTGGTTCTTTTTTCCCGTATTCGTTTGTGTTGTCCGTGATAAGCTAGCATATTTTTTCTATTCTTAAAATTTAATTACGCCAAATAAGCTACCTTCAGCTACAGTGAAATTTCAGCTGTTATATTGTAATTTTAGCTATAAGCAATAGCTTTTCAGCTCAACGGAGCGGGGCTTAGGCTTGTTGAGGCGCAATCACGTACTCCGTAAGCTTGGGACGTATCTCGGAGGGGGTAAGTTTGTCTGAATCTTGTGCGTGTTCCATTGGAAAAGGCACGGTGGACAGAAGGTGCTAGTGTTTGCCGTTGATTCAGAGCTAGAAAAAAAAACTTTTGTGAGCTCTGATTAATTTCTGAAGTTTGAAGATTGCATTGTATTGTACGTTCGGTGCGCTTTGGGGCGACCGAGCCTGACTGTAGGACGGGCAGAGTATATCCCAGTAGCAGTGGCGGACCCAGGAAAAAAATCTAGGTAGGGCGAAGTCCAGTAGTAGACCCAGGAAAAAAACTAGGTAGGTTGAAGTCGGAAGCGTGAAATAAACAGTAGTACTTATGCAATTCATCAAAGCACTTATGCAATTCTTTTTTCTTTTTGCAAAAAAGGAAGTGATGAACCATAGCTAAACATATCTAAATAAGACAGAAAAGGGCATTATGATCATATAATAACCAAGAATTAGTAGGAACCGTAATGTTTGCAATGGCTTGGCTCAGACTTAACTAAAGTCCATGCAGCATTTCTTTTATCATATCTAGGAACTATAATATTAGAAGCCATAACATGGCACTGAAAAAATAACTACCATAAATCCATAACAAAAAATGAGATTGTGCTCCAAAAAAGTTCTCTCCAGCAATGTATCAAAGACAGTTTTTTTTTCCAATTTTCAAGCATCTTCATCAATTCAGCATTCAAAGAACTAGATTAGCAATTTAGCAGTGTACAGTCACCTAAACATGATTTTTCACTTTGATTGGTGCACAGAGCCAGATGAAGCCGCACACCAATACTTTAGACTATAAAAAATTGCTCCAGTTCTGAGATTTCTGCTCTTTCTTCCTAAAAAGAACACTTGATAGCGGGAGCACTAGTCTCTCTTCAACAAAGGTTGCTCCAGTTCTCTGCTACAATAAAACATGGTGACCATATGAACTAAGCGAAACTGCCAAAAGAATATGGCTCTAGTTTCGCATTGGGAATCAGAAAATGGTCCTATGGCTAAACATTGCAATTTATGAATAAAAACTACATTTTTTAATGAATAATTTCAATTGAACCGAACCACATGCTGCAGTATCCCAAAAGAGGAAAAAAAATCCATCGTGCTTTCAAGCAATCCACACCGCAACAATAATCCTTTGCTTTCCTTCTGAGTCCACATGGGACTTAATTAAGCCGCCCATCCATCGACCACACATTATCACCGAACTTGGGAGAAGCTTCATTCCCACTTCGAAATGAAAGGCCTAATGATGTTCATCCAGAGCTCTAGACACACCATAGGGAACTGACCTCTATTTGGTTAGATAATGCATTGGAGTAGAACATTACAGTCACTTGGTTTTCTCCAATGACTCACCCGGGGGGGGGGGGGGGGGTTCCGGCCGGCGAGGGGAGCTCGGGCGGCCGCCCGGGCTCGCCCGAAGGGCAGGTCCGCCCCTGCCCAGTAGAAAAGGTCGTAATCACGTGACTAGTACTGTC
This sequence comes from Dendrocalamus latiflorus, assembly GCA_017311315.1. NCBI lineage: Eukaryota > Viridiplantae > Streptophyta > Magnoliopsida > Poales > Poaceae > Dendrocalamus > Dendrocalamus latiflorus. Next base: position 4,969,104 of record CM029618.1, read on the forward strand.
ACGCCACCCATGCACCCGGTCCGGCTCAACTCAACTAGACCTGGCTGGCCAATTGTCTCCTTTGAAGGTATGATACTATCAGCCCTGCTCATTTCACTTGAATTTCTGACTTCTGATCTAAAAACGTCATAATACAAAAAAGTAAATAAGCTATGATGGTCTAGACGTGTTAGAGCAACTCCAAGAGAAGAGCTAAATCATTTTCTAAAGGTAAATTTGGCTATTATTGGAGAAAAAACGTCTCCAATAGACTCTGTAAATGACTCTCCAAATTTAGTAGCTCTCCATCCCTCCTCCTTCGCTCTCTATTTTTGGATAGCCTACCTCGCTCACCATCCAGCCTCTTGGCGCGGTCGGCGTTTCCTTCCCGCACGCTGCGCCCCACTCCCGCGCGTACGCGACTCACCGCGCGCCCTCTAGTTTAGATAGCCTGTTGGAGTAGTCTTGTTTTTTTGGGTGAGATTCATTTTAGAGAATAGCTAAATCACTAAATTTAGATACTTCTCTTGGCTAATCTCTTGGAGTTGCTCTTATGCTTGGGCTGTTAGCTCGGCACAGTGAGTTAGGCCGGCACGGTATGCACAATAACTCTCATGCGATAGTGTAGTAACTCTTCTATGGTTGCACAATAAAATTATTTGTGATTGACAGTAGATTTACTTGTGTTAGAATTACTACACTCTTCTAATACGCTCTTATTTATAATTATATTCCATTTGTATTTTTGTTTGAATGTTTCCTAATTCAATTTTATTCTCATATTATTTCTATTTAAATCCTAATCAATTTTATTGGCTTCCATTGATTATTCCCTATTATTGGTTGGCATAGCACAAAACTCGGGAAATTCCAAATAAACTTTCTGAAGAAATTCAAATGCCAACAGAATGTAACAAAAAATTTTAAATTCTTCGTAATTTCGAACATCCAAAATTTGAGGATGTTACATGTGGTAAATCTTCTATGATAGTGCAATGTGTTAAAATTATTGTACTCTTTTAAGCGTGGACACATGGTTTGGAAGTAAAATTATTTGTGATTGTTAGTAAAATTACTTGTAACTAGCAGTAAAATACTTACGACTGTGCTTAACGGGCCACTGATAACCCGTTGGGCTAAACGTGTCCGTGACAGCCCGGTACGACTGGACCTCTCTCCGTGTCATGCCTAGATCTAAGGGTAGACACGTAGACCGATACGGTATAGCACGATAACTTATTTAGATCAACTATGCTGGGCATAGTCTAGCTAATGTGTATGGTGCTATGATCCATTTGGTCAGGTCTGAACTCAACTGTCTATGGTCTTGTTCTTTTCAGCTTCTAAAAGCTGTTTTTCAGCTTTTCTACAGTAACTATCTTTTAAACGGAGTATTTTTTTTTCAAAATATGGTCTACTAGTTAATTACAGTACATACTTTACTGACTTTATTTATATCGGCAAAAACTGTATGTGAGTTTCTGTTACTATGTAATCTCTTGTACAAACAGTTCAAAAGTCATAAACTACATCTAAACAGAACAAGCCATATATATCCTGTTTCTTGCTCTCGCTACGCATGGTACCTGCGGCAAGAGCACATCGCCAAACACCACAGGGATCAGTCAACTCAGAGCTCGGCTTTGCGGAGGGAGTATATCACAGATTCACAGAAGCACGCTGCCATGCAGACACGCCGCGCTCGAGTGTCGCTGCCAATCCCGTTTGATCCGAGCGTCACATCAGAAAAAGAGAGAGAGAGATGATCGGATAATTAAAAATTTTATTCCGCAGAATTGGTAGTCGCAAGTTAAAACCTGGGCAAAAAGGATGCTGCAACTTGCCACGCTAGCTGAGCTGACGTATCGTTGCATATTTGATAGTCCTGTACGGAGAGTCGTGTTACAAAACCAGTCGGCGTAACTTGGAACACAGGAATTTTCTAGATTTTACGGCGGAAAACAAATGTTCATTCTCGGTAGATGCAGGTTTCTCCTGATTTTTTTTGCGTTCTAAATTAACAGTTAGTTGCAACTCATACCAATTACCGCACTGTACTAGTCTCTACTATTATATACTAAAAGTCGATAAGATATATCTCAGAGTAGCTAAAAAATGCTAGAAATTCTAAAAAAAGCAAAACATATAGCACTTTATTTGGATTGTCCTAATTTTATAGGATGAAATTTGATAGTTGACTTTGAGATATAAGAATCTATCTATATATAGACTAATTATACACTTAGAGAAAAGATCTAACTATTAATCTGGCGGGCCTGAGATATAATAGCTACATGTCAAGTACTATCCAAATAAAGAGAAATTTGGAATTATAAATAAAGAAAAATTAGTAATTCAATTTTCATACGACTTCCAAAGTAATATCTACAAGTAACTAAAATTTGCAATAATAATTAAACGAAAAGTAGCAAATTAAAAGAAATAGCACATGTCAAGTACAATCTAAATTAACTAAAATTCCAAATAAAAATAAAATAAATTTGACACTTTAATTTGCATATAAATGTCAAAGTAAACCCCTAAAAAATTAATTTTTAATAATAACTAAAATAAATATAAATTGTTTTTTGTACGAATTCGAGCCTAGAACTAAAAAACCTCAGCAAGTATGATCCAAAAACATGCAAAATCGAAATAAAAATTAAAGAATGATAAGGTATTTGATTTGTAAACAAATTTGAAACATAAATTCCAAAAATATTAAAATTTGTAAACCTATACTGATTAGTCACTCTGAGTAAGCTCCCATATTAACCAGAAAGATCTAGCCATCTACATCACGGATCCAAGTTAGAATAGCTTATATTAAAAAAAGAATCCTATATCAAGTACAATCCAAATTAACTGAAATTTTGAATAAAAAAGAAAATTAGCAATTGTATTTCCACACGACATCTAAAGTAACATCCATAAATAACTAGTATCTAGAATAATAATTAAATAAAATTAGCAAATTAAAAAAGAGTGTATGTCAAGTACAATCTAAATTAACTAAAATTTGGGGGAAAATAAAAACTAGCAATTTGCTTTCCATATGAATTCCAAAGTAAAATGCCCCCCAAATAAAAACAAAATCTATCTATTATATACTAAAAGTCCATGACATGAGTTTTACCATTGCTAAGATAAAAGAGAAATAAACTAAAAATTCTCAGAAAAAGGAAAACATCCATCCCTCAATTCAGTGGCTCTTATTGTTGTCAGTAAGTGATTAGTAGTAGATGTCTTAGATAAAACAAGAAATCTTTTAAGACAAGGTTACCCATTATAAATTATAGACGAACATAATAAATAAAATGAATCGCAGACAGCCCACACTAAAAGCCACATATGAGAGGAAAAGAAGAACCTGGATGTGCAAAATAAATGAGTAAAGCCATGCACGAGAGAAACAAGAAAAAGTGGCACTTGGCAAGAAAAGAGAGAAATGAAAAAAGGCGTGACCTATGCTACCTCAGTCTTCCCAATAATGTGTACTAGTTACGTACCCGTGCGTTGCAACGGAACTCATTGAATGTATAGAGAATCGTACTATAAAAGAGAGTTGCTCTGATCAGTTCGAAAGTGGAGAATTGTTAGAAGTTGAGAAAATAGAACGGTTAGAGGAGAATGGACGTACAACCACCAACTCGTTCTTTTATAATAGTAATGATTTTGCATCTTTGATTTGTTTTGCTAGAATCGCTATCAATGTGATGGATTCTAATTAAAGTTGAACTATATCAACTATTAGGTGTTATCTACTACACAATAAAAGGTTAGGATGATTGATTACATCAACTAAGAAAAGAGTGAAATATCTTAGAACTTCTCCCAAAAATAAAAAATTGACCGTTAATTTGTTAGACCCTAATTATATTTAGCAATCATAGTCAATGAATATTACCTATAAATGAGAATAATTGCTAGAAATTCTCAAAAAAGTATCTATCTCTTAATTAGGTCGACCCTTTTTATGATTAAGAAATCATAACTAATGATTTTTCTTGATCTATGGAAGTGCCATGAAGTTGATTTGCACTATGATATGCATGTACATATAGATGGGAAGCTCTTGTATGAAATTAAGACGCGAGATATTAGAGATAGAATTGAACTCAAACGATCAACGCATAGACACGAACTTGCCTACAATATCTATTATAATTTACATTCTTTTAATTGTATTAATATGGATACAACTATTGTCTATATTATTGGAGATGCCGATTAAAAATTATAAAGAGCAAGTATTTTCTCCCAAAGATATAATTTATATTCTTTGTTTTAACATATACTACTATACATTAATATCATAAACGAAATTAAATATACAAACATAGAAATCAAATCGAATAGATAACATTCTAAAAATTATAATATTTGAATTCTTTCATGTGATCTATAACTATTTATTTTCTACATATAGTTTCTTTATTATTTATCACATATGTACCACTAAACTAATTAAATATACTCTAAAATAATACTGCACTGTTGGGATACGGGTAGGCTATACTAGCGCAGATTAAAATTTTCTATCACGTAAAATAGGAAGCCATGTGAGTAATAAATCATGGATCATTACCACTAGACACACAGTGCAGTGGAAGTAGAGTTGAAACAACCGATCCAATGAAGAGTGCGTCGGTTTAGTGGTAGTAGTCGATCATCCTCCGCCCAACCGTCTCATCCTCACGATCGTCCCGATCAGTGCCGCAGTCACTGCAACACCTCTACCGAGGTCCACACGTCCAGCAATAGATCACTGTGCATCGGTATGCTAGCACCAGCGCGCACAGTAGGGGTTATGAGAGGTGATGGCTAGAGTTTTGATGGGTGTATTTTGGGATGCCTCCCTCAGCCTCTATACCTCTCCTTATATAACCTCCAATCAAATCCTTATGCGATATGAGTTGGGATCATATCCCACTCAGAGACTATCATCCGAATCCTTATCGTTCCAGCCCATTAAGTTGGGACCCCTATAGGTTCATGTATATTTGGCCATGGGCTGAAAACTCCTTTCTGGTCTATAAGTCGGTAACAGTCCCTAGCAGGACATAACGACTCCCAAACATACATAAAGATCATGTCGGACAAAGCTATATAGTGCTTATGTACTGATCCCTTTGCCTCATGATACCATATCGAATTTAAGGCGAGAAGCGTGCCACCCTATGATAGCTCGATCTTTCACTCTAACCTATAGTAAATTATTTAGTTGTGATTGACTCATCAACCACATTTGGCATGGCCATGCACTTACTTAATCCAACCACATCGAGGGGTCCAGAGATATCTCTCCTATTATATAGGAGGGGCAAATTTTATCTTAATCACTCATATTCCTCCACATGTTTCATAGTAAACCCAAAATCTACATTTTGACCACCCAGTCACGGAGTAGTGTTTAGTAACCCCAAGTAAACTATTACATATGTAGAAAACAGTGACAATCTCAGGTCTAAGGATCCTACATACACTATGTATGAGACCAACCGATGACACTTAAGAATATAACAATTCCCGCAGAGTCTCATGATGGGTCAATCTAACACCATGTTCTCTAACATGTGTCTATATTATTGATTTGACATCTCATATCCATGATCTGTGAAACATGATTATCAATCAATACATGTGTTGATCTGTAAATCATAATTGTCCCACATAATGATATAAGATCAGAGATAATTTAGAATAATGTCCAAACATGAATAAAGAGTTACACGAACAAGCCACATACTTGTTGATCATTATGAAAGACATTTATTTAAGAAACAAAGTAACATATTATTTTAAAAAATCATAAACATGAAATTAATACAACTATCTCTATAGTTATATCTAGAATATATCACTAATACGTGCACATCTAATAATAATGCCCGTGCTGATGGCCGCGCACCTCTATGAATAATAACCGTGCAAGTGCGTAGGTCATCGTGCTGGTTAAAAAGAATTAGTTGATGGTAGATGCTAGTGTGCGTGTGGGTACATCCTATCTCAACTAAACTATACGGCCCTAAGCTAGTTGTACGTGAAGATCGGTCGGTAGTACGTATTACTGCGTGCTTACAGAGCACGTTTTGCCCGTGACATGTCTCTCTACGACCATGATTAGGCCTGATTATTTTGGATTTTGTTGATATCTATTGATTTTGGTTCATGAGTAGTAATTATTTTAGAGAAGTCATACGAGAGTGAGATTCATATACGATTTTTATCGATATAAATAAAATTATTACTATATCTACTATAATTAACTAATAGGCTCTGATTTAAAAATATACTCCATTTAAAAAATTGGTATTATAAAAAACTATTTTCTAAAAATAACATTTAAAAACTAATATAAACAAGATCTAATACTGGTCAACCACGACTAAAACTGCTCTTTAATAGTCGTACCAAAACAACTCATAGATGCGATAAATGTGAGGCTACAAGAAAGAAGCCGGCCATGGTTCAGACGCTCCTCGTGCCGCCGTGAACTATTGACCTAGCTAGCGGATCGGAGAAGCATAATGCTCGCCTCATAAATGTGGTCCGTAGGCCGTAGTTAAGGTTGTCAGTATCATATATTATATAATTCTATTAGAAGTAGATAACATAGATAATCTCTACCCCTCTATAATACACTAAAATTTTCTTTACTAAATCCACCCCCTCAACCACCCCCACAGTCATGTCTAATCTAAGTCCACCCATATTTGTGTACCAAAGTAATCCAATTTCATACAAATAAATGCCCTAGATCTCTCTTCAAACATTCTTCTCTTACTCATTGAAGATCCTAAGGCCAAAATCATCCGGATCATGCCTCTCACATCTCTTCTCATAAAAAGAAAAAACTGGCTGACGTGTGGCCCCACCCTCCTCCCTAAACGCGTGCGGCTGCCTCCCCCCTCGGAATCCCGAGCGCTGCCCCCCAATCTTCCGGCGACGCTACTAGTATCACAGTAAAATCATGATTTTACTCGTAGAATCGTTACAATAAACTATATTAGTATATAAAATTTGATATTACCTATTGCTAGTTTATGTTGTACTAGTTTAATTTGCTTTGTTTTGTTGTTTACATGTTGTTCTAAGGTAAAAAAAGTATTATCTTTGACATATTGCATTTTTACATTATTAGTTTATTAACAATAATTAAATAAGTTCCAAAAATCAACCTTAATTCAATATAGCATAAATAAGTGTACTCAAATACAAAATTAAATTCAAAAAATCTATTATAAACTTGCATATTTAGAAATATAATTCAATTTTTTATATAAAATATATACGCTTGTAAAAATTTGATAGAATCGTGATTTTACGATCTGATCCCGTCAGACGAAAAATAAGCCTACCTGATATCGCAATTCTAACAACCTTGGCGTAGCTAAGTCTCCAATTTCCACAAGCAAAAGAAAGGGAGATGGTCAAGGAAATGGCGATATAGGATACGCGATAAGTGATATCCGTCCGTATATATTCGTATGTCAAATGATATGAGAAAGTATGTTGTGATTTCACCTAGAAGCAAAATAACATATAGACAGATTGTCATATCTAAATAGTAGGAGTACTGAGTGTTCTTTCTTCACCATCTCAGTAATTAGCCTCTCCATGTCCGCTCTGATCGTACCATACTGCCCAATATCCTGTGCAAAGAAGCAGATAATTTCTGTTCGACCGACCGTCCGAAAGATTATGGAACGGATACCGAATGGAGAAATAGATATCCGATATTATCCGTGTCCGACTCCGACTCCGAGAAAAAAATATATAATAGATACAGAATAAGCGATATTCCTTCGTATATGTTCTGATTGCACCCCTACGTTTGGCTAGGATAAAACCACCGGCGCGGCGCGCGAGCAAGGATGCGCGTACGGGGTGCGCGCGGGCGTAAGTCGGGTGGATGAATTGGCGCGGCGCGGCGCGGTATGCAGAATGGGAAACCGTGTGTTTTGAGCAGATTCGTGACGTGCCGCGGGGTTGCAAGTCGTAGCACACGAGTGGGTCGCTCGCCCCGAGCAAAAGAAGACGAGAGGATTGCACGCAAGGGACGCAACGCAACGACGACACGGTGGTCCGTGGCCGTACCAGCCGTGCCAGTACTCGTACCTCTATTACTGACGTTGGGTTTCAGTGTTTCACCCCTGCAGTGAAAAGATGAGGCGTTGATCAGTTTCCCTTGCGGTTTGCCAACGTCTCGAGTAGTCACAACAAGACTAAACCGGAAGCCGATTTGAACCTTGATTTTTAGAAGCGGTTTTTCAAAGCTATTTGTAAAATTCGTCTGTCAGTCTTCGTCGTCTTCTCTATTTTTGTATCTTTCACAATTATTTTCTAAATTCTGTTCTAACAAATATTTCTTTCAACCGTTATTGCTTTAGTCTCTACTACTTAAAGAAGAGTTAATGGTGATGGTTCATCACCTTCAACTTAGTGGTTCATCTACCATCCCATTTAAAAAAGAATTGGTGAGCGCTCTCTCATCTCCCCCCACACTCAAATATTTCAGCGCCAACATGTAGGCCTTCCTCTCTCCTCTCTTCCCCTCTCCCGCTTCTCCCCCTCACTCCTCACCTCCTCCCATTCTTCTTATCCACTCTATCCTCTCTCTCTCTCTCTCTCGCATCTCTCCTCTCTCCATTTCTCTCGACCGGCGAGAGGGTTAGGCGACGGAGGCTACGGGATGAGGTGGAGACACGACGGCGACATTGTGGGCTAGATTTTAGCTGGGGCGACAATGTGGGCTAGATCTTAGCTAGGGCGACGATGGCTTCTTCCCCAAAACCTGTTAGATCGATTGTCCCTACACCACCACGGCCGGATCTGGCTATGCCTGTCCCCGTGGCATTCGGATCTGGCGTCCCTCCATCTTCTTCTACCTTGGTAGTGGCGCATGAGCAAAGGATTCGGAGCGGTGGCGTGGTGCTTCTTGCCCAAGTCTAGTTAGATTCGGCTGCCCTCACCGCCACCACCTTCGGATATGGTTTTGCCCATCTCCCCTATATTATTTCTCCCATTCTCATCCCATCCTTCTCTCCAGCTTGTTCTACAATTTTGCTAGTACAGATCTTATCCTATCCCTGTGTCACGGGAGGTGGCCACCTCCATCCCAACGACCCCAGAGGATTGTAACATCCCAAAATTTTATTTGCTTTTTATTGGACTTATTGGATTTTATTTGGGTTTTTGGTTGTTATTTCCAAAGCTTAGGGCAAGAAATCTTAATTTGTTTATTTCTAAAAGCAAAAAATAGTTGATTTTATTTTTCCTGAGTTCTCCTAGATCTCTCCATCTCCTCTCACTCTCACCAACCGGTGGAGCTGCCTGTCATCTTCTTCTTTCCCTTCTTCCATCTCCAACCGCCGCCATTGATGCCCTTCGAGTTCTTAATGGCCGACCGTTACTCCCCGAAGCAAATACTGCCAATGAAAACCCTCCTCGTTCCCCACTTCCTCTGATGGTTTTCCCCGTTTTAAACCTCATCATTAATCATGATCGTGTGCTACTACACTAGCCACAAATATGGTGAGCCGCCTCTTGGCCATTCCTCTTTTCCGAGCCAATAAATATCTTCTAGATTATCTCTTGTTCACACTCTTCTGCCCCTCGATTCTTGCTTTCCAGTGCCTGAGACTTTCTACATCAAGTTTCTCCTCCGTCGGACTTAAAGTTGAGTTCCGGCGAGCCTCTTCGGGGAGCCCAAGACTCTTCGCACTTCATCGTCACCGCCCCTGTCTTCACCGAGTCGCACGACCATTCGTCGCCCCTTCACCAATCCAGTCCGCTACCGGAACCCCTTCGTCGTTGACGACCGAGCCGCCTTCGCCGCTTCTTTTTCGTTGTCGACCAACCTCCGACCACTAAGTTTTGACCACATTGCGACCACTGTCTGCTAACCACGACGGCATCCGACCACGGCTGTTTGACCTTGCAAAATCTATGGACCACTATATAACTTTTGACCACTCCGAACATCTTCTCTTGCTGATTAGATCGCTCTGAACGTCTTACTAATCGAATTGCTCTGAACGTCTTCTCCTGCTGATCGAACTGCTCCGAACTATTCCAAAGCATTTTTTCATTCGCAAAATTAATTCGGCCAAAAATATTAAATCTGATGCTGACGTCATAAACCAAATTTTCAATACAAAAATTATTCTAGAAAATCTCCTTTTTCCTTTTTCTTTAGTTTTAAACTTTCGGAAGCTCGTATTTCTTCATCTTAACTCCGTTTGGACCCGTTCAAATCTCTAAATTCTTTTAAAATCCTAAACTATCTATTTCTAATTTTATTTTGAGTTCTCAAGTTTTATTTTTTTGTTTGTATTTATTTTCCTTCGTTTTGTGCGTGTAAACTACGACGACCTCGGAGAGTACGATTTCGATGGATCGCAGCACCAAGACTTCGAGCAAGGCAAGTTATACCTTTGATCATGTTGCTCCCAGTAATTAAAATTATTTATGTTGTTTTAAATTATAATACATGCATACTTTTATTTAAACTTAGTTTACAATTCGATTTTAATTCTAGTTATACCCATTTCCTTTGTATATGACCAAACTTGATAAAATCTGGTTTATGGAAAATTATGAAAGCTTTTGGAAAGGTGGATCGGGTAGGATGCCCGATTAGTGTTGGGTTGGTGCCTACATTAACGATATTATTTTTGCTAAAATCTTGTTTATATCTATTGTATCAAATTCAGCCTGTTAATCTACTTACAATATTTACTTTAATTTCACTTTACGCTCAATTAACCTTAATATGTCTTTCTTTGTCAATCTTTATGCATGCATTAATCTGTGAAAACTCCTGGTGTAACTTGTGAAATACTCTATGTACTCACCTTGCTTAAATCCGATTGGTGTTTGGAGGATTTCTTCTCAAGTCTAGGTGCTAAGCCATCAACACAAACTTGTCATAATATTTGTGAATTTTGCAGTTTGACAGTTAGTTTTTATAAAATTTGTAGTTTTGTACCACAAATTGAATCGTGTATGTGCATACTTGAGGGCTTGTACATATGATTTTTTTTGCTGATATTGATATTGATTATATGGTTTAGGTCTTTTAATTTATGTATCACTTTTTCGAATTCCGTTGCAACGAACGGGTACAACAGTTTAGTTAGAAACCAAAAGCTCCAACTAAAACGCATTAGCTCGAGGCAAGGCCTTGTTATTTCTGGCTTGTTTGGGCGGTTTTTGGTTTTTGTTACAGTAACTAATTTTTAAACGGAGTATTTTTTTTAAAATGGGATCTACAAGTTAATTGTAGTACATGTTGAAAACCCATCAGCTGTACTGATCAAAATCATATATAAATATTTTTATTTTAGTAATCTCTATCATAAATAATCAAAAATTAAAAATTTTAAACAAAATTTAAAAGCCACAGTCCAACAGAACAGACAACTCCCGCGAGGCTGCAAAAGCTCACGTTGCCACCCCCTAGCTGTAGGCGGGGCCTCCCCAGCGACGGGCCGTTGGCCCCACGTGTCGGTGGCGGCACACAAACGAGCCGGAGCTCTCACGGTCTCACCCATCCCTTTCAGATCTTTTAGCCTCCCCCGTCGCAGAAGGCACGTGCCGATGGGTGGTCCGTGGCCTATGGCCACGGCGAGCTTTTGGTTGCTAGCGACGGGATGGCTTTTGCATTAGCGTTTTTTTTTCACCGACATGTTACGTACATGTTTCTTTACCGACCGTTTTGTGGTGAAATATGGAGGGTGAAAAGCCTTTTTGGACAGTGCTCGGCTCGCCGGCCGGCCTCGGGAAGGTGCTCGCGCTCGCACGGATTTATGTGTGCTATATCTGTTCTTTTTGCTGCGGCTTGTGACTTTTGGTTACGACTTGTGACTTTTGGGCTATTTGTATAAGAGATTACAGAGTAACAGAAATTCGCGTGCGGTTTTTGCCGATATAAATGAAGTCAGTAAAGTATGTACTACAATTAACTAGTAGACCCTATCTTGAAAAAATACTCTATTTAAAAGCTAGTTACTGTAGAAAAGCCGAAAAACAGCCTTTAGAAGCTGAAAAGAACAGGGCCTAAACAGATGTCGTGGTAAAGAAAGCTCATATTTGGTAGCCGTTGCATTAAAAAACATTCAAAAGAATAGGGATGAAAATATTGCTCATAAACTAAGAAAATATTAAATCTAAAAAATTAATATCATTAGGTCATACATACCCCTATTAATTAGTACACTATAACCAATCAATTATTTTTCTGTATCAAAGTATAGGTATAGAGTGAAAATATTACAATAGCTATAGTTTAATTCCTCTAATGAATCATCCCTCTATACAAAGCCGGAAGGATTCCTGCGCGCTCGCGCGGTCCACGTCGCCCCTGCGCTCCGTCCGGCCGGTGCGTGGCGCCCGGTTTTTGGTACGGTTTGGTGAGCTGTTTTACGAAAAAGTCCCTGCATTTTTCTGAAATTACGTAAAGGTCCTTCGTTCTCGCGAAAAGGTCCCTGCCAGTTTTTTAGCCCCTCCATTTTGCAGGATAGCCCCCCGCCGTTTTCGAAATTGCGCACGGGTCCTCGTTTGTTTACATACAGGTCCTCCATTTTTACAAAGAAGTCCTTTAACTTTTTCGAAAATACGAATGTGCCCTCGGTTTTTTTTAAAAATACAAAGCCGGAAGGATTCCTGCGCGCTCGCGCGGTCCACGTCGCCCCTGCGCTCCGTCCGGCCGGCGCGTGGCGCCCGGTTTTTGGTACGGTCTGGTGAGCTGTTTTACGAAAAAGTCTCTGCATTTTCCCGAAATTACGTAAAGGTCCTTCGTTCTCGCGAAAAGGTCCCTGCCAGTTTTTTTAGCCCCTCCACTTTGCAGGATAGCCCCCCGCCATTTTCGAAATTGCGCACGGGTCCTCGTTTGTTTACATACAGGTCCTCCATTTTTACAAAAAAGCCCTTTAACTTTTTCGAAAATACGAATGTGCCTTCGGTTTTTTTAAAAACGCTCCTCACGAATTATCGCCTCTTTTATTTTGGTACGCACGGTGGCTGGCGCGGCGTGCCGCCGCGCCTATGAGACTAGTTTATATTATGAGATGCCGCTTCCTTGATGATGGAGAGAGCAACGTGCTCCCCAGGATTGGAATATCAATGGAATTAGGGCAATATTTGGTAGCTCTTAGATCAATAGATCATGAAATAATATGCTCTCTAGAACAAGAGTATCATGGTAGTAACACGGGCATTGTATTTGTCCCCAGAAAAAAGAATGAGCACTATATTAAGACCTTTGTCTCTAGAATAATACTCTGGATACGGTTCCAATCGATCAAGTGCATGCGCCAAGTTTTCTATTGGGAGCCACCACTGTTTCACCACCTCCTGCCAAAGTTATGAAGCCAAATGATTTGTCCCCAAGCATCCGGCTCTACTCGTATTAGTTTTTAAAATATATTTTTCTATAGTAAATAATTTTTCTACAATACCTAGTTTTTAAATAGAGTGTCTTTTCAAGACGACGTCTACTGATTTATTATAGTACACACTATAGTGACTTTATTTATATCAAAAAAAATCATATATGAGTATCTCTCTTCTTACAACTTTCTACAATTTATTACTACTTAAAGCTAAAATTAAAATTTATCGGAAAAAAACCAATATGAATAATCCTGCTTTTTCACATTTGGATCGAGGCGGTATGGGGGAACACGTGCGTCGTGCTAATCAAAGCCGACGCATGGGGAGCGGGGAGGCGTCGTGTATGTCCATGTGCGAAGTGCAAACCAGCGAGCGTCCTCGGGGCCTGTATCAGTACAGTTTCGGGAGAAAGTACGGTGCCGCTTCTGTCGCAGCTCATCGTTGGTGAGCCGGCGGTGTTTTGAGTGGTTTATGGCTTGTTTGTACCACAGAAATTTCGCAGAAAATCTACTGAAAATAATTTAGAAACCCACAGGAATTTCTATAGATTGCTATGGTTCAAGCGGGATTTGTGCCAAAAATTGTATCAATTCGTACAAAAAGATGAGATGTTTCCTATAAATTACTTGCGTTTCAAACAAACACTGAACTGTTTCACTCCGTTCGGAACATGCTATCAAGGATTTGCCATGGTACCGGAAACACCATGGCTCTGTGGGAGTGATCGGGCTAAGGTTTACAAAAAAATTCACGTTAAAAAGGGCACAGTACGAGGAATATAGCACAAGAATGTGCGGGGCTGAAACAATTAATACCGGATGCTAAACGCATACAGATGAACAAATCGAGAAAGACCTAGGTCGCAAATACCAGCTACAATCACCTTCATAGGTCTAGTGTCCTCTCAAAAATGACTTCAACACATCTTACAATCTTTCATCCTATTTTCTAATTGAGAACCCCATTGCTTCCATATCTCTGCAATCCGTGATGTACAATACACGGATTGCGTAACATGCACATATGCTACTCAAGATAATTCTGCATTACAGTCTCCAAAAGGATCTATCTGCATCAAACAAGTGAAATGACTGCTGGTTGTGGCGTTCCAGCGGCATGATTCCAGCATGCACGGGGATGAGTTGTTGTATGTGCCAAAAAAACAACTTCATAATTCGCAAATAATATCTGGAAGGACACAAGGTGACCGAATGCATTACATGCTACATAGGAATTCAAACATTTTTCAAGCCTCCTTTCTAGTTATCCTGTCAAACAGCGAAAATAGTGGTTAAGACAAGGTTATTTACCAAATAGTAAGATAGCACAAAGGTTTCCACACCTGAAGCAATAGATTCCAAGAGCATCCTTGATTTCATGCACCACCGAAACGGCAAGATGCAGGTAAAGACTCACTGTCACAAATAAATAAAACGCTGGGATGTAAATGTTGGTCGGTCGTGACCAAATATGCAAGCAGCAGGTAGAGCTTAAAGTTGACATCAATCCAGAAGGTAGAAATTAATAAGGATACTGCGGAGTATGCATCAAAGGATCAAGAAAAAAGGGTGCATGTTCTGGGGCACGTGTTGCATGAGCTAACTTTAAGACGTAGTGTTACATGATATAAACATGATAATGAGTCATATGCCTGCATGTGGGTCCCGGAACATACCCAGCAATCCAGCACAACTGATGAACAGTTATCGTACTTGTGACCTACCTGTAGGAAATGTAGGAGCAGACTAGGCTAAAACACTAGCCAGTCACTCGGTATCAGTCTATCAGAACATAAAACTTGGGGATACTTAACATGATTCCTTCTATATAATACCACCCTAAGCAGCACCTTAAAAATCTATATGGCACTTTAGGTTCCGACATGCACGGTTATCCAATTGAAGAGGCCGAACAGAAGATTAATGTCAACCAAACCAACAAGTTACCATAAAAATGAGTGGTCATACAATAAAACTGAAAGGCTGGAGTACTTCAGCATTCAACACTTCAAACCAAATGGTTAGGGTAAAGCAGTTTACCTGTGTACGAGCAATACAGAAAAAGAACCAGAAGCTCATCAGCTATAGGAGTCCTGTAAATAATAACAATGTATCATTTAGCATGACAGCATAAAGGGTTCACTTGAGATATTAGCAGTACAAGGTGCACCAAAGACAAAATTACCCATCATTAATCTTTGCAGTGAGAGCATTCGCAATAGCAAAAGGAAGAAATACGAGAGACTGAAATAAGAAACATTTAGTCATCACTTGAAGTGACTCTTGCACTTGGTACATGCAAACAGAAAGGAAACATGGACTACAGACATACCATGCACATTCCAGTTTTTAGACCTTTGGGCTCGTCACATAAATGAGCAAGTATCATCCTTCCCTGTCCATGCATGCCAATTCATTCATATAATGGAAAGATGAGCAGTCATTCCAGTAAAAACAAGGAATACTTCTGTCGTGTTCTCGTGTGGAAATACATGCACTCTAATTTTCTGTTTACAAGTGCAATAAGCAAATGCGATTACACAAGCTCCTAACTTAGCCTTAAGCTAATATGATGGCATGTATTTATATGCATTACTAAGCATGTGGCTGGTAAAGGAAAACTGCAGTACATGGAAAAGCTGCCACCATTCTACCACTTCTGACCCTGCTGATTAGCTCCATGCATGGTCGTTCTTGCGCAGGATGTAGAGAACGTTGAGCCGTTTGGCGCACCAAGTCTTCTAGCTTGATCCTGTTACCCTGCTGATCACCAGCTCCTCTATGCAAACATGCGAAGTAATCCAATGCAACTAAAATGCACGTACACTGTACTACCATGCTAGCTATAACATGCATGTCTATATAACAAGAGGGATATATCATCTAGCTCATGCAGAGCATGCACGTCCCCTTGCATGTCGGGCTTGTGAATGCTTCTTTCCAGGATTAACTTCAAGATATCGTCCTGGTCTCCCAGATCACTATAGTACTAAGTGAGTCAGCATAAAAGAACCCAACAACAAAATAGAAACTTACCACCAAATATCCAAAAGCAAATCCAGTTCCTATCACAAGGAGATGTGGTTGATTCCTCATAATATCTGAAGGAGAAAGATAACACCTGAACAACAAGTTACAGAAATTTAAGCATTTCATGCACAGAATTACATCCTATACAATAAACAAAAAAAGTTTTCTGACACCCATACCAGACAGCAACTCCAGCTAACAGTGCAATAAAAGGAAGGAGCTGCAAGCCAAATATAAAAATGTAAGAATACAAGTATTAAGGGTGCATGCTATCTGTTCAGATAAAAGCAGAAGTCACGTTTGTTCTTATAAAGTGATTTGAATGAAATATTAACAAATCATCACATGCATATTGACAGTCCAAATGCACAATGCTAAAACCGTTTCGGCACCTGGTCAAGATAAAATGATGCAATAAAATTGATCCTAACAGCTAAGATCCGACCCTGCTATGTAAGATGCTCTAAGGGCCTATATGATTTGGAAGGAACTAGCCCTATATCAATTTTTCTGTGTTTGTATTGCAAAGATATATAAGTCTAATAAAAAAATCTATCCGTAGACATAAATACACAAACTAAAGAGCATTCACATCTAACAATTCCAATCATTGCTCGCTTAGGATAAGTTTCAAATGGGCAAATGGCTAAGTGTTTCCAAATTCCAAAAGCACTATAGCAAAACAAACGGTTTCTACGACTTCAAATATTACCAGCTTCTAGTATTCTACATATGAGAAATGCCAAAAGCTTACCATTGCTAATGCCAATACCATGCTTCCTTTTCTAGAGTCAACTACTTTTTGGACATTACTGAAACTGCAACAGGAGAATCAATCGTTTGTAAGCAAAGATGATGAAAAAGACGTATGTAGCACAATGCTATTTATTACTCTTGCATTGTGTTATGGGAAACGCCACAAAAAAATCACTTGCTGTTAAACCATATGGATATGTCGTGAATTTAGTGATGATGAATAATTGACATTTGAGTTGCATTGAAATTTGCGCTTATGAAATTTTCGGACGGTGCTCTTTTACAAAATTGGAAATGGCAAGTTGACCACGGCAGATCGACCCTGACTGAACGACCACGCAGATCGACCATGACTGAACGACCACGACATGTCGACCACGGCAGATCAACAACGACTGAACGACCATAGCATGTCAATCACAGCAGAACGACCACGTCTGTCGATCACGACATGTCGGCCACGGAAGATCGACCATGGTAGGTCGAGCACGGCTAAATGACCGCTGCAGAACGACCTCAGTTCGGAGTCTTTAGAGGAGTCGAAGACTCTAGAGTCGGAGAGCAATCAGAGAGGTCGAAGACTTAGGAGTTGGAGACTCCAGAGTACTACAGTGAACTGGTCATAGCTACAGTAAACCGGTTATGAGATTCAGGGAACCGGCCATAAACTACAGCAAACCGGTTGTTAGTTGTAGCCTTGTGTTAGGCAGTTCGATCGGCAGACTTCAACCACTGTCGGTAGTCAGAGATGTCGACTGCGATCGGTGATCGATAGGGTGAACTACTATAACCGGTCAGTGGTCCTAGCTACAGTACCTTGTTGATGGTCGTAGCTACAGTAGCTTGTCGATGGTCGTAGCTACAGTATCTAGTTAGTACTCGGTACTTGATAGTTGGTTTGTGCTACATACCTGGTGGGTACTCAGTCGATAGTTTGCGCTATGATACTTGGTTGGTACTCGATACTCAATAGTCGGTGGTCTATGCTACAATACCTGGTCGGTACTCGATAGTCGATAGTTTGCGCTACAATACTTGGTACTCGGTAGTCTGTGGTCTGAGCTACAGTATCTGGTCGGTTGTTGTAGGCTTTGCAATTAGTAGTCGTAGGCTTCGTGATTGGTTATCGAAGATTTTGTGATCGGTACTCGTAATCTTCGAGTACTCGTGTGTGTTGGGGCAACGGTCTGACCGGCCTGGGCATGGCGGTCTGATCGGCTTTCCTGAGTGGTCTGAGGTTGATTTCTAGAAAACGTGGATACCGAGGTCGTGGATGACTTAGTTAGTGGTTATTGATGATTAAGGATGTGTTTTGTGTGTGTGGATTAATGTCGGTCAAGTTATGAGAATTTATGCTGGGGAAAAGTTCTTTTGGTCTTTGCATGTGCAGGTTGGGCGTGGAGACGATCATGGTCGATGACGAGGACTAAGACTAGGAGGGGAAATTTAAGATCCAAGCGGTCAAGGATGTCATGAGGTGGTCGGGTTTACGCTGGAGCACGTGATCAAAAGTGGATGATGTGTGGAGAAGCTAAAAGAGGTGCGGTTCTAGAGCCTTCGTCACGTGCTGAGTTGAAAGAGTTATGGAAGGAGTCCATAACTCGGAAGACTTAGAGATTATGAAAAACCCGTGTTTAAAAGGGTTTCGGATCCCTTGATTTTTGGAACGGATAGAGTTTGGTGTCCGTGTTTGATGAGAACACGATTTGGGGCATTAGCTTATAAAAGCAGTCAAAGACTAAGGGTTAACAGAAGATTTTTGGCCGAGTAGATTGAGGCTTTAGTTTTGGCTAGGCTTTTAGGGTTGCTTGTGAAGGCGCTTTGTAAATCCATGAAAATCCAGCAATAAACATCTTGAATCAATTTGGTTCTTAATCTGCTTGAAAAATTGTTGGTGATTGCAGTTGGATTGAAGCTTACAACGATGTGCAAATGTGTCAAATTGCTGCCAGGAAAACAGAGGAAATACGATTACTCGAAGGTGCTGGTTTCTCAAAGGTACAAGTGATAGAGAGATTTTGCTCTCTGTGTTGAAGATTTCAAGTACATACAAACCGATTGAACATTGAGCGATCGAGCGAGCAGTTGAATACTGAGCGATTGATTGTGCAGTTGAGCACAGAGCGGTCGAAACGTTCACCGAGCACTAAGAGATTTCAAAAAGTAGTGGCAATCATTCACCCCCCTCTGATTGCGGTATTCGATTCTACACTTGCAAAGAAATGCTACAAAAAAAATCACTTGCAAAAGTATTGATCATGAAACAGGAAAAATCAATCATTTGCAAGCAGCTCCCAACTGTTTTGGGTAATGAATACACAAAATAATTACATAATACGAGAACCAATCATTTGTAAGCAAAGATGATTTAAAAGATATATGGTAGAAGAGTGCTATTTGTTAATCTTGCTTCATGTTATGGAATTGTCACAAAAGTTACTTGGGAGAAAAAGAGACGAGGGAATATAAACTCACTTGGATCCAATGGTAGGGATTACAGCAAAAAGGATCATAAGAATCATCACAATAACATACAAGGGGGTTTCTGATACAAGGGGAAGCAAAGAAATCAGAAATAATTCTAGTAGCAGTTATGTCAATATTTGTGCACTGTGTTGGCAAACGTTGCTAGTTGATGTAAGAAGCTAATATAATCTTGCAGCAAAGAGTATAGTTAATTATACCTACCATTGCTTGCAATCAAACAAGAGAGAGTAATATACGGATGGTAACTATCTAATCATGTTCACAAAAAATGGAAAAAAAACATTTGGTCATTCCTAAAGAAACATACCCGGAACAAATGGGAGTGGAACCCAACTAAAAAGGGGCAGTGATTTCTGAAAATCTTGTGCCCACCATTCAGCACCTAGATTGGGAATGCAAACATCAATTTGTAATATAAGTGCTTATCCTAGAAGAATGTAATAAAAATGTACAGAAGAAAGTTAAGTGCACATAGCGTAACATTGAGTCTTTCTTATCAGGGAAAGTTACCAGTAAGAAAGGTAAAAAAATGGGATACATAGATCAGCATCAGGCCCTCCGTTGGTCCATTTATTACAGGAAGAATGAGAGTATTTGTAAAGAAGCTGGTGGCATGAGAAGTGTAAATGTCAATAAATAACAGGCAGACCTTTCACGAAATCAATGCATCAGCGACGTGTGATGAAAATCCAAACAAGAACAGCAGCCTGACACTTCAGGAAGCAAATGTTTAGTTACAAGCTGAGCCGTCAAATTT
This sequence comes from Dendrocalamus latiflorus, assembly GCA_017311315.1. Taxonomy (NCBI): domain Eukaryota; kingdom Viridiplantae; phylum Streptophyta; class Magnoliopsida; order Poales; family Poaceae; genus Dendrocalamus; species Dendrocalamus latiflorus. The sequence continues at coordinate 4,989,510 of CM029618.1, forward strand.
CTTTAAGTGGAATCATTGGTTACCACAAGAATAGACAGAATTAGAAGTGAGAGCTAACATGTCAATATGTCACATACAGAAAAGGTTACATCATGAAACCAGGATAAAGCAGGATAGTCATGCACAGTGCCACAGTGATAAGAAAATGAACACGTGATGTGTCATGTGCCAATTTGTTTCCCAACTATGAAGGTGTCAGTTCAAATTGGAGCTATTTTATTTCATTGTCATGTCATATTACTGTCTGATCAAAACAAAAGGGGGAAAATAGTTTACCAGTGGAAAAATTATAAAGCTAGTTCCTCAAAACTTTAGGCTCTATAATTATCCTTATATGCCACTGAACTTTCCTGAAACGCCTCACTGAGAGGTTTACATGATAGGTCTAGACCCACATGTCACCGATACATCTGCTGGCATATAATATAAGGACATGCAGAAAAGATTCAGTGGCATCATCCCACTAAATCAATCTTCATGCGACACCTGAAGATAACTAGAGAGTGTAGTAGGTATGAAGTCTAAATGTTTCTACAGTAAGCAGCACCCTGAAATTTAATATTTTGATCAAGACCAGAAAACAAAGGAACTTTTTGGACAAAAGATGAGAACAATTTTTGCAGAATATAGAGTATGCACACACCAAATGATTTCCAAGATTCTTACTGTTCCCACGTTGCGAGGTAGAACGGGACAACAGCAACCACCCAGTAACAGAATGTCAACCTTCCACACATCAAGGTGCTTCCAAGGGCCAAGGCTTCAAACTAGCCATAGTATAAGGATGAAGCCAGTCAAGATAGATCAGAGCAACATCTGATAGGTGAAAGGAGGAGGACAAGGTGAAAGGGCTTAGAAAATCCTTACAGCACAGGCAAGGGCATCACATCCTGTCAAATGACAAGTTTGCATATTGTAAGGTGGATACATTGAGATAGTGTTCACCTAGGCACTAGACCGGCACCTAGCGCCTAATCACCACCTAGGCGGGTTAGGCGGCCACCTAGGGGATCAGTGCATTGAGAGAGAGAGAGAGAGAGAGCGTGAAAGAAAATACCATGATCAAAAAGTTCTCCTAGAGGACTTGATGAGCTAGTGCGCCTCGCTTGTTTACCATCAACAGCATCAAAAGTCTAACAGGGGTACAATATAATACTGTTAAAGCAGATGCTACGAGGCAACATAGTTGATAACATCAAATAAATGAACAGGCTGACATCGTAATTTCCAGCCTTACTTAGACACCTTGAGAAAAAATAATGCATACCAGGGGACAAAGAAACACAGAAAAAAACAGAAGTTTTTTTTGAACTTCCATAAGGGGATACAGTGCAAAATCATTCATCAGGTAATTGTGAAAGTGCTAAAGTTTACCAAAAGGGAATTGTTTAAAACTTCGCCGAGTAGAAGACAATTCTATAAACATAATTGTTACAAAGATTTCGATATATGGCCCTGTTTGTATTGGCTTCTAAAAATTGTTTTTTTACAATAACTAGCTTTCAAATGGAGTGTCTTTTTAAGATAGGCTGGTAGGGTCTATTAGTTAATTATAGTACACACTATATTAACTTCATTTATATCGGCCAAAATTACATGCAAGTTTCTCTATCTCCGTACGGTTCTCCACAAGTTGTTACTATTCATAAGCTAAAGCCAAAAGCCATCAGTAAAGGCTAATGTGAACAGGTCCATTGCAACAAGCCAGCTCAAGACATAAGCTATAACAGTCGTATATGGAAGTGTAACCAGGTTCCTGGGGGCGGTTGGGGGGGGGGGGGTGTCCCCATACCCATTGGTATTATGTAGAAACCAATATTTTCTCTTTGGTAATCAGATGAGTTACCCATTTGGAATATCAAGGCTAATTTCACACACCTGGTATAAGAAGAGAAGTAATCCGTGCGCAAGATGGACCCACCTGGGGGGAGCTGCGTCGAGGTGGGGTGAATATATCTATGAAATTAGAATCCGATAAGTAAAGACTAGAAGGGGTGCTACGTAACATGAAACATGGGATACATCAAAAGGTGTCAAGGTTGACATATTATCAGCTCAAATTCTTAACAGCCTCCCAAAATTATAACTAAATCAAGCAAGAAAGACACTCACATAGCCAAGCAGTGCCGATACTACTAGAAACATAAATCCTGTGAGTGTGATCTGAAATTTCGGAAAGCATCACCATGGACAGCACCAGATGAAATGAATCCAAGGAAGAATTGACAATCTATTGATCAATCTCTTACCATATTTGGTCTATATGTGGATCCATACATGCAAATGTAGAAAATTATTAGTAAAGAAGTTTTGGTAGGAAAAGAATAAAAATTAAAATTAAAAAAATTATTCGCTGTTTGCACAAGGCTTAAGTTTAATTTACTGATGATTATATATCTTTGATATATTGCTTTGGAGCATCTCTGCTGTGCAGGCTCCAATTGTTGGTCATACAAGAGGATCATCAAGTCAAAATGCATTTCTTAGTACATATGGTCCATGGAGTAGTGTTTACACAAGATAGGTATACGAGCAGTCTTGATAGTTCTCACAACAAGAAAGCTGCAATCATAAGTTTTCTACTAGCTTTTTTACATACAGTTAGATAGTGTATGATGTTTTTATTAAACCCCAACTACTTGACCACTGGCCATACAACTGAATCATCAAATCAAAGTATAACTTGCAACTAAAGAAAATGTCTACACTAGGCAGGCATTCCGTGCGAACCTCCTCAGGCCTGCAAAATACCTCTCAGTAACAACTGAACGCATACAGTTTATTCCTGCTCTGTTTAGAGCAATTGGCATGACATACTGCTGAGTACTGACTAGTGACTAACTGACAATAACTTGACAAGTTATAGGTAAATAAACAAAAAAAAATTACTTGGCTAATCTATACGGTTGTACACTAACCATATGCCAGTACTATCAAGTGCCAACATTTCCCTGATCGAATGGTTGCTTCTCTTTCCAAATGTTAAAAATGAATTATCAGTTATCATCCCACACACAGACACCAAACCTCGGAACTGCAATCCATAACAACCACCAAAAGACGAAAATTGCGTGGAACAACACAAATGGAGTGCCGTTCCTCCACGTAAACAAATTCATTCACCCATGCGACCTGCTCTTACGCAATCAAACACAAACATCTACCCGCTGAACCGTACTAATCGACACCAGGGAATCAAGCGAGGAGCAGAGTCGGAGGAGGCGTCGGGGGTGGGAGGGGACTCACGGCATCCAGAGCGGGAAGAGGGTGACGCAGCGGCTCCAGAAGGGCTGAAGCACGTACTTGGCCACCACCGAGTGGTCCTGCCCGCTGTACCTGTACCGCTTCAGCGTCTCCACGCCGTGCGCGCCGACGTACCCCATCTCGGCTCGGGGCGGCGCGGCGGGCGGTTGGCAGGGTGGAGGGGTTTGGGGGGTTCGGGAAACTTCTGGAAGGGTCGAGAAGAGTGGGATCGCGACGTTGGAGTTGGAGACCAGTGGAGTGGGGGTGCTGGCGGCGGCTTGGCGAGATCGCGAGGCGAAGGGGGAGGCGGAAGCAGATCTGCTTGAGACCACGGCACGAGTTACATCATCCCTGTGCGGTGGGGGAGTGGGGCCCATCTGTTGAGACCACGGCTCGAAGTGGCTGACACCTGTCCCGGATCCGGACGTGATTTTTTTTTATTGGAAAATGATAACCCTCCTAACGTCCGATCCGAATCCGATTGGTAACAAAGGAATTAGGCGTTTTTCTCTCTCCGATTCACATCCACTCATTTCTCTCTCTCTCTCCTATCTCAGCTGCTCATTCCTTCGCAGCATCCCTCTTCATTTCCTTCTCTCTTCATCTCCACTCCACACCATTACCCTCTGCCTCCCACCTCTTAGCCTCCAAAATCTTCCTCCTCACCCTCGACTACAGCAACCTCGTCGACACGCCCACCCCTCTCTTCATCACCGCTTGCCTCCTATACCACCTTAGCCAGCGCGTCCTCTTCTTTGGTCGCCACCTTCAGCTAGATCCCCTCATATCTGGCTCCCTCCTGTCTCCATCGACGTCGGATCCAGCAGATCCTCTGTCAGGCTGTTGTCGTCCATATCAGATCCAGCTTCTCCGCCATCGGATCTGGGCTTCCCGCCACCAGATACGGCCGCTGTCGCCTTAGCCGGTCTCCTCACTGTTGGATCCGCCGGCTTTGGGCCCTCCGTCGCATGCCTCGGCTCCCGTCTCCCCGGCCGACTTCATGACCGCCTTGGCCCTCCTGGCCACCAGAGCTCGCCGCCGCCTGTTATGGAGGTAAGTGTTTGGTTTTTGTTGCAACATTCTGAGTTCATATGTGCAACAATAAGCAATAACCATTGCAACATCAAGATTTTTGTCAAAAATGTTTCGTTGCATACAAGGCTGAAAATTGTTGCATATATGAGGAATGAATGTTGGGGGCGACCGTATGGTGCTAGCATTCGGATCAGATGTCCGGGCGCTAGCAACTCCCTTTTGATTCACTAGTAGCAAGGTCGTACTCACACACGCAACACCACACATACTCATACACTCACACATCCATATAGGTGCGTCCAACGCACACACTAAGGGGGTGTTTGGTTGGAGGCCACAATTTGCCATGCCTCAACTTAAGAATTTGCCACACTTGTGGCTAGCCAAATTTGTGGCAAAAAAGGTGTTTGGTTGATAACTAAGGTGTGGCAAAAACTTTGTGGCTATTGTTTGGTTCACTGCCGCAAAAGTGTGGCAAAAATTGTGGCAAGTGTTTGAATTACTCCACATGTAGGATAAACACACTAATGTAAAAATCATTATTGGAGTACAACGATACCAACAGTATGAACAATCCACCATTATACCATACATTTCAATAGTACCATACAGTCCATAAACAATATAATACAATAGTGCAACTCCCAACAACCAAAATATTAGGTAGCATTCATCCCACATGAGTTTTCATAACCTACCAACAGCCAAAATACTCACAGAACCAATAGTCGCAATGCTCCATCCACCATCACATAAAGATCCATCTACCAACAACCAAAATAAGCATGTACTATTAACAACACAGATTCTAGTCATTGCTAATTGTCTCACATAGCCAAAATAAGCTGACATCCAACAGGAACTTCAGAGGTTAATTCCATCCTTCTCACATAAGAACTTGAACACCCAAGCATTCAGAGTAGAATCACTTGCACTACACAGCCAACCACGCTTACCTTTGTTCTCCTTGGATGACAAGAAATCTCCAACAAGAACCCTCTGATCAGCTGTCATTGGGAAAGCCTCTAATGTTTGCCACAACCGCTCATGAGGATCAGTAGGTTGTGGCATTGGAGGAGGGGCAGTGGATTGAAATACATCCCGAAGTGATTTCATTGTAGCAGCTATTTCATCAGTGGAATCTGCAAAACGACTCTTCTTTTTTGAGTGCTTCTTAGTTGGGGAGTTGCTGCCCCTTGTACGCTTCTTACTAGCCCGACTAGTGCTGGAAGAGCTATTATCCATAGTGGCATTCCTAGTTGGAGTTGGCAAAGTATCAGAATCCTCATCAAGGTCTTCAGATTGAGTGTAGGAGTTGAGGTCAATAAGATCTCTTGAGTCATCATCACTATGTGAGCCATCACTACCATCCAAGCATGTATTCTGATCTCTAGCCAAAGAACCATCAGCACTAGATCCTGTAAATAGCTCTTGCATCTCATGGAAGAACTTGATTGGCTTAGATAGTAGGCGCCTTGCTCTGTCCTGTACTCAATGCAAACAAGATAAATTAATATGTGTAGTTCAGATGCTGAAATAAAACATTCAACTAACTTAAGTGCAAATAACTTACACATAGCTTTGCCTTTTCTGATTCTGAAATGGTTAGCAAGTTTCTGGTATGGTCAAATGCATTGCCACTCTTGCTCAAGGCTGCTGCAATGAACTTCCAATTTTCTTTATGGTACCTATGCAAGTGTAAAGCTGGGTTAAACCATATCAGTGCTGTGGACTTATGTGTTAAGGTCTGTTAACATGGACAATATTTTCCATTAGCATAACTTCATATACTTTTGTTGTTAGAGGCGTTACTCTAGAGACAGTGTTCAATGAATATCAGCGCTGGAGGAGCGGCAAAGGTCAAGGGAGGAATGATATAGAGCTTGCAGTTAATTCAGGGAAGAATTGGGCTTTATAGAGGAGGGGAGGAAGAAACAACGCATTGCATTTCAAATAGAGGCATTCTCGGTATACTGAATAATTCAGACAAGAAAGGAATCTACCAGAATATCATGATAGTCACAGCCATTGAAAAAGAAAACTAAATGAAACAACTTACAGTTTGGCATTTGCTAAGACCAAATGTTTTACGTGGCAACTTGTGAGCATGCAAAGTTGAAAAGTTGTGTACACTGGTGCTAATTTTGAAGAGCAAAAAGGCATATCCACAAATCGGCAAGGAAGCTACATGTTATTTGGTTAGAATCTGGAAAACAACAAACTAGTGTGGTTTTACTTTCTACTCAGTCTCATAGGGATACCAATTATCACTAAATCCTATATGTTGTAACCCATGTTCTTCTAAGCAAAGTGGTCTTCTTTTATGGTACCTGTAGTGACGGTCCACTTGATCAACAGTCACCCCCATTGCAAACTTCTTGTTTAAAGCATCTGCACACAACATGAGATGTTGCTTCCTGAACTTAAACCCTGCATGTTGTTTTTTCAAGTACTCCATGCACGACTCTAGCATCAACTTGGTCTGATCCTCATGCCAGGTCAAGGACCTCTCACGAGAGGATGCAAGTGCATCAACTTTCACCTTTGCTTTGGTCATTGCTGATTAAATCACAACAAGACAACACATGACATATCATACTCAAATAAACTCATAGAAACATGGCAGATCAATAAATGTCAGGATATACTCAAGTTCAGTACATTAAATGGCAGATCTCACTCACACACAATACATAGAAAAAATGAAGTTGTTGCTGATTACACTCATAAAGTTGTTCCTACTTTATCTTCCCACATCTTATTAGCCATCTCCTCTCTTTTATTTGCCCATGCCACATTCTCCTGGTGCATATCACTACAACTTCTTGTACTTCGTGGCAAAGCTGTGTACCATGCAACATCATCATATACGTACTCATCAGGACCGTCCTCTAAAATCCAATTATGAAGCGCACAACAAGCCATGACAATTTTTACTTGTGTTTTCAAAGGGAAGAAAGGCTGACTATGAAAGATTTTGAAACGGTTCTTCAAGGTGCCAAATGCCCGTTCAACAGTTGTTCTAAGTGAGGAATGCCGCAAGTTGAATAATTCCCTTGGGTTTTCTGGCTCTCTAGTACCCCTATATTCTTTAAGGTGATATCGAGCACCACGATATGGGGGTAAGACACCAGGTCTAGCTGCATATCCAGCATCAGCTAGGAAATATTTACCTACATCATGATTTTGGGCAGATTAATTAGGGAAAAATGAACTTGATGATTCAAGCTAATATTAGGACATAAGGGGGCAATCCTACCTTCTGGTATTTTAAGGCCATTGGGACGTGAAAGAGCATCTTGAGTACAAAAGAATCATGGGCAGAACCCTCCCATCCAGCAAGAACATATATAAACCTTAGGTCAAAATCAACCGCTGCAAGCACATTTTGAGTGGTAATAGACTTTCTACCCCTAAATCTGTCTTGCATATGGATAGGTACACAAGCTGGTATATGTGTACCATCCAAGGCTCCTATGCATCCCTATGAAAATAAAAAATATTAGAAGAGCTTGACACCTACAGCTTGACAAATAGTGACTATGGCATATGGATATACCTCAAAATAAGGGTGAAATCTACCGGGGGAACTTGTTATCTTGGAGTGTGTCTCAATGGATCTGATGCATATGAGGTCATGAGCAAGGATACAAAGGGCATCTAGAACAAGATTGAAATACCTACTAACAGTCTCACTTGACCTAATGAACTCAAATGCAATTGCTCTTGTTGACCAATTTTGACCAACAGCATGGATAAACATGGCAACTTGTTGCTCAATTGTGACATGAAAGGTCTCCTCTAGCAATGCACGTGATTTAAGCTCATTACACAACCTATGAAATACAAGTTTTCTCATTCGCAGCTCACTAATGCAATGGGCCTCAGTTCCATGATACAAATGATTTAGACGCCTCAATCTTTGAATATCTCTATCAATCATAGGAGCATATGTTAAGGATCTTTTCTTTTTTCCTTCTATTAATCATATACCAATACATGGCTAGGCACATAAGTATAGCAGCAATCATTCTTCTCCTCCACAAGAAATGGCAGTACTCCAAGTAATATTGTAAATATAGTTTCCTTTGACCCATCTATAACATAATTTCAGATGTAAGACATTAATCAGTACGAGGAAAAGAAATGCATCAACAGTTCATTGCTAAAAACATGTGTATATGTGTATCAACAGCTCATTGCTACAAACATGTGTATATGTGTATCAACAGTTCATTGCTAAAAATAGTTCATTGCATCAACGACTTCCTATAATTCTCTTGGTTTCGTGTAGAATTGTATGACAAAGCTTTCCACAAATACCAGTCTATGTTTATATGTGTATATGCGTACATATTCCTACATGTTTTTAGGGTTATCTAGCACCATAACTTTTCCTCTGATCAGTGACACATCAATTCATTGCAAATCTTTAGTCATTGCAAATAGTGAGGCATTATGAAGAGGCATACTAATAGATGAATTGTTAGAGGTGTTGTCCCTACCATTGTCTCTAGCTGTCGTTAATAAGCTAAAAGATGATGTAAGAGATGAATTGTTGAACATGCCCCGGTAGCGAATTGCTGATGCTAAGGTTGCTACACATAAGTGCCCGATTGTTCTTCTCAGTTCATCAGTACATAAGAACAAAATGTCACAAAGTCGTTCACTCAGTTCATCAGTACTAGTGTTTGTACATAAGAACATAAGGAAAATATGGAATGGTTTGGAAAGACAGGCACGGGATGGAGTATTACTTACTCCGAGTTTCGGCGACCGGGAGGGGGCCGCCGCGGCCAGGAGGGGAGCGGCGCCGCGGCCAGGAGGGGAGCGCGCACCGACCTCGGAGGCCGGGCCGCCGTCGCCATGGATCCGTGCACTCGACCTTGGAAGGGACGGAGGGAGTGGCTGCCGACCTCGGAGGGGAGGGAAGGAGCAGCGGCCGAGTTGGAGGCGTCGGTGGGAGCGGCGGCGGCCACACCGACCTCGAGGCCGCCGTCGCCATGGATCCGCGTGCTCGACCTTGGAAGGGACGGAGGGAGTGGCTGCCGACCTCGGAGGGGAGGGAAGGAGCGGTGGCGGCGGCGGAGGAATCGAGCGGCAAGGGATTTTCCTGGCGCGCACGAAGTGGAGAGAGAGGGGATTTCTCCTGGCGAGAGGGGAGTTCTGGCGCGCGCGAGGGCAGTGTGGCGGGGATTTTCCCCGCCACACTTTCGCTGTACAGTATTGTGGCGGCAGGGATGGCACGCCTCAGTTTGCTTACCAACCAAACAGCAGCCAAAGGAGGTGTGGCATGCCTAAGTTGAAGTGTGGCAGGGTGTGGCCTCCAACCAAACGCTCCCTTAAGACTCCAAAGTCTCATAGAACACGGGCACGCACTTTGACTACTGAACGATTCATATATGCGTATACTCAGAGAGGCATGTGCCCAAAAGATACTATTTATATAAACAATACTCTGAAAATAAGATGCCCCAGGTTCGAGACTGGATGAGTACGTTGCACAACGGTAGCCACGCCAACCGAGTAAGGCTCGGTCCTCCCAAACTTGATATATTGAGTCCACTATAGTCTGGAATTTATATAATATTCAGTTGCAGGAGATGGAATGCTGGTTGTAACTCGTAACTTCCGAGTCCTCAAAGAAAAACTTCAGTAACGTGAGCAAATTTAACTTCAATATTTTAAACCTAGTACGATAATAATGATATATTCTAAAAACTTAATATTTTAAACCTAGCACTACAATAATTATATATCCTAAAAACTTGTATAATCATGCAAATGTGAGAAGGATGATGAGGGAAGACTGGTACAATAGCGAGATCATGGTGGTAGAGGACGAAGATTGTGTCACGGTGGCTTGGGACGGCGACGACTCCTCGCCTTAGGGTTTCTTTGGAGTCTACTTCAGAGGTTTTAAGGGTGTGTCCATGCTCCATATCATTCATAATTTTCCCTAAAAAATTCTCCTCGACAGCCTATTGGGTAACGGAACATCATTTTCTCCTTCAAATTCAAGCCCTATTTGGAACATGAGTTGATACCAACTCGCGCAAGAACATGCGTACGAAATAATAGCGCACACGCACGCTCTCGCAGGTCTCGGAACCGCACCGCGGAGGCGATACTCACCGGAAGCAAGCGGCCTGCCCTCGGATCGCCGCCGCAGCCCCTGTTGATAATCAAATTTGGCTTGGAACTACAATCATCGTAAAACCAAAAGCAGGTTAACAAGGGAAGGTTGTGCCTATATCATGGTCGTGAGTAGTTACGACCACGGCAAAGCAAGTTGGAAGCCAGCTAGACCGGTTACGACCACGTTGGCCGTAGTCGAAGGCAGTTACGACCACGTTGGCGGCCGTTACGACTACGGCAAAGCAAGTCGGAAGCCAGCTGGGCCGGTTACGACCACGTTGGCCGTAGTCGAAGGCAGTTACGACCACGTTGGCGGTCGTTACGACCACGGCAAAGCAAGTTGGGAGCCAGCTGGACCGGTTACGACCACGTTGGCCGTGGTCGAAGGCAGTCTACGACCACGTTGGAGGCTACGACCACGGTGGGATCTACGACCACGGTGGGATCTACGACCACGTTGAGGTATACGACCACGTTGGAAGCTACGACCACGGTGGAGTCTACGACTACGTTGGAGGCTACGACCACGGTGAGGTCTACGACCACGGTGGAATCTACGATCACGTTGAAGGCCACGATCACGTTGGAGTCTATGACCACGTAGAAGCCTACGACTGCATTGGAGGCTACGACGAACACGATTGGCCACGATCAGAAGCCTGGTTCACAGTCGACGACATCAAGGTTGATAGTCGGCAGTCGAACTTACGACCACGATGAGAAGTCGGTGGCTTACGATCACGTTATAACGAGAAGCGGTAACAACTCCAACCACATTGAAGGAAATGAACGTAATCAAAAGGGTGGTTCGACTACAGAAAATTGACGATCGCCAGCATCAATGCGTGCTCATTGAAGGTTTCGATCACGGTATTTTGAGCGGCTGAAGGAAAGACAGCGCAGCGATGCAATGGAGCGGTCGTAGACTGCTACAGTAAGTTTACGATCACGAAGGAAAATTGATTGGTAAAGCAATAGAAGGATTGGAACTGGTCGTAAGCATCCAGAACCGGTCATAGATAGTTCTAACCAGTCGTAAACGATTCTAACCAGTCGTAAACGACCTTGGGAAGTCGTAAGAGACACTGACCGGTTATCGTAAAGGGTTCAACCACGCAGAGAAGGCCACGGTCGCGGTGAAGGCGGTCGTAAGGAGCAGCAATCAAATCGAGAAGGCCAACACGTGCCAAAGGCGATTCCGACCATGTTGAAGGAAGTGAGCATGGTAAAAGGGATGTTTTTGGAGTGGTCGTACGGCATCAAGAGCACTCGGGATCGGTCGTAGGCAGCGCCGGCCGGCCATAAACGATCTTGGGAAGTCATGACACGCGCGGGCAATAGTTTGGAAAGGATCAGGAAACAATCTTGAAGCGATCTCTGCCGCGTGGTAAAATTGCAACCGAATAAATTAAGATAAGTTTTATTCGGTCTGGACTCTGATTCGATTCAAATAATCGTTGTTTCCAAAAGAAGCTAGGACCAGCTTCCCCCTATATATATGTATGTAGGGTTTACGACCGATTGACAACACACAATCGAAACTCATCTACTATATTATTTTGCAATCTACTATTTTCCTCTGCCCTATTTTGCTTCTTGTTCTTCGTCGTCGTTTACTCCCTTGCGATAACGAATCACAAGGTCCTAGGGGCGGTCAGGCCGACCTAGGACAGCCCATCGCCGCCGCTCGCCCTGACGGGGTCCCTCCCGGGCGCGTGGGGTGTCGGGTCTCAAGAGCTCTCGCCGGCGTGTCCTGCGTATCACGCTCCCGGCAAGACTCCTCCGGCGACGTGTCCTGCGTATCGCGCTCGACGCCGGGGGCACACGGTGACGTGTTCGTGTGCGAACACCCCCCTTCCTCGTCGCGCGGCACCCCCCCCCCCCCCCCCCCCCGGCGGCTGTTGCTCGTTAGGTATCTGACGAAGTTCCTGTACTTGAAGTTGAAGAAGTGATTTGGTTATGGGATGAGATGGTCCTTACGTCTCTGCTGCTTCTTGCCCATTGTTTCCAAATTCCAGTAGCGTGTCATGAGATAATTCTTGTTGCCTGGTTGGGGAAGTCCTCTGGTTCTGTGATGAGATAATCTTTGTATCTTTGGCTGCTTCTTGCCTGTCACTTCTAAATTCTAGTAGTGTGTAATGAGATGGTTCTTGTTGCTCGAGGGAAGTGCTTAGGTTCAGTGATGAGACAATTTCTGTAACTACCATACACCTGGATCACGATTTTTTAGCATCTTGTATAATTCCAGCAGGAGCTTTTCAAGGGAAAGAGTCGTTTTGCTATATTCTTGATATTGCTAGGATCGATTCTTCGAATGAGCCGGGGCTATGTTCGCCTTCGCTACTTCCTGCTGCTGGCAATGGCGAATCCTCAGATGGTGACACACTAAGCAAACACGACAGTATGTTGAGTCGCATTCGTGGGACCAGTAAAGTCCTTGATAGAGCTAATATCATCCTTGGGGCAGTGCATGGTTTATTCAGTGGATTAAAAGAAAATTAGAAAGCAGTGATTGCGCCGGAGGTGTCTAGAATATCTCGTTTTCTCACCGATGCTCATGGTGCTGCTGCTGCTTTTGTTAGCCGATGGGCTACTTTTGCTTTCCACTGGGCAGATGAACTCTGGCAAATCTTCTTGGAATATAGAGGTGGTGATGTCAACAAGGGCGAGGCAAATAAGTAGGGCAACAAAAAAATACTAAGAGAAAGAATTAAATCATCAAGGGCGAGGCTACAAGCAAAGGAAGAAGCAATAGAAGTTCTTGAGGTAGCCGTGAATACAATGAAATTAAGATGATGTTTGTGTTTATGAAGAGAAGCTGCAGGAGTTGTTTGCCAGCCGACACCAGTTGCAATGTGAAGCCTTGAACCACCAAATCCTGAACTCTCAAGCCAGGTAAACGAAGGCGAGGAACAGTGAGACTTAGCCCACGGCAATGAAGCTGGGGAACCATTAAGGGAGCCAACACAAGCACTTTGACTGGGTGATCTGTTTTTTTAGATAAAGGATATAAAATCCGGCCTCTATATCCACACGGGATATACACAGCCAAAAGATACACGAACTCTTAGGCTCAAATCCTCAAAACTGAGGAGCTAAAAACAACAAAAAATATCTCTTAAGGACTATGAAAAAAGCTAGAAAGACTAAGCTTCAGAACTTCTTCTCCGTCCTTGCTCTCAAACAAGTCTCTATCCCCAACCGACTGCGCCATCCAAACTTCGGTCTACTTTGCGTGGAGATGGACCTCCGAGGCGACGCCTCCAAGTAGGCGACTAGGATCGCCAACGCCGCCCGCCTCACCGAGGCAAGGCTTTCACCCGGAGATCAACATACATGAGGGCTATGGAGTGCCATGACAACTCCTTCAGGAAGGAAAATGGCGCCCTAAGGCGTCATCGTTGTCGAAACCGGTAAGAACACCGGCAAGGCTTTCGCCAGCACTTCCACAGCACCCCACGTACTACCCACACACAAAAAAGACCGCCACCAACACACCGGGGTCCTGCACGCCTCAAGGCCATGGCAAAGCCACCCATGAACTCCACAATGAGCCGCTTCCTGCAATGCTCGCCTTCGAAGAAACCATTACTTGACGCCTACGCGCCACCACTGAGCAGATCTTAAGAGCACGAACCACGGAACAATCCACAATGCGACAACGTCGCGCCATGGCCTCCTGCTCGAGCTAACGCCGCACCATGGCTCGAGGACTAAACGCTGCAGCGCCTGACTCCCAGCACCAATGCCAGCTTCGCCTACTCCGGCCGCCGCGGGATGCCTCAGGAACCCAACAGTCGAACCGCCTGCCGCACGACAGGACAAGCACTGAAACGTCACAGCAGAGGAAGCCGCCGCCGACAAGGCGACCCACCGGCGACGCCGCAGCCAATCGAAGACACGCCCGCTGCCGCTCAGCCTTCCCCACAGGCGACGCCGCACCGGCACCAACGGAGCCGCCCGAAGCCACCGCCGACCACCCGGCTGCACCCGCCGGCAACGGGCACCGAGCCCGCGCCTTGCCGCCGTGGCGACCCGAAGCCGCCCGGCCAACCCAACCCACCTGTGCCGCCGCGCCCGATGCCGCCCACTGGCCGCCTCCGCTCGGCCTATCCCTCCAAGGGCGCCAACACGCACGAACCACCAAGACACCGCAGACGCGCGCTCGCGCCCTAGGAGCTCGCCTCCAGCATCCACAGCGAAGACACGCCCCAGGCCGCCCGCCGCCTCTCCACCCCGCAGAACTGGGCCGAGAGACGCCAGATCCGGCCACCAGGCCGCCGGCGAGGGGAGCCGCTGCCAGGGAGCGCTCCGGCGACGGCGAGGAGGCGGGATCCGGGAAAGCGGGGGAGCAGCCCTCTGCCGATTGAGGGGAGTGGCCCGAGAGGGGGAAAAAAGTCCCGCCGCCGCCCTCCTTGCGGCCACCGGCGACCGGTGGCGCGCTCCGGCGAGAAGGCGAGATTCCGGAGGGGGGTGGGAGGAGAAGGGACGGGGGGTGGGAGGCCAAACGCCTCTTGCTATTATCCTTTTTCCCCTACTGTTGTGTCTGTTTGACCGAAGTTCCTACATACATTTGGGATGTGTTACAGGCGACAAAAAAATGTGGGCTGGACCATGTCTCCTGGGTGAATCCATATGAAAATTGTTGGCTGCACTGCTTGTTGTAGTAATGTGGCTGGATGCAATATGGGATGCATGCCAGCTGCTAACGTTTTACCTTGTAAATTTGTGCCTCGTGTTGAAATCTTGGTCCCAAAAAGAATTCTGTCTTCTAGTGAAGTATGGCAAACTATTGTGTGAAAACCTGCTAAATATCGAAAACCCACGAAAACCAGGCGTGGGTGTTACCCACTCCCTTGATGGATCAGATCAAAGGGACATTCACTGTTAAATTAGCGTATCTTTTTTTGTTGTTGTTTTTTTGTTGTTATTACTTCAGCCTTTGGTGTAGGCTTGTTCTTGTTTTGTTTGGTCTTTGCTGCAGGGTTTTCCTCGGCTAAGAGCGATAATTCTTTTCCTGGTGATTGGCAATTTGGCATAGCTCTTGCCCTATTTGTTTTAAAAAAAGCGTACAAGGTTTTCATGGAGCATCGTGAACAAATTGCCGGACGAGGAGAAAGTAGTACCGTTCATAATCCAACAACGGGGTGCATTTCAAGATTTTTGCATGGTTAAAGAACATCCCTTCCCCTGTATGTGGTATTTTTTTTTCGAATTTTTGAAAACTTTGGAGACATGTTTTTTTATGGATTTGCAACATTAAGTGTTTTTCACCCTATATGCACCCGCTTTCCAATGGAAGAAGATCTGGACGCTGAAATGTCTGAATAAAGTTAACCATTTTGTTTGGCGTCTGGCATTCAATAGCCTTCCTTTACGAGTTAATGAGCCCTTACTAGCTTTCAAACGAAATACCTTTTAAAGACAGAATCTATAAATTAATTATAGTATACACTATATCAACTTCATTTATATCAGTCAAAATCACACTCGAGTTTCTATTACTTCGTACTCTTTCTCATGAACAATCCAAAGGTCATAAACTACAATTATAAACCATAATTCGAAGAAAAAAAAGATTAGGCTCAGTATCTACCGCAGAGGGGTAGATGCAGACACCCTACGCTCTTCGAATGCAAAATGTCAAGAAGCTGATGGCATGAACTGAATATCGAGGTGGTCTGCAATACAATAGCTGCAGTGGCAGATCCAGAATTTCGCCGCACCCGGGGCAGAATGCTAAAAGGCTAATAGCCTAGAAGTAACGCCAATTTTTACCCACACAACAGCGTAACAAAAGTATGTCGCAAATGTATCATGAACGCGAAACTTTAGCTCAATACTTCAACATACAACATAATAAGAAAAACATGGTAAAAACAAGGATACGACATACCGCTATATGATATTTTGCAAAAACAAGAATACAACGATATGACAAGTATATATGTATCTAAAAATTTTAAAAATATGTTCCGCCATAGTTCAGGGCTGAGACTACTTCTACGGCTGCATATCTTATGTAGCATTTCACTGTTCTTAAGTGTGTCAATCCTATAGAGTGTCTCTACTCTTGAGCCCCTAGTACACTCACCTTCGTGTTTTCTTGTTGCACCTATTTTATCCTACTGCAGCCTCGTAAGTGCATTAAACTGTCGACTCATTTAGTTGAGTGTGTATTTTTTGTTTATAGCTCTGAGCATAAGGGTTTTCACTGCTATGATCCTTTTGCTTGATGGCTTAGAATCTCACGAGACATTGTCTTCGGTGAATCTCGACCTTTATTCTATCGAGATTTGGCTCCCCGTCCTATTTTTACCGTTGAGGCGATCTCATAGTTGTCTCTTTCTAACTTTTCACCTATTTTTCTACATTGCAGTCTTCCCCTAGTCTATCCCTAGTGGTTCCTTTTGTACCACTACATTCTGTGTTGCCTCCTACACCACTGTCTCTTGTTCCTGTGGTATCACTGTCTCGGTTCTCTGGTGTTCACTACTCTAGGCGTCCTCGTCCTCCACTAGGCTCCTCTCCTGGTATCTTGCCAACACCTTCATCTGACTCTCCTGATGATGTTTGTCGTTACGCCCTTCGAGATCGAACATCCCTTTGGCCTTCTGATCATCTTGGCTGTGCTCTAACAGCTCATGCTCTCTCTATCCTGAGTCTAGTTCTTATTGTGAGATTGCTCCTCATTTCTGAGTGGTAGTTCGCTATGGTAGAGCAGATTGATGTTTTTTGGCATATGGGGACTTGGGATATTGTACAAACACATATGCATGCTCGTCCTATCACGTGCAAGTAGCTGTACAAGATTAAGACCTGACCTGATGGTACTATTGAGCGCTATAAAGTTGGTCTTGTGGTTCGTGGTTTCCAGCATGAGTACGGTCAGGACTACGATGAAACTTTTGCCCCTGCTGCCCATATGACCACTATTTGCACTCTTGTTGTGGTTGCTTCTATTCGCTGGTGGTCTATCTTTCAGCTAAATGTTAATAATACCTTTCTTAATGGAGCTTTACATGAGGAGGTCTACATACAGTCACCACTTGGGTATTCTGTTCTAGATAGGCACATCTGTCATCTCTGTCATACTCTTTATGGTCTTAAATAGACTCCTCATGCCTGGTTTGAGCATTTCACTTTAGTGATTATCGCTGTCAGTTTCACTGTCAATTCCCACAATCCAGTTTTTTTTCCATGTCTCATCTCGAGGTAGGACGCTGCTTCTTTTGTATGTGGATGATATGCTCATCACTGGTGATGATTTCTCATTCATCACGTATGTGAATAAACATCACAATGAGTAGTTTCTGATGACTGATATTGGTTCTCTTACATACTTTCTTGGGATTGAGGTCACTTCCACGCCTGAGGGCTACTACATCTCCCAGTAGAAGTATGTCCAGAATCCTTTTGATCATTTTGGTCTAACTGACACTCGCACTACTAAGACTCCTATAGAGCTATCCCTCCAGCTTCATTCCATCGATGGTGATCTTCTTGAGGATTCTACTCGATATCGCCATCTTATTGGGAGTATGGTGTATCTTGTGAGCACTTGCCCTAATATTGCTCATGTTGCTCATATCTTGAGTCAGTTCATGGCTCACTTACCCAGCTTCACTACAGTCACATTCTTCATGTTCTTCACTGCTTGCGTGGGACTCTCTCTCGTCGTTTTTTCCTAGCTCCAACTCACCACAGCTTCATGCGTACTCCGATGCGACTTGGGCTAGCGGTCCTTATCATTGTTCTTTTTCTTTTTATTGTGTTTTCCTTGGCTCCTCTCTAATTGCTTAGAAGACAAAGAAACAGACTGCAGTTTCTCGTTTGTGTGTTGAGACTTAGTTGAAGCTATAACAGCAGTGACATCAGAGGTTACTTGGTTGAGGGAGTACTTTTGATGGGACCTATAACTCTTTTATCTGACCGTACATGTGTTATAAGTATAGCCCGCGACCTAATGAAGCATAAACTCACCAAGCATGTGAGGGGGGGGGGGGAGTGCTTGCTCTACAGTTTGTGCCATCAGAGTTACAGTTGCTGACTTCTTCACAAAGCCGCTGAATAGAGTGCAACATTTCTGCTCTCTCCAAGTCAGTATGTGTGATCCACTATGAGTTTGAGGGGCTGTTAGAGTAGGCATATCTTTTTTTATATTTACTTATATGTATAGGATTATCTTTGCATATTGTCTATTATACTTTATATATATATTGCTCATTAGGTCTCATGAATATCCGCATGATATTCATAACAATTGGCATTGGGTTTTTTATCCCCACTGTGTTTAATATGCTTTGCATATCCATTATGAGTACCCTTTCTTTTTGCTTGTGTTTGTTCTTAGTTTACCTCGCGTCCACGTGCGATGTTTATTATTACAATTTTTTAACATTTGAACTGATATGCAATTTACAAGTGACCATTTCTTCTGTTTATTCCAACATTTGCAGTTCAATATTTCTGGCTACACAGTTGCAGATATAGGGCCTCTAAGGAGCCTACCGAAGTGTTCATACAAGCACCTAAGGGTTATATGCAGTACAGGATTTAAAGGGATCAAAGGGCAAGCTGAATTTCTTGTCCACGCAGTGCAAAAATGTCCCTGCTCTAGAGGACTTGATAATTGATGCATCAACATAAACAGGTAGCCGTTGTTTGTATCAAAATGTTGGACTCCGAGTTGGCCATATTGCTAGAAGTTGCCTTGATGGGAAAATTTTACCCAAGACGAAGCTTCGTATCGTCGACAGAGATACTGTATAAGACGTGCAGTGTTCAGTGTTCTTGTACACGCAGAAGGCAGTTCTTGTGGTTGTGCCCTTTGTGCTCCCCTTTGTCAGGCCTGCTATCTGGTTCAGACATGAAATTTTCAAGCACCCTTATGACAGACTCTTTAAGACATGAAATTTACATTCCCCGAGGTCTGTTCCGGCTTCAGTTTTTTTACTTATAAATTTCATTTTTTTTATTTTTTGCTCTTTATTTTTTGTCTTTTTGTCTTCTTATTTCTTTGCATTGTACCAAAAGATATAGTGATGTTTTTAATTTTTCTTATTTTTTATTAAAAAAACTATCGATCACTACAGTAAAAAGTCCTCGGAGAAAAGCCAAAAGAAAAGGTTGAAAGCCCTAAGACAGGGTTGAAAGCCTTTGGAGCAGGCAAACCGCACAAGTGTATCTATTGCCATCGAGTCATTGCCGGACGCAGCCATACGAGTTGCTTGTATCACCCAACTGCGTGATTTGCTGCAACTAGTCACCATCACATCACAGGTTTTCATGTATAGCTACCAGTCAGAGAGTACGAATCATCTCCTCCGGAAGAAATATCCATATTGCTACCAGTCTTGATTAATGACCAGGCTTGAGAGGATCATGTCCTGCATTTGAATTACGGTTGTTTATCAAGATTTCACTTTAGAATTAGGAAACTACTAGGATTCTACTCAGTTCTTACTCTGTACGTACCCGCCGCGTCATATGTACTTTCTTTGCAGCCCTGTTAGCCGAACATTTTTCTTTCGATTGGAAATAGTAGGAGCGAACACAGAAAAATATATTAAAAACAAAAGGAATACTACACCCAAATATATCACAAATAGTGTTATCCTATAGTAGAGGTATCATGATGTTTAATTCATGTGGCTGATGACTTTTGATTGAAACGCTACTGTACCTGTTGTTAGTTTTTTATTGAGACATTCAATTAAAAATAAAAAAGTTTAAAAATGAAAAAAAGTTATTTCTCCACAGACAATGCTAAGAAAACAATAGAAAAAAACTACGATAAGAAAACAATATATTCAAAATAGCTTATGGCTTCTAAAAGCTAGAAGCCAGAAACCAAAAGCAAAAATTTTGATTTTTGTCAGGTATACTGCACCCACATACAGAATCGCCCATTGTTAATTTCTTTGTTTTTCAGAGTCTGTGTGGTTGTTCACTGAGGATAGACCCTTCATACAGATATAAAACCGTTCGGCAGTCCCCCCCCCCCACCCCCACCCCGACCCCCTCTCTCGCCATGAACGTAGCATTGCATTCTATATGCGCACAACAGATATTTTTAGACGAAGCACGACAGTTAGTTTGCTGTAAAGAAGCTGTGTAAACTCTCTGTCCAACATTTAGTTGAAGTTGGGTCCAAATTTTGTTTATCCTTGTAAAGTGGGATGGGTGAAGTTCAGCTATTCCTCTCTCTGTCTGTCTCGCAGTTCAACCAGAAAGGAGGGTTCCTGACTTCCGTTCCCATCACCATTAGCTCCAGAGTACAGCCAAGAGCATCTGCCAGTGCGCCATGCGGTGCTAGCTCACCCGTGCATATCTATTTGTTGAAAACTGAAAGACGAGCGAAAATTGGAAGACACCACACCGCGTGAAAGACCGGGGTTGCATACTTTATATAGCTTGATGTTATAGGGGATTATAACCGTGAAGTATGGGATTAGTTACACGATATCAACGATCTGTTTCTATCTATACAAGATAATTATACATGGAAAAGTATCACTAACATCCCCTCGTAGTCCCATCGTGAGATTGCCGAACACCGAGACCGGATCAAAAGGCATAAAACAGCTGGGTCGGCAAACCTTTTGTCATCACGTCAGCAAACTGATGGGACAAAGGAGCATGCAAGACGCGAACTTGATCGAGAGACGCATTTTCCCGAGCAAAATGGATGTCAATTTTGATGTGCTTGGTTCGGCGATGTTGCACGCTGTTTGACGACATGTAGACGACACTCACATTGTCACAGTAAACAACTGTGGCAGATTGTAGGGGTCGGTGAAGTTCTAGTAGGAGTTGGCGAAGCCAACAACATTCAGCAACAACATGGACGATGGCTTGGTATTCGGCCTCGGTGCTAGTTCCGCGGCATATTAGAGATGGGATAAGAACAAACTAGAAGCAATCAGAGTAATGGAGATTCCCAGGAAGAAGTAAAGATCCTCCAAGTCAGTCATAGAGAAGTCGGCATGAAGCCACTAAGAAAGGCGATGAAGAAGCTCCGGAGATGATGTAGTCAATATGATGTCATCAACGTACAAAAGGAAGTAGGCAAGGTACAGACCATCCTTAAGGACGAAGAGAGACGCGTCGGAAGCCGAAGCAACGAAGCCCAAGGTGCGAAGGTAGGTGGCAAAGCATTAGTACCATGCACGATGAGCTTGCTTGAGACTGTAGAGCAACTTCTTTAGACAACATATGTGCAACGGACAGTACTCCAGATCGACGAAGCCGACCGGTTGTTTACAATACACCGTCTCATCAAGAGTGCCATGAAGAAAAGCATTCTTGACGTCAAGTTGGCATATAGGCCATGAGCACGAGGCGGCGATGATGAGCACAACTCGAATGGTGGATGGCTTCATGACCAGGCTGAAGGTCTCATCAAAGTCTATGTCGGGCTGTTGAGAGTAGCCACGCACAACCCAACGTGCCTTATGCTGAGCAAGAGACCCGTCAGAATGAAATTTGTACTTGAAAATCCACTTGCATGTGACAACATTGTAGTCAAGTGGATGTGGAACAAGTTACCAAGTCTCGTTGTTGATGAGTGCTTGGTACTCGTCGGCCATGGCTTGATGCCACAGAGGATCATCAAGAGCACCTTTGTATGTCTTCGATAGTGGAGAGACACCAGAGTGAATTACCGAGAGATTGAGACGCTTCACAGGCTTGACGATCCTAGATTTGGCATGTATGACCATTTGGTGAGGTCCTAGTGCCAGCTGGGGCACTGGAACAGGGGCTAAGTGCATAGTCATGTCGATAGACATTGTTGAGCCTCCTGGGGATCACATCGCACCTGAGGAGAAGGCACATAGTCATTAGGTCTGAGGGCGCTGCGGTTGCTGGGGGCGACGTGCTATGGGAGGCTGCTGCAGGGAATAGTACGACCGTGTCACGGGAGGGCCTCAGTCCAGAGAACTTGGCCGTATTGAGGGGTGCCGTCGTGCCAGGTGGGGTCACAGCTACGGAGGGCGTCGCCATGCCATGGGAGGCCGCCGTGTGGGTGCTCGTCCGGCCACGGTTGTCCAGCTGGGGTCATCCAAGCGTGGTCCAGAACGGCCTTGCATGCTAAGCGGAATCGCGGTGCTAGGAGGGCCCATGGTACGTACAGCCACAAATGGAGGAACAGAGGCAGTCGTGGCCTCATCTAGAAGAAAGTCAAGTAAGGGTATTGGAGCACGAGGACTTTGTGTTGTGAACGGGAAAATTGCCTCGTCGAAAACAACATGATGCGAGGTGATAACCTTGCATGAGGAGATGTCAAGGTAGCGACATTCCTTGTGCGAGCTCGGGTAGCCAAGGAACACGCAGGGGACCGAGTGAGGTGAGAGTTTTTGGGGAGCTGTGGAAGATATGTTAGGATAACACAGATGACCAAAAACCTGAAGGTGTGTGTAGGTTGGTTGTTTGTGGTGGAGTTTGTAGAAGGGGGTGGTGTTTTTTATGGTAGGTGACGGCCGGCGATTAAGGAGGTAGGTCGCAATGGCCAAAGCCTCAGCCCAATAAGAAGGCAGCATGTGAGCATGGAGAAGCATTCACACGATGTTGTTGATGGTGCTGATGGTACGCTTGGCTTTGCCACTTTGTTGTGACGTATATGGATAGGAGAGGTAGAGGAGGATGCCGTGACGGGCAAGAAAGTCGAAGTTAGTAGAATCAACAAACTCGGTGCCATTATCGGCTTGTATTTGTTTAATGGGGAGACCAAATTGAGTTAAGGCATATGCGTGAAAATTGACAAAATGTTGGTGGACATCGGATTTTCAATGGAGAGGAAAAGTCCAACAAAAATGAGTAAAATCATCAATAATGACCAGATAATACTGAAACCCCAAATTACTCAATACTAGAGATGTCCACAAGTCACAATGGATTAACTCAGAGGGCGTGGAAGTAGAGGACGTAGAGGTGGTAAACGATAGATGGGCATGCTTGCGAAGTTGATAAGCATGACAGTGTGTGAGCTACTTTATTGCACGAAATAGAACTAGACTTATGTAGTGTGCCGAGGATGGCAAGGTTGGGATGACCAAGGCGTTGGTGCCAAAGAGCAGTGGGGGTGGTAACGGTGACGTGGGTTTGTTGCTACGATGGAGTGGCTACTGCTACGGTGTAGAGGTCCCTGTCACTATTGCAACGAAGAATCACATGCTGCGTTCTGAGGTCCTTGACAGAGAAACCACATGAGTCAAATTCAATAGGGCACACATTATCACGAGTGAATTTGCGTACTAAGATGAGATTTTTGATTAAAGAAGGCAATAGAAGAACATTGTTTAAAACAAAGTTGGAAGAAGGGATGGGTGGGAGGTGCGTGTGGCTATGGAAGAGAATGGGAATACATGTACCATCATCAACAGTGACTATAGATGGATGAGGTAGAGGTTTTAGGGAGGAAAGTATACCATCCTTGGATGCCATGTGAGATGTTGCGCTGGAGTACATGATCCACCTTGCTTGGGAGGGGGTGGAGAGGCCGTTTAGTGCGGCGATTAGACTGGCCTGGTCCCACTGTGGCACGACAAGAGAGCTGGGCTCCGACACCTAAAGTGGGATGAAGGTGGTGTTGTATGCCTGGGGACCACCGAGGGACACGGTCTGAGGATGCCCGCGCTGGGGCTAGACGCCAGTTTGCCGAGCCCAGAGCGACCGCCCATGGGTTGAAGCAAACCCAGGGGCCAGACGACTGTGGAGTTAGCACACACAATGAGAATGATTTACCACCTTTGTTCTGCTTGCCATGGCGGTTCTTCCTGCCACGCTTGAAGTCGCGACCAGTGCCACCACCCATGGAGCCGGTCACCGTATTTTGCACCGAAGAGTGGCACCCACCTAGTCCATTGGCAGAAGACGGTGCCGACGCAACGAGAGCTGTGTCGACGATGACCTTGCTCCCATTGGCTGAATGGAGTTCTTTCAGGGTGAGCATGGAGCGCGCCTTGGCGAAGGTGGGGAAGGGCTCTGCATTGGTGATGTCATCAGCGGTGTTGGAGAAGCAAGCATTGAGGCCACGGAGAAGATTGAGGATGAGCTGTGGTTCGGAGACGGAGTGGTTGACATTGTGCAGGGAATCTACCAAAATTTTGAGACACTGGCAATACTCCGAGATGGAGAGATCTCCCTGAATCATGGAGTGGAACTGGTTTCTGAGGAACATCGCGTGGGACTCCTCGTTGGCACTGAACAATGCGTCAATGGAAACCCAAAGAGCGTGAGCAGTCTGGTTCAGTTCCATGGTGACGTCGAGAATGTCGTCACTGACGGAGACATAGAGTCAGCTGAGGATGGAGAAGTCAGCCTGGACCTAGAGAGCATCGGTCGAGTTGGCCCGGGTGGAGCCATCGATGTGGGCAAGAAGCCCGAACTTACCACACATCGATTTGAAGAAGGAGGACCACTTGGTGTGGTTCTAGCACTTGAGGTCAAGGACTATCGGGACATGCATCTTGACGGTGGTAGTGCTGAACGGGTTCATGAGGACTGGCAATGCATGTTGGCCACAACGAATGGTGCTGGAGCTGGTGCTGATGCCGGGCCAGCGTCTGTGCCGTTTTGTGCCATGGCCAGTTGGAGGAGGAAAACGTGGACGACCGGAGGCGGCGCGTGCGCAAGGTGGAGGGCAGTAGAAGAGATGGATCGGAACTATATAATTTGATACCATGAAAGACAAGAGCGAAGATTGGAAGGCACCACACAGCGTGAAAGCCCAGGGTTGTATGCTTTATATAGCTTGATGTTACAGGGGATTACAACCGTGAAGTATAGGATTAGTTACACGATATCAGCGATCTGTGTCTATCTATACAAGATAACTATACATGGAAGAGTATCGCTAACAAAAACTTCTCAAGTTCTTCTGCCAAGCCTTGTTAGTGAACCTAAAAAATCTCTAGAATTAAATCTGACCAAATGTGGGTATCGTAGACATTCGCTTGTTTCCATTCCGGAGCATCTTAATCTTAACTTCCCTGCTCATGGAAGAAAAATTCCATTATCAGCCGGCGATCATAGAATCAAGGTTCTGCTCCAACAAGCTTCTACTTCTGGCGTCTTAATTTCATCTTTTTTTGCCTTTTCTTTTTCCCCTTATTCGTTTGCACTGTTTGTGATGATATAACTATTTTTTAAATTTTAATTTTTGAAATTTAATTACGCTAAAAAACTAATAGTAATTATAGCATATTTTCAGCTATTACAGTGAAAAAGCCAAAGTCTGGACTTGTAAGATAAATGACCACCAAAAACCCACCCTTATCCCCTTCCCCTCGTGCAAAAGCCTGAGTTGTTGGCCGAAATGGCAAAATTTGAAGCGTGATTAGTAAAAATAACACCCTCGTAGCCGCAGTTGCAAAAATGGCACCCTTGTCTGCACAGTCACCGTGCGGGTTTAACCATAGACCGATATGTGGCGGAGCCCCCATGGCCACCGTACGAGTTTAGCCATATGCTGACACACGGTACCAAACCCTCATGGTAGCCATGCAAAGCTCCACCATATGTCAACTCGTGGCTTGTCCGTATAGTGATTGTGTGGATGAGCACGCTATTTTTGCAACTGTGACTAAAGATTTATTTTTGCTAAACACGATTAAAAAATTGCTATTTAGTCTACAAACTCCAAAAGGGCCGGACGGGCGCGGCACCCGCGGGCGGAGGGCGAGTGATTTCTTTCCTTGCTCACCCACCCACGCGCGCGGCAGGCGCCAGCCTGAGCCTGAGCACCTGCGCTGCAGCCGCTGCAGGCCGCGGCGTGCAGACTCTGCCGCGCGCACTCTGCCTGCATGCACCTGGCCTGAACACTGACCGAAGTGACCCATCCTCTGCAGTCCCTGCACCCACCACCACCACCTCCTCACCTTCATTCCCAGCCAAACCCACGCCCCATTGCGCGCCCTGCGCCATCCTGACAAGCTCATACGCGTGATGAGTGTATCTTTCCACTGCTTCCTTGCAGCCGAGCTCTGAATCCTCCTGACGGGAGCACAATGCTATTAAACTCGATCCCTTCAGCTCAGTCCATGGCCGGTTCGATTTAGCTGGAACCACTTGACTGAGACTGAGCTCTTGTAGTGACACTTTGTGCTGCTGCTGCGTTGTAGTTGAGGAGATGATGCTGAGCGGGCAGTGCGGCGGCAGCGGCGGGAGGTGCCTGTTCACGGCGTCGCAGTGGCAGGAGCTGGAGCACCAGGCGCTCATCTACAAGTACATGGCCGCCGGCACGCCGGTGCCCCGCGACCTCGTCCTCCCCCTCCGCCACCGCGACGGCTTCGCCATCCACACCGCGCCCTCCCTCGCCTTCCCGCCTCACCAGCCCTCCCGTACGTACGCAAACTCATCTTCCTCTCTTCTTGCTTCGTTTACTCAGCAGTCACCATTGATAGTTGGTTCGTATGTGCGTGCGCTCAGTGGGATGGGGGTGCTACGGGGCGGCGGTGC
Source organism: Dendrocalamus latiflorus (assembly GCA_017311315.1). Lineage (NCBI taxonomy): Eukaryota > Viridiplantae > Streptophyta > Magnoliopsida > Poales > Poaceae > Dendrocalamus > Dendrocalamus latiflorus. The sequence goes on from CM029618.1 coordinate 5,016,387, forward strand.
AGTACGGGCGGAAGGCGGAGGACCCGGAGCCGGGGCGGTGCCGGCGGACGGACGGCAAAAAGTGGCGCTGCTCCAGGGAGGCGTACGGGGACTCCAAGTACTGCGAGAAGCACATGCACCGCGGCAAGAACCGTTCAAGAAAGCCTGCGGAAACAATGTCCTCCGCCGCTGGCGCCTCCTACCGCCCGTCCGCCCTCTCCATCTCACCCCCCGCGCCCGACGCGCCCAGCTACGGCCACCACAACCACCATCACCCCGGCCGTCCCGACCCCTCCTCCGCCCGCGCTTCCGCTCAGATCAGCCCTCTCCAGCTCCACCTCGACGCCGCCGCGCACGCGACGTCGCCGCCGCCGTCCTACCACAGGTATGCGCAGTACGGCACTTCTCCCCTCTTCCCGAGCGGCTACGGCTACGGGTCATCGAGGGAGCATGAGGACGCGGAGGCGAGGCGGCGGCAGCACTTACTCGCGTTCGGGGCAGACCTGAGCCTGGACAAGCCGGCCTCCGCTGGCCACGACGCTGCCGCGGCGACGGAGAAGCCGCTGCGGCGCTTCTTTGACGAGTGGCCGCGCGAGAGCAGAGACAGGCCGTGGATGGGGGTGGATCAGGACGAGACGCGGCTCTCCATCTCCATCCCCGCGGCCTCGCCCGACCTCGTCGTCGCCGCCGCCTCGCGCTACCACAACGGTACGTGTGTAAAAAAACACTGAAAGATACAGCCTTTTAATTATTCGCTTATGTACAATGTGCTGATTGATTTTTTTGCATGGTTTTGGTTTGACACAATCTGCAGCAGATGAATGATCGGCGTATTTCGTTGCTGCAATCCTGCAATAGCAACTGCATATTGCTGAAATTCTGCTGCTTCTGCATGCGCTCTGTGCAGTGCAGATGAGAATGCAGCTTGAGAATCTGAACCCAGTGAATTAGTTGTAGTACCCTGGTTCGATTTTCTTTGTAGTTTGCATCCAATCGCAGGTTGTTTCTTTCTATGTAATCAAAGTGATCAATCAAGAACTCAAGGTGAGGTGCCATGACCATGAAATGTGAAGAAGGGAGGTGTACTCCTATTTTCTTTCTTTGTTTTCCTGGTACTTTTCACTTTTCAGTCTGTGACGAATGCATTTGTGAGCACTTTGCTTTTATGCGTGCCTTTTTCCTTCCTCTGATTCCTCTGCCTTTGATGGTTTGTCTGTCACATCCGTGGACTCTTCCTAAAGCTCTAGGCTCCAGCACTTCTATGCATGATCCATCTGGTCAACCAGGTCAAGAACGTCATAACGCACGCTGCACGAGCAGTACTGCAGTATGGGCCTGTTTGGCCTGCGCGGCTGCGCCTACGCCCGCCGAGCCGCAGCAGGGGCAGCGCCAAAAGTGCGGCGTATGGCGTATGATTTCGTCGCAAGACTTTTGGCAAATTGAGACGCAGAAATTGAACTACGGGGCCATGGCCACGTCGCGGCACGCCGCAAGTGAGGACGCGAACCAAACATGCGCCAAAACTGTGGCGCAGAAGGTGCGGCGCGGTGCGGTGCGGCACGGTGCGGACGCGAACCAAACACGCCCTATATCTTAGCATACAGTCAGTTCAACATAACTCTACCCACGTTAACGACATACGTAGGTACCTATAGAGCTAACGTCTCTTAGAGAATACTGGTTAGAAAAGCCTTTTGATAAAATTTCTGCTGGTCAACAATCCTTAATAATGTTAAAGGGCTGGTTAAAAAGCGTGTACAATGCCAGTTTCATAGCAGACAAATACACCAATCGATTCAGACTCTTCAAACAATTCCTCTATCGTGGCCTTTATGACCTGGAATTTAGACATTCTAGGATTGTTCCCAAGGACACCAAGGTGCTTCGAATTTCTTTTTGTAGCTATTGATACGTTCATGAAATAGATCGAGGCAGAACCAGTGACCGAAATAACAACGGAAGCCGCAAAGAGGTTCATGATGACAAGTGTGATTACTCGATTTGGAGTACTAAGCCAAATAATTGTAGACAATGGCAAACAATTTTCGAGTGCAAAATTCTAAGAATTTTTGACGAATTGGGTACCAAACTTTGCTATGCCTCAGTTGCCCATCCTCAAAGCAATGGGGCAGTTGAGCGAGCGAATGGCCAAATAACGCAAAGAATTAAGACTCGAGTTTTCGACCAGCTTGTAAAGTCACCTTGGGTACAATAATTACCTTTAGTATTATAGGCAATTCACACTACTCCTAGTCGGGTGACAGAAGAGACTTCTCTGTTTTGGGGCTGAAGCTATACTTCCCCTTGAACTAAAGATCCGGTCGACAAGGGGCGAGAACTTCATCAACTCCAATCAAGAGCAACTTCGAGCAGATGACATCAAGCTGCTCGAAGAGAAGAGGAATCAAGACTTAATCCGATTAACAATCTACTAGCAAGTCATGCGTAAGCACTACGATCGTAAGGTCCTACCTCGTAGCCTTGCTGTAGGTAACTTAATATTGAGGAAAATCCAATCCCAGTCTAATCAGAACAAACTTTCCCCCAAGTGGGAAGGTGCTTACACTATGGTAGTCACCTTATCAAGCTCTATACGACTTGCTATAAAGGACGGCCAGATTCTCTCAAACCCTTGGAACATTGATCAACTACGTAAATTTTACATGTAATCATTTACTCTTTCAATAAAGTTTTTAGTTTTTCAATCTTTATTGTGGTATGTTCAATAGAGCTTCTTTTATGTTTGTTCGACCACTTCTATTACATCTACTTTATTTAACTGGTCGAAGAAGGGAACACCACTAGTTGAAGTCTCTCCTCTTTGCATGCGGTCCTACCCACAAAAAGAAGCTTTCTAGTGACGAACTGTTCCAAACTCTTGCTATCAGCATAAAACAATTGAGTAGTCTACAAAAAAGTTGATCAGGCGTACAAAAAGGAATTCTAAGTTTTTATCTTCTTATCGTTTATGTCCTTGATTTGATTAACCTGGTCAGAGAGAGGTAACATCACCTACACGACGGCGAGCTCCACAGTATCTAATCAACAACATCATTGGTAGTGACCACAGGCGCTTGGTGACATCTCCACTACTGCCACTGTTTATTGGCTTGCAATCCAGCTATATAAAAGAGACAAAAAAGGGAAAGGTTCTTTACCCTCTTGAGCAGAGTACATCGTGTCTGGGATTGTGCAGATTGCCTCTTTCTGCTCCTCTGCCTTCTCCCTCTTCCATGTGTGTATCTTCTCCGCGTATGACTTCTTTGTGTATATATTCTTTGTGTATGTATGCTAATTGGGCCTCCTCCCTTTTCTATGTATCTACTCCATGGGTTCCCCTGTCGATGAGGTGTGTTGGGATCGCTCCACTTCCATCCTTCCCTCTGTGTCCTCCTTTTATAGACACGAGAAAACGTCGCAGGCAACGTACGTGGCTCCCACACAGTGCCAATTGTGCCATTAATTTTGAAATCAAATTTCTGATCGATTACTGATTTCTTACCTTTTAGATCTCTGCTTTCCATATCAAAAAGATTTATTGAGAATTACTTCCATCAGATAGAGATACGGTGCAATCATCTTTCCATTGCGAAGACGATATATCTAGAACGGATCTTTTCCTTCCATCTTGGTGCATAAACTACCATAAATTGGCCACACGCCTTGTGATCGACCTGGGACTTGCTGCCGTACGAGGCATGGCGCAACAACCGGTTTCACCAGACCATAGATCATGTTGGAACTAATTTTGTTGTTCATGGTAGTCAAGTACATGCACGCCCGAGTTCGTGTAGGAGTTGAAGACCAGCCAGAATCCCTGGAGTCAAAGACCCTTCGGACTATAGTAAGCCGGTCATAAGACACAGTGAACCATTCGGTAGACCCAACTTAAGTGGTGCTTTGAAAATCTGCGTGATCGAGGAGCTGTGGTTGAGACGTCCATGTAACGGTTGAACAACACAACATGGTTTGACCAATATGGTCAAAACAGCGAGTGGTCGGAGACCGAAAGCACCAGCTCTGTGTGAGCGGTACGACTGGAGTTGTAGTAAAATCAACGTAGTCGACGAGCCGTGGTCGAGCAACCATGGTCAACACAACGTGGTCAACGAGCCATGGAAGATATAGTGTGGTCAACACAACATGGTCGTCTCAACATGGTCAACAACATGTGGTCGTCTCAACATGGTCGAAGACCCACGAACTCAAAGGATGATCTTGGCGTATATACTTTGTGCTCGGTTAGCGGCGCACAGCCATGTAAGGCGCGATGCATTGACCACCTTGTGGATTGGTTCACGTGCTATTGCATGACCCGAATTTAAAGAAATTAAATCTTGTATACCAAAGTTCTCTTTCCAAATATACATCTCCTTATTTGCTTTAATTTAACATATTTACAAAAAAACTCATCAAACAGCGAATTGTATTAGGTTTTTTATTCGGAGATGTGTGGCGGCCGTATGGATGTGTGAGTCGGCTAGAAGTCAAGTCGGGTCGAATAGAAGTTGGTTTTGTCTCGTGTGTATAAAAGTGGCATTGGCGGCTGCATGCAGAGAGATGAACCAGCCATGACCTTCGATTAGAAGGAAGACGTGCTAATTAGCTTGCGTGTATGTATTCATTGGGGTGGCTGCGGACTCTTTTTGGTATAGAGATGTGATTGTTTTTTTTTCTGTTGATTCCATGATGAAAAATCAAGCTCCGTTTAAGTTGGTTTTGGTGTTAATGACAAATGCCATTATGAGATTTTGATATAAATGACAAATACTTTTATAATATTTTGGTGATAATGACAAATGCATATATGACACTAATATGCTTGTTTAAGTTTATTTATGTTTAGTCTCATTTGGATGGAAAGGTGAAATCAAAGAGGTATGCATTCAAAACCACTTTCTCATATGCTAATGCATTCCTTAGATCCAAAATATAGATTGAACTCCTCATATAGTTCAAATGAATATGTGCATATATTTTTCTTCATATAGATTTGTATGCACACATTTAGGGGGAGCTCTCTCTCTATGTTTTGGAGTTTCACTAGTATTGATCCATGTTTCCTTTTATACATACATTGGGATCAAACTAGGAGCATGCATTCATTGAAAATCTGTTTTAAAATCAAAATTGTGCTCTGTCTGGAAGAGCGGTAGTACCGCAGTTTTGAATGTCGGAACTACCGGAGAGCGGTAGTTCCGCTCCCAGAAGCGGTAGTACCGGGGAGCAGAAGATCCGGTTTTCGAGCGGATCCTCTTTTCCAGAGAGCACCCTCCGGACGCTTTTGAGATTTCGCGGGATCGGAAGTACCGGCGGTTTCAACACCGGAACTACCGCAGGGTGCGGTAGTTCCGCAATTTGGAGCGGTACTTCCGGAACCCGGAAGCTCCGGAGGTAGAGCGGAGCCTTTTTTCCAGATAGCGTCAAGTTTAGTTCCGGCTCAAGCGGAACTACCGCGCCGACTTCGCGGAACTACCGTAGAGCGGTAGTACCGGAAGTTACAACGGCGGTAGTACCGCACTTTGAATTCAAATGATTTTATATCCAATTTATTATCTCATTTTTTGTTGAGATTGTCATGAATTACCAAAAAGGGAAGATTGTTGAATCTAGTCCCCCCATTATGTGTTAATGGTGAAGTTTGGTAATTGATGACAATTATTTTGTGGACTAACGGTTTCCATGAGTTGGATGAATAGGTTAGGTTCCACAAATGAAGATGACTTGGATGACTTCGTGTGTTGAAGATCATCAAGTCAAGATTGAGATGAAGATAGCTTCATGAGTTGAAGGCTATCAAAGAAGAAGAAGATGTGTCATGAGTTGATGCATGATGATCATGTATTGATCAAGTCAAAGAAGACCATCATGTGTTGATGGAGTTGATGAGAGGGATGCATCATGAGTTGGTGCATATCGAGATGATGACCCAAGGCAAATGTATGACTAGCTAGGGCTAAGGATGTGTTCTTAGTCTTTTACCGGTCTCGGTGGTTGGTTGAAAGACCGGATTGCTAGTATAGGTTGCCGTACTATTAAGAGGGGTCATGTCTAATAGTTTGAGTCTCATCATGTGTTGATAGCTTAACCTCACTTGCTCTAGCTCATCTTGGCATGAGGCTTGCATTTGCGAATGTGTTTTGCAAATGGTTGAAGCCCATGTGGCAAATCCTTATAACATGTGACTATACTTTGCAAATGTGTTTTGCAAAAGGTTAAAGTCCATGTACCTACTCCTTGTAGCATGATCTAAGTTTGCAAATATATTTTTGCAAAAGTTGGAGATCATGCATCATCCCTTGACATGGTCTAAAATTGTTTATTGCTATTTCCTTTTGACATTAGACCATGTGAGTGACTCTTTTGGATCTCTTTTGATTTTTGCATTGATCTAATATGTTTGAGATCATGCAAATCGATGAGTTGTGTAGCCCTATGAATAAGCTTTCCATAGAGTCCAAGATCACTCAATTCCGACATCGGAGTCAAAAGTTATGACCGTTTTTCTGAGTGCTGTCTGTGCTGATGCGGAAGTACCGCGCCGACTTCCCGGTACTACTGCAGAACGGTAGTACCGCATTTTATAACTGCGGTAGTCCCGCAAATGACTGACTAACGGCTATTTTTCTAGCCGTTATGATGGGGAGCGGTAGTACCGCACCTATAACGGCGGTAGTACCGCAGAATCCTGTTTTTGACTCCAACGGCTAGTTTTGAGTTGTGGGTTATAAATACTCCCTTGTGGCCGGTTGGGATAAGGTTCTAGGGACTCCATTTCACTCTTTTGAGCTAGTGTGAGGCTCTCCACTCAATTGTGCATGTGTTGCACTTTGTGAGAGAGGAGAGGTGATCTAGAGTGCATGTGTTGCATCTAGAGGAGGACTTTGTGTCCGGATTGAGCTTGTGCATTCGTTGCACGTGGTGAGAGTCAAGTGAGATACTTGACTTGTTACTCTTGGAGTTTACCGACTCCTAGACGGCGTGGGAGGCGTCGTGCCCGGTGATCTTCTCAAAGAAGCTTGTGAGAAGGCCCGACGTGTGTGAAGGTTGGAGCTCACCTACCCGGAGCGGGGAAGAGCTACCGCTAGTGGATTTGAGGTGGAAGGCTTAATTTGTGGAGCCGGTCGAATTCGTTTGGGCTAACCTCAACGTGGATTAGGGGAGACCGGCAAGTCTCCGAACACCACGGTAAAAAGAGAACGTGTCATTTGTGGTTTGTTTTCTTGTGCTCTTTTTACATTCAAGCAATTTACATTCATAGAATTAAATTGATTGATTGTCAACCTAGGATTGCAAACCTTGACCTAGGATAGAAGTGTTGGTGCACTTAGGCGAATTTATTTGTTCTAGGCGTTATTTGAGCTAAACCAACTTGAATCTAGCTTCCGCATTGTATACTTGGTTTAGGCAAATAGAAAATGTCTTGAATTGCTAATATTAATTTGAAGAAAATTTTTAGACCGCCTATTCACCCCCCTCTAGTCGGCCTCCTCGATCTTACACATGACTACATGCTGTGTTAGAAATCTCTCAAGATTTCTCACTCTTTTATTTTTATTTTCTATCTCTTTTATGAGACAAATGCAAACTCATATAAAATTAAAGACTTACTAAAAATGACTCATTTATTTCATTTAATTAAGATGCTTAAATAGATACAATCTGACCGCACACGCAGGTCACTCACCCACTACTAATGATCATGCACTGATCTTCTAAAAACTCTCCACGATCCACACGACTTGGTCCTCTTAACTACCACTTGACTCTGACTACAACCACTCATTCTACGATGACTCAACTCCGACTCCAACTGCAATACACACTTGGACGCTCTGACTACCTCACATACTTAGACGCTCTGACTGCTACAATACTCTTCTGGGTACGACCGCTACAGTACTCTTTTGAGCTCAACTTACGACCATGATAGCTACGAGTACTGTAGCCACGACTTCACATGATACTCGAACATCGACCGCTGCTTCAACCACAGCGCATCATCTCGATGCTACGACCATGATGCATCATCTCAATGCTTCGACCATGGCTTTCGAGTACTGCTTTGACCACGCTACTCATGACCAACGCAGTCTACGACTACATCCACTCATGACTACCACGCAAGTACTTGACTACCACGAGTACTCAAACACACACTGCAAAACTATTTACATGTCAATATTATAACCAAAAATTTTCCCCCTAATCTTGACACGTCAATCTTCAACACGCTCAACCACATTGTCTTGCCACACATAGCAGCCTTCTCTTCTTACCACAAGCAGTGGCTTCACCTTGCTACACACAGCAGCATCTTCATCTTGTGGATGATACCTTCCCAACGCTGATATCCACCTTGTAGCGGCCTCACACCACTACTCAGGGCCTCCAACATGAGTGAGACAACATTGTCTATGGTTTCTCTCCGCCAATCAATATCTCCTCTGTAGATGCCTCGCACGACTCATCGCGTCGTTGTTGATCTCATGCCAACTCGATTCCAGGCGGCTCGCATCGTCTCACCTTACCGCCACCGGCCTCCACGTACCTCCGGTGGAGATTGCTGTCGTCAGCCACGGCCTCCACCTCGCATGGAGTCTGCCACTGTGCTACCTCTAGTCTCCACTCATGGAATCTGCCGTTGGTGTGCCCGTCGTCGAAGCCTCCACTCACAGCGGCACCACTTGACGACCCATCATCATGCGACATCACGTCACCATCACCGGTGTGCACGTTACATACAATTCTGGCTCACCGTGTTGACCTTGCCATGGCCACGTGGAACTTCACCGCCATGCCTCCTAAGCACTTGGTGTTGCATCCGACTTGTGGCTAGCACCTACGCAACTCCACCCGATGTGCGCCGCTGCACACGCCATCATGCCAAGTAGTAAGTCATCGCTAAGCAGCTTCTCCTTGCACCTTGCTCTGGATCTTGAGGCTCTGATACCAATTGTTGGAAATCTCTCAAGATTTCTCACTCTCTTTTTTGATTTTTCTATCTCTCTCAAGAGACAAATACAAACTTACGGGAGACAAAAGACTTACTGCAAATGGCTTATTTATTTCATTCAATTAAGATGCTTAAATAGATACAATCTGACTGCACATGCAGGCCACTCACCCACTACTAACAATCATGCACTGATCTCCTAAAAACTCTCCATGATCCACATGACTCAGTCCTCTAAACTACCGCTCGAATCAGACTGCAACCACTCGACTTCGACTACGACCGCAATACGCACTCGGATGCTCCAACTACCTCACGTACTCGGACGCTTTGACTACTACAGTACTCTTTGGAGTATGACCACTACAGTAGTCTTCCAAGTTCGACTTACGACCATGATGCTACAGTACTCTTGCGAGTACTGTAGCTACGGCCACTGTAGCTATGATTTCACACAGTACTCGAACACCAACCGCTGCTTCGACCACAGCGCATCATCTTGATGCTATGACCACGGTGCATCATCTCGATGCTTCGATCATGGCTTTCGAGTATTGCTTCGACCATGACTTCGACCGTGGCTTCAACCACGCTACTCACCACTAACGCAGTCTACGACTACCACGCGAGTACTCAACTATCATGAGTATTCGAACACACAATGCTAAACTATTTATATGTCAAGATTATAACCAACATGCTGGAGGCTTTTGATGTCTTGATAATTATGCTTGTTATCTCATCTACAGGCATGCGTGATTAGAGGCAGGGGCGGAACTGGGCCTCAGGCTGGGTAGGCTATAGCCCGAGGTCCAGCAATGCTACTAGTACTACCCTCCTTTAGTACTCTTTCCATAATATATTTGGTATAGAAGCCTAGCGTGAGGCCTGAAAAATTAATAGCCCGGCAGCCCGGTGTGAGCAAACGACAGCCCAAGGCAGCAACTCAGCTAGCCAGCCCAAGCAACGAGTGTCTCAGCCCACCAAGTCCAAAAGTGAAGTGAAAAGGAAACCCTAATGGCCTAATCCCCAATCTGACCTCAGCCCCAGCCGCCAGTCCCCGATCTGACGCGACACAACCACGCCCTCACCGCCCTGGCCTGCGCGGCTGCGCCCCCCCACTATCGGCCACAGCCCTCGCTTGCACAGCTACGCGCACCCCCTACCACCGACCGCCGCCCTCTCTTGCACGGCTACGCGTGCCCTCACCGCCAGCAGTCCAGCTCAACGCGATAACGTCCACTCCTCGTCTCCTCCACTCCACCAACGAGCAGCTGAGCAGAGCTGAGAGTAGGATAGTAGGTAACACATTTTAGTAGGAATTGGTTTGTTGTCTTGTTGATACAATAAGAATGTAATTAGTAGGAATTGTCTTTTATGTTTTGAAATTAGTACGAATGATCAGATGGAATAATGAATGACATATGTGCAATGTTTTACATTTTTTATTTAGAAACTAACTATTAAGATTTAAGGATACAAATTACAAAATAAATAGGAGCAACATTCTCGTGTGGTAAGTTAGTTTATTTTAAATGTAATATTCATGCTCTTTGAATTTATCTATATGCATATTTTATTTTTTATGTTGTCTTTGTAGGTTCTGATTCTTGTCCTACTATTGATGAGAAAATGGTGGGCTAGTCGCATAGGATAGTGAGCATATGTCCATTATTTAGGATTTGAAATACTCGATGTATCTTTATTACGCTATATTCTTTATAGTTTCATATGTTTTCTTTATTGTGATTTTGGTTGAAGACTTAAACTTTTCAAGTATTGAACATTAAGCAAAAATTTCATATCAATTATGTATTTATGACGTATTTTTTGTTATATCGTAATATAGTTCTAGACTTATAGTATGTTAGATTGTTACTTAATTAAAATTTAGCTTAAAGCATGATGCGATTGCATGCAGCGTCATTATGGCGGCTTAAAAAGAAAACGGCGACAGAGATTCGCTACACCAAGATCCATCTGATCTAACAATTTTTCCTTCGGCCGGTGATGTCCCATGCGTGAAGCAGCCAGCAGAGGTGGCATTGTCTAATCGCATTGAAGAATCAGGAAAATAGCAGGTTTGAAGAATCAGGAAAATAGCAGATTGTGAAAAAAAACTTTAATTATTTACCTACTTGATTGCCGACAAACCTACAATTTAATAATCAAAGATGTGAATCGCATCAAAATTTCGAGTTGAGGGCAAGCCCACGTACCATCTACTGTCAATGAAACAAATCGGGCTGCGACCATCGAGCTACGCTGATGGGCCCTATTACATGGACTGTGCATATATATTCGTCAGGTTCATACTCTCTCTCTCTCTCTCTCTCTCTCTCTCTCTCTCTCTCTCTGTGACGAAAGCCAGGTTCATACTCAACGCGGCAAGCCGGCAAATGCCTTAGCCATCTATCTTTTTTCTCTTCTTAAAAAATCGGCCCTAACTCTTCCATCTGCCCTAACTGCCAGTGCCCCACTTATCACCCGTCACCGTCACCACCCTAAATCGGTACCGACATTGTTCCTTTCAAAGTTCCAATCCACCTTGATCATCACCCGTCACCATCCTTCAAGGTTGTGCAGATTTTTTTTTTTGCAAAACAAATGTTGATAAATTCGTTTGATTTTTTTGCGTATCCAAGAAAGTATGTCCCAAAGTAAATTAAAAGCTACTTGGAGAACTATAAATATGACATAGAAACTTCACCGAGATGTCGATTGTTTTTGGCATTTTGCAAATACACACTTCACAAAAGTGGCAAAAAAATTAACTCCAAGAAGCCAAGGCATACATCTGAAACCCTGGATTTATCCATTAAATCCCTGCACCGAATTTCGATCTACTGGTCCATTTTAAAGTTCTTCATTCCCCAACAAAGTCCTTCTTATGAGGGCTTTCCCGCAAATTTCCCCCTCCCTCGTTCCCTTCGGCGATGGCCGCGGAGTTCGATCAGAAGAAAGGTTCAATTGTTTTTGCCTCTTCTTCGTCGTCTTCTTCTCCCTCCTCCATTCTCTTCTTACTCCTCCCATGGTTCCGAATTCACAGTCGTCGTGAACTTCCAATTGGTTGGCCACGCGCCGAAGCTGAGGCAGTCCAAGTTCAAAATGCGGCCTTTCTTTCTTGCCCTCTTTTTCTTGTCCTTGCTCCCCATACGATCCGCAAGTTCAACAATCTATATCTTATTATTATTCTATAACTAGTGGATTTATATGCGCAATTGCATGGCTAGATACCATGATACAATTATCTTTGGTACACAACTCTAAAGCATATAATTAAAATACAATTGTATTTGCTATATAACTCTAATTTAGATATATGATTAATCTGCACCGTTATAATCTGCACCTCAAAATAAGTAGTGGAGATACTTCTCTTTCTATCGATTGATGTGAGAATTTTTATGATTATTATGAGATTTTTTTGCTCTCAAAATAAATAAGGTGTATTGTATCTCACCAGTTGTTTTTATTTACATAGAGTTGTCGTAAAAGATCTTGCATTAACTCAGGTTTTAGTGATTTAGTCTGTTCGTGTGACTGATTCCATTTGGTGGTTTGGCTAGCTTGGGTTGATCAACTCAGTAGTTGTGGCCACTTCAACATCTCTGAATTATTTTTCTAAAAAAAGTTGAGGACACATGCGTAATTTCGAGAAACTGAAGGCCTTTTCCGCAAAAAAATGAGGACATGTACATATTTTCGGGAAACCGAGGGGTGTTATCCAGCAAAAGGAGGGGACTCCATGAGAATGCTGAGGACCTGTATGTAATTAAATGAGGACCCATACGTCATTTTGGAAAACCACAGGGTTCTATCCTGCATAAGGAGGATCTTGGAAATACGAGGATCTGTACGTAATTTCAGAGAAGCACATGTTGTTTTTAGGAAAAAAAATATGGTGGAGGTCTTTTTGCAAGAACAGAGGATCTGAACATGATTTTGCAAAATGTAGAGAGTTTTTTCGCAAAGAAACTGAGGTGGAGGGTTTTCCGAGGCGCTTCCCCCGAGTGTAATATACTAGTCTCAGAGGCGCAGCGGCACGCCGCGCCAGCCACCGTGTGTACCGAAGTAAAAGAGGCGAAAATCCGTAGCTAAAGGAATGCGTAGGGGTTTTTTTAAAAAAAGCGAGGGGCTTTTCGCAATAAAAGGAGATCAGAGGGGTTTTTTCGTAAAAATCAGGGGTTGGTTTGAAAGAACTGAGGGCCTGTACGTAATTTTCGAAAATGCGGATCGTTATTAGCGAAAAATTAATATGCGCAGGGGCTTTTTTGAAAAAATAGAAGGGATTTGCCTCTCCGGCCGTACCAAAAACCGGACGCCACGCGCCGGCCGGCCGTGCGCAGGGGGCGACGTGGATGGCCTCTCGCGCGGCGAATCCTTCCGGGAGTATGTAGGGGGATGATGCTGATTTTGGCAAGTAGTGTTTGGGGGGATTACGCAACAGTGCGGTAACAGCCTAACAGGCTGTACTGAATGTTGTTTGTTGGGGCGTCTTACATCATTCAGAAACGTGGCCATAACTGTAGCCATCATGAGAAAAGGTTGTGACGACGAGGTGCCCTGCTTGGCTTAGGAAGGCACCATTACAAATACCGACCGCTTCAAAAATCGATTGAAACTTGTTAATTTTTTAATGTCGTTTTTTCTCTTTCATTTACATTATTTACAGAGATATAATTGTATTTTTTTTATTTTTTAATTAAATATATCAGAAAAAATTAACAGTTATCATAATATCATTTTAGCAAAAAAAAAAAACGCAACAACAAAGTCTTGTTTAGAAAAGTCTGTGATGGATATCATAGCACCAGCTTTTGGCATGGACCTAGAAGAAACATGTGCACACCAAGGCACCAAGCCCCCACACACCTGTCCATGCCAAGTGGTATTTGCCAAGAACTTCATTTTCCAACTTGGAGTAATTCACCAAGATTGCCTCAAGATGTAGTCGATTAGGTTCTTATCGGGGTGATGTGAGGATGTTGCATGTGTGATTGTTTAACTTTCGAGCTAGTCTTGTATGGCCTGGGCTGGTAGATGGTGATGGCATGCAGTTTTGGGATCCAACCTAGCTTCAGATGCGTTCGTATTTGGTAGTTTTACGGACAATATTTTTCTGCTCAAGTTGTAGAAGGTCCGGGTTTAGTGAGTAGACAAACCGCTCTTAAGTTCGTTATCTCGTGAAATTATATGTTAATTTGTTATGGCCCATGCAATTTGAAACTAAATTTTGACAGGCTGTGTTGGCTGTATCTTGAACTTTTCTAACCTGCTTATGCGTTTTAAGATTGGTGGAAATGAGAGGTTTCTGAAGGCCATTGAATTTCTTCGCTGCCAAATTCACCAGGATACAGTGGTAATAATATAGTTTGATAGTTTGTAGATTCATCTAGAGTACAGTCAACGCACTTTGGAATTTTATATTTTTATTGATGATCTCTCTCTGTTTTACCCACAGTTTCTATACTTCAACAGTGCATTTTCACCGAACCCAGTGTTACAGCCTTTACGACTACTTCAGGATCTTTACGACCACGTTCAAGTCGCTATGACCACCTCCTGCAACCGTACGACCATGTTGAAGAGGCTACGACCACCTCCTGAGTCGCTACGACCGCTCTGTTGGTTCTTCGACCACGCAGACAGTCGTTACGACCACACTGTGATCTCTCTAATCACGCCTCGCTGCTCTGATCTTGTAGTCGTAAACTTCAGCTGAAGTTACGACCACATTCACCGCCTCGCGTTGCACTTCCTTCTAACACGGTCGATCACCGTAATCGTAGCTCCATACGACCACGCAGTGATTCTATCGACCACGCCGAAAACTATGTCACCGCTGCAGTCGTAACGCCTTACGACCACAACTTCAGCTCGACGACCGTGGTCGTAACTCCTTACGACCACGTCTACCTGCGGACACCTCCGCTCGTCACCGTGGTTGTAACTTCTTACAACCACGTATACTGCTCTTGCGACACCGCCGCTCGATCGCCGTGGTCGTAACTCCTTTACTACCATGCCTGCGATCCCCTACTCACCGTGGTCGTAAGTTGTTTACGACCACGTCTGAGAACACAATGAACTCGATAAATTTTTAGAGCCAAACCGCTCTTCTCCTCTTTATTTCTTTCTCTCGATCACACAAATCTCTACGATCACCTTGATCGTCCTCTCTCTCTCTCTTACCTCTCGATCACACTGATTGCCTTGACCTCTCTCGCCCTTCTCACCTTGCTCTCTCGGTTACATGGCTTCGCCTTTTATACCCTACTCTACGACTCCGACTCGGTTACGACCACGACTACTATTCGAATTCAGCTACGACTATGAAACAGACTCGAGCTCGACTACGACTGTGGAGCGGACTCGTATACGACCACGACCCGAACTCATATACGACCATGACCTGGACTCATATATGACCACGGCCAAACTCATACATGACTCCGACCACTCGTACACGACTAAGACTAGGACCACAACTGGAAAACACAAGATTACAACTCTAACACCCAAATAAGTACATAATTTGACTTATACAATGTAAGACTCGACAGTCTCAGTACTTGCATGATATAGTGCCAAACAGCCTTGAGTTGTTGAGTGTGTGTACCTGTTTTGAAAAGAAGCACAAAAGCATTGTGCCTGCAAAGTTTGCAGTTAGTTCTATTCAATCATTCTAATTGCTTGGACAAACTGAACAGTATAATGAATAATTCAGTGACCTAATCTATTGTCCAAGCAATTTCACATTTGGACAAACAAAAGCTAAAAATCTTGCTTTTTCTACATCACAGAACTTTGGAATCGATGGGCAGCTGGTGATTAACTAGGCATCGTCGATGGCATGGGGGTTAAAAAGGTGCACTTGCTGGAGAGAGACTTCAATGAACATGGAAGAGCCTTTGGCGTCCAAAATTATGTTTCCTGCTGAGAGTTGGACTTCAAATTGAAATTATCTTTGATACACGTCGATGTTTAACATAATGGCAATTGCAATTAATATCAATTTTCCCGGCTTCCATCTGCCGTGAAAAACCGAGGCATCTTATCTTCTTGCATCAGCCACTCCAATTTTTTTAAGTGGATCACAGGGCTTGGTAGGCATCTTTCTCAGTGCTGTGCAGCTACTGTTGCTGGGGGAATACTCTCGTTGGGTGTAGCAAGATGCTTACTTGCTTTCTTTAAGGGATTAGATGGCCCCTTTTTCAGATTATCCTTATGCTCATGTCATTAAGGCAGTCATCAATCAACTTCATCTTGTCGTTAGCAGTGAGCTATTAAATGTTCTACATTAGGTGAATACGTACGGCTAGCTAGCTTGGGGAAGTAAAGGCAGCCAATGTTGCGGAACAATTTTTCTCCACGTTGATGCAGCTCTGTCCATTTGTTAGAACTGTAAGATTCTACTACTGACGTGCACACCAGATTTGGCATTGCAATGGCTGGTATTAAATTATGGATGTGTATAGGTATTACCCGGATGTTTTCTTCATAGATGATAGTTAGAAAGAAAACATCCAGATGATGTTTATCAATACCCTTAAATTATACACTGTTTGGTGCCATTGCAATGGCTGGTATTAAATTATACACTGTTTGGTGCCGAAGAAACAGGAGTGAAGAGACGATTGGATCAAAACGAGGACTTCCATTTGATTGGCCATGTGTGTGTGGGAGATGGCTACCACGACAAACCGCACATCCTAATAAGTAATAATACCATTAAGCACTTGTCTCCAAGGAGCTCATGGCTTTTAATTCGTAAGTGCCACTTCAGTGCAATGGCCAAGCGTGTCAAACAAATACCCTATCCGGTTACAAATTAAATATATATATGGTGGTGATCGGTTGGGCTTAAAAGCTCATGGCTTATGGCTGAAAACACTGTAGCTGGCTGAAAAAACACTGTAGCTGACAGAGGCTTATTTAGCATAATTAAACTTAAAAAAATTAAAAATATAAAAATATGTTAGCCCATTACGTATAATACAAACAAATACGGGAAAAAAAGAACCGGCAAAAAAGCTCAACAAAAAGCCAAAAGTTCAGAAAAAGACGAAATTTATGAATAGTGAAAAATAAGCTGGAAGCCAGAAGCTTAAGCCCAACCGATCGGGCCAAGGCATTGTAGCTTTATACATCATATTTAAGGAGCAGATCAATCGTTCTGAACATACTTCTAGTCTTTTCTCTTAAACACATAATATATTCTCTCTCACAATCCCATTCATCATGCGAATATTAAATTTAACACTTTGTCAGTGACATTCATTTTGCAGGGATATATAATATAATATAATATAATATAATATAATATAATATAATATAATATAATATAATATAATATAATATAATATAATATAATATAATATAATATAATATAATATAATATAATATAATATAATATAATATAATATAATATAATATAATATAATATAATATGAACAGAGGGATAAGTAAAACATGACTGGTAGAACAACATATATTTAGAGAAGTTCATGTGGCTAAAACCATTCATATTTACAATCGAATGGAGTATATGTATACTCCCTCTAGTCACAAAATATTATAATTTCTGTACATCAATATCTTTTTAAATATTAAGATTGGACATATGAAAATGGTAGCTATAGATTTATCTTAAAAAATACTTTTATAATATTATATTTTTATTATGTTTTATAAATATATTACACTAGCAATGGGTGTTCATATTTTAGAGACCACATTAATACCCAAAAGGACTTACTTTTATGACCAGAGAAGGGATTACATCAATATCCAAAACCACTTGCTTTCGTGAGCAGAGGATTATATGTTGAGGAGTAATTGCATCATCAATATTAGTACAGTTCACTATGCACTTAGTGCATCGAAGCATCTCCCATTATATGTTTAATGCAGAGCAAGAGTTATGGTTACTGTAGCTAAATAGACCCAAGAGGCCTGTTAAGAATGCGGAGCACTTCGACACTGCAGAGAACTTTCCATCTGTACACCATTATGGAGTTCACAGAACAGTAGTAGCAGCAGATAAACTGTTGGTGACGGAGAGGGAGAGAAGACATGAGCTGACTTGGGCTACCAGTTGCAACTTGCAGGTGTACTGATCTGATCACACGAGCTATAGTGGCAACCTTTAGCTTGTGCTCGAGAAATACGCATGCATGCAACTACTGTTCAATATGTGTAGCATCTGTGAATCTGTATAGTGGCGCGTTATTGTTGGTTGCGTAGGAGTAAGCCGTAATAAGAATCTCTAGGTTGGTCGTCAAGAATGGGAAATCAGGTGACGAAGTTGACTTTTCACCTTCATCAAGTACATATTGATTTATCAATCATCAAGATTACTAACAAGTTGGGAAGTCAAGTAAAGCTATGAACAAGAAATATCATTAATTTTCAATGATTTATCAATCGTCAAGATTACTAACCTGTCTTGCTGCTTGCTTCCTCGCCGCCGACGCCCAGCAACCGAGACGTCGATGCAGCGAACTAAAAATTGGAAAGACGTTCCGACTTTCTACTTTGTGACTAATTACCAATAAGGCAAGACTTATGGGATACAAGAAATACATAACATGACAAAAGAATGTCTTGTACAGTTATCCATTAAGAGCAGACGTCGTCCATTAGTTATGCGTAAAGGGTTTCAGGCTCTAACACTTATTTATCAATTAAATTAATTAAGAGGATCTAGTATCTACTAATTATTGTGCCCTAATTACATGTCTACAAAGTTTTGGGGAGGACCAGGCCCCCGGTCGCCCTTCCCTTGTCTCTGCCACTGGCCTCCCACAACGGCGACGGCCGCGCGCCCAGGCGCGCGAGGGCTCGCACACCTCTCCAGTTCACACGCTCTGAAGCAAAAGATGCATGGATAGCGCTGCCTCTGGGCCTCCAGCGAGGCGGCGGTGTGAGACAGGGACCTAGAGGAGGACGCGAGGTCGAGGGTGTCAGGAGCGAGGGACCATGAATGAGGCCGAGGTGCTCCAAGGCGCCAAGGAGCTCGTCTTCCAGGCCATATCTGTCAAGAAAAAGGGAGGACAGGGCGGACCCATGTAGGCGGACGTCGAGAGGTAGACAGAGCTGAAGGAACAGACTTTATTTTAGGTGTATTCTATATAGCACGGACACATGTCAAAACAGCCGTATCCGTATCCGACACGTGTCGGTGACGTATCGAACAATTTTAGAATTAATTTTAATTGCTAAAATTCTCGACACGCGTCGGACACGGTAAATACACGAGTCGGACACGGCCCAGGACACATCCAGCCTACAGCCGGCCCAGGAGAGAGCCGGCCCATCCTAACCGGCTAACCCTAACCCTACCCGAGAGCAGTCAGAGCACGCGCCTCGCTCGGCCATTCCCCACGCGCCTCGCCGCCACCCGCGTCTTCTTGCTCGCGCCGCCACCGCCGCTTCCCCGACTTCCTCCCCGCGCGCCGCCGTCGCTTCCCCGGGCCGCCGACGCTTCCCCGGGCTGTCGTCGCTTCCCTGGGCTGCTGCCGCTTCCTCGGCTTCCTCCCCGCGTGGCGCCGTCGCTTCCCCGGGCCGCTGACGCTTCTCCACGCCGCCGATGCTTCCCCAGGCCGCCGTCGCTTCCCCGGGCCGCCGACGCTTCCCCGGGCCGCCGTCGCTTCCCCGCGCCGCCGACGCTTCCCCGCGCTGCCGTCGCTTCCCCGGGTCGCCGTCGGCCTCCACCCAGCGCAGGTATGAACTGTGAAGTAGTATGCAGTCGCCAGTCATTTCTTTAATATGTAGATGCAGTCGGCGAAGTCGGCAGTACAGGAATCCAAAGCTTCAGTTTAGATGCAGTCGGCGCAGTTATATTTTTTAGATGTCCATGCCGTAGAGTTTAGATGCAGTACACGATTAACATTTATACTTGATTGCTTGTTTAATATCTATGCTTGATTGTTTGTTTTATCATTCTAGAGAAATGGAAGCCTCTAATTCTAATGCTAGAGAGGAGGAAAACACAAGCAACAATAGAACAAAGCTTTCATTGTGGAATCATGTTGTCTTTAAACTAGCCTTGCTATTAGAATTTGAGTTTGTGATGTATCTTAAGTTGAACCACTCCTATCCTATGTTGGATAGATATTTGCTTTTGGTTGAACTCTAGTACTCTACAGTTAAGTTTCTATGTTCAAACTTGGCTATTTCTTAATATTTATCGCTTATCTTTATCAATTATCAATTGTTGTTGGCTTGTTGCTCTATTAGTCCATTGCTTTAATTGCTTAAGAATCAAATATACATGTTAATATGTTATCTTTGTAGTTTTGCCGATCTGATCATGTTACTTTTTCCCAGGTTAATGGAATTCTTATTTCTGGAAATAGTATTCACATCAACAATTGTCATCAGGATTAACAAAACAATTCATGAGGTACATATTCCGAGTATACACTTTACAAATTACAAGTTTACACTTTATATTATTGCAGTTTAATAAGCATGTGGAAACATAGAAAATAATAATATATATATAATTTATTTATTATTTAAATATATATAGCCGTGTCGCCGTATCGGTCTTTTTGGGAAAATGGCGAATTCCCGTGTCGGTGTCGTGTCGTGTCGACGTATCCGTGTCCGTGCTACATAGGGTGTATTTGTCATTGAGTTCATACTCCAATAGTTTGCATTGGAATAGAAAGACGCTTAGATGGGCCCTTGAACTTCTCACATCATCTAAGCATCTGCAAAATAAATGTTTCTATTGGAGGTTATGGCTTTCATATAGATGATGCTTCATGACGTGGCATTTTTCTCTCCCTAAAATTATCGAAGTGTCTTTGCATTGAGCATGGCCTTAGGTCCAAGACAAGTCATATGTATATAGATATCCTACTGTGCTCGTATGTATATGATTCTCCTGTCATTGTTAGTTCAGTTTTCCGCCTGTTCTTACAATTCAGTGTCTTAGAATTTTGGAATTCGTTGCCGACCTCAGGTTGAGTTTGTGGCTAGTGCTATTGCTATGACGTAAGGAGTGAGGTATCCTGGCTGCCCTCGGTGGCACTCAGCGGAGCACGAATGAAAGATAGGTGTATTGTAAGTGTTTTTTACAACTCAAAATACAATGACACAAAATATGAAGACACGATGTCATAAAATATATACACTGGCGTAATTTGGAGGGAAAATTTTGATATAAACTTATGTTTAGGTGCAATCATATAAACTTCCTATGTGTATTGTTGAAGGAGAGATATATGCATCAAATTTAGACGGGCATGGGGATTATTCATGAGGGCTCCCATATTTTTCAAGGCAACCCAAATCTCCATTCATCTCTTATCCAACAGTCCATATTGAAGTTTACAAATATGTGCTTACACCAGATACATCCCAAGAATTTAGGAGTGAATATGGATGGAATACGATTAAATTTTGGTCTTTTCATATTCTAATCCATAGTTTTTCAGGATACGAATACATATCTTATTCGAATCGGCCATGATATACTGATGTACACACAAACAAAAAGGAATAACTTGATTAACTACATCATCAATTCTGCCACAAACCGGAGAATTACTGACATATTCAGGAACATAAATATTATTTTGCATATAATACTTCATAAATACATACTATAAATGAGTTAACGACAAAAAGTTGCCATCTCCATATTACATTCAAATTATTATGCAGAAGTTTCATAGAGTGTCCACAAAAAAAAGAAAAATTATCGAATACAAATTGAATCTTAAAAGCAACAATCCACACCGATCTTTTCCCAAATACTATGTTATATTAGGTGGATATTATCTGCACTGTTTTCACCCTGTCTAAGAGTGATACATATATAATAGGAGTAGCTAGGGAGCGCTATATCGTCGGGGAGCTCCTGACGGTCTAGTTTTCCCTCCCCTCCCTCACCGGCTGTCGCTCTCCCTCCTCGCTCCTCCCCCACCAGTTTGCCTCCCATCCCCCATCATTCCCCCTCCCTTTCCTCGCTAGCCGCCACTCTGCCTCCCCTCCACCATTGCCCTCCCTCCCCTCTCCTCCCTCTCTTTTCTCCGACGCCACAGCAGCTCCTCACCCCTCCTCCACCTCTCCCACCCCCTTCTCCACCACCGGCGGCCGGTGGTGACCTCACCACCCCGCCTCAACACCGTCTCGCCCTCCCCTGCTGCTCCTACCCTCCCACCTAATATTCAGTGCACCGCACCTCACCGTGCCTCCCTACGTCGCCGCCAACCTTCAAACCACTGCCTCCCCCGCTTCCCTCTACATCGGCAGGCGTGATGAAACCCAGCAACGGCGGTGATGCCTTAGCTCCTTCAGTTGTCGCTCCTCTTTCCCAGATCCGATGGCTCTCCCTCCTCTTCTTCGTCACCGGCAACCAGATCCAACAGGGAATTACTAGATCCAGCAACGCCACGGTCAGGCATGGCGAGACGTGGCGGCGGCTATGAGCTAGATCTCAAGATTGAATGCCCGATTGCTTTACCGTCGAAAATGTTAGGAACAATATACCATGAAACACCTCAAAATTTCAAATGAATTTGAAACTTTTGTTTGAATTCAAATTCTTGCCAAATAAGGAAATTCTCCCCAAAATCCGCCTTCTTCTTTTGGCCACCCACTTTCTTCTCTCAGCTAGCGCCCTTTTCCTTCCCGCCACCCCCTTTGTTTATTTGTGCCATGCTAGCCTCCCCACACCGCAACCCTCCCTTGCCGTTCACACTATCCAAACTTCGGCTCCGCCAGCTCAGCGTCGTGCCTTCACTCCGCTCTGACCTCATCCCTCCTTGACTCATGTGTGGTGCGCTAACTCTTGTCACCACTGTATTTCTTCACCTCTCTCTGCCAACACGCGCCTTCCTACCGTACCTTCCTTTCATCACCATGCGCAACTCAGCAGGGCTGTAGTACTTCCCATCACCACCTCGCCTACACTCACGTCTCGCTAGCACCGCCTAACCTGAGCCACTGCTCCCACCACCTTGGATTGGCTTTAAAGCCCAAGTGACCACCTGGGATTACTTTGTGCAACCCCAATCACCCATTGAGCCACTCTATTGATCTCTCATTCACTGTGCCACTAGCAACCTCCCCTGTGCCGGCAAGCTTCCGTCGTCGCTTCTTCACTTTAGCCATTCATTCTTCAATTCCTTGCATTTGTAGCATCCTTGGGACCCCAAGCACAACCATGGACTTGCCTTAGTTTCTCCGAGCTTTTAGACTGCTGTAGCCATGGACCTTTGCCAGCCAAAATGCCCCTTTCGTGGACAACTCTCTTGGGAATATTTTCGCCCATACCGCCACCACCACTTCGCTCCTTGTGTACCATAGATGGTCAAATCGCCTTTGTCCTCGGTTAAGAGTCACCAAAAAGCTGATGTGACGTGGTAGGACTGGTGAACTTCACTCTTGCCACTGACCATCATCACTTGCTTCCATGCCCTCCAAGCCCCAAAAATGGACTACTAACCCTTAAAGGAACCTCCTCGTGCTATTTTTAGTTGACGGCGAGCATCGCGAGTGCTCCATTATGGTGGTCGCTGCCTCTCTACTCACACCAGGAAGGAGGCCGAACATAGAACAAGGGGATTGGAAGGGTGTCGTGGCGCGATCTTGGCTGTCCGTGTGTCACCCATCGACGGTTCGTGCATGCGTGCATTTTGGGCTGGAGCAGCTGCACACCTGCACGCTTTGGGCCTTGTGGTTGTATGCTGGATTAATTGGCCCATGAGGCCATTTTCCTTTTGAATCAAGCTAGGGCAAGGGCATATAAGGCCAGCCCACAACTGTTCATTCCTATAGCGATCACTGTTCACTAGATCTGATTCAACTATTTTGGGCCCGATGAGATAACTCCTAAAACTCGACCTGTTACTGTTCAGCACCAGCTACTATTCCTATC
Organism: Dendrocalamus latiflorus; assembly: GCA_017311315.1. Lineage (NCBI taxonomy): Eukaryota > Viridiplantae > Streptophyta > Magnoliopsida > Poales > Poaceae > Dendrocalamus > Dendrocalamus latiflorus. The sequence goes on from CM029618.1 coordinate 5,040,221, forward strand.
CAACCCAAGGTGAATAGTACCTAGACCCATTATTGTTCACCCGAAGCCCAAAATCAAAAATATATCCATTTTGATCTTTTCAAACCTGTTAAAGCCATTCTAACCTCCGTTCCACTAACCCAGATTCTGATAAAATTCAAACCCACACTGTTCCAAAGCAATCCGCCACTATATATCAACCTGTTACTATTCATTCCAAAATTTGTCTAACATATTTATAGCCATTTTGACTGTCTCAAACCTATCTAGCCCAATTTTAACCCTATTTAGCCAACATAAGCACTGCTTAAACTCCAATCAACCAAACCCATGTTTCTTTTGTGTATTTTCTCATTATTTTATTGCTTTTGTTCCTAGCTTGCATCTTGTAAAGTAGGAACTTATTTGAATTTATTCTTTTATGTTAGCATCTAGATTCCGCTAGCTGGTCAACAGAAGAGCTACACAAGCCATCAAGTAGTTGGTATAAGCCTGGAGACTACAATAAAATAATCATACTATGAATAAAGAGGCAAGTCATATGTTTTTGATCATGTTGAACCTACATCTTTTAATTATTTAATTATTAGTACTTTTATTATTATTTATTTAGGCAATGTTATTTATTTAAAAATAATTATTTAGAATGACATGGGAATTAGTTATGTCCTACCACCAGAAAATGCCATATTTACTTGAGGCCATATTCACCTTAACAAGCTTAATAATATTTAATTATTGTATGATTAATTGTAGAATAGTTTATCCAAAATATTATACTACTAAGTGACCTTGGTATTTTGCCAATAGATTTATTTAAACAGTTCTAGGGCTAAGAATGAATTGTGAAAAACCACTAGATGGTTGGAGTCCACAGCCTTACCGTAGGAAGGAGACTTGGGATGGATTGGTGGCAGTGTTGTAGAGCACTAGGGATCTGGTTGTGGATGGCTACCTCACGGTGAAAAGTAAGGACTGGAATCATATGCTGAGTACAAGACACAGAAATCACTTAACCACAAGTGTTGACTTGTCAAACCCGGTCTACCAACTGCTCAAATTAATTGAATATCTATAGGAAGGTGGGGTTCCCGGTGAGGAAATGACCTAAGGTGAGTGGTATGGGAATGGTAAAACCGTATTCGACAACAGTAGGTCCACTCAGAATTGGACGATAGCATTCAGCATTGGCCAGTGGATATCTAACAATGTGTGGTCCATAACATATTAGGTAGAGACTAGAAAGAGGAGCAGTAAAAGACCTTGTTTTCTCAACTCAGTCGCACATTACATGTTACATGTCTAGACATTAAGAGTTGGAGAAATCTTGTGGATAAAGCTGGCCAACTCTGCATAGTATAACAAATGGTATTCGAATAAGTCGTGCTCCCGATTAATGGAGCTGTGTTTTATGGGTGAATTCGATAACAAGGTATAGTAGATTTTGAGAATTTGGTAATGAAAAGTATGGTTAATAAACCCATTTTATATTAAATAAATATTGTTTTACTATTTTAAAAATATAAAGTTCTTTACCAACAAACTTGCAATAATAATAATAATAATAATAATAATAATAATAACACATTCCATCTCTTTAAATACTAGCAATTAGTTAAATAGCATTTCCACATGTTGTTTGCTAAGTATCTAGTATACTCAATCATACTAATTCTAACAAAACATATATGGAAGTGAAAAAGGATACTTCGAGTTTTCGTGTTAGGGTTATGACCGCACTCAAGCGTTTATATGGAGATTTCTTCGGCTCTTCTGAATGTAAGTTAAGTTTTGGGCTCGGATATCCATGTGTGTTTTTAAAGTTGATCATTAGAATCTATTTCTGGTAAAGTTAATCCCTTTTAAATGTTTATTAATAGACATGATACTTTTTATGTCTGTAATTAAATTTTTGGGCTATTGCGTGTTATAGAACGGAATTGTTCCTAAAAATAACTAGGGCCGTTATATACTGGTTCCTGGTTTTTCTCATATATAATAAGAGAACAGTCTGCACGGTCCCTAATCCGTGTAGATATGTGGTGCGTACTAGATCTTGCACCTTTTGCTCCATCTAACTTTCAACACTGTCGTTCCCAATGACCACGGGGATTGAACTGTTGAGGGTGATAAACGGAGGCACGTGCTATGTATAAAAACGGCAACAGAACGAAAGGCCTGCTTCACACAGATCGAGAGAGAGAGAGAGAGAGAGAGAGAATGGGGAGGAGGGCTTGCTGTGCAAAGGAAGGGGTGAAGAGAGGGGCATGGACGAGCATGGAGGACGACATCTTGGCCTCCTACATCAAGGCCCACGGAGAAGGCAAATGGAGGGAAGTCCCTCAAAGAGCTGGTACACTCACCTGTACTCCCGTAAACTTTCGATGAATGGACGAAGAGTCGCATGTCACGGCCATATGTACGTAGTTAGTTGAAGTTTTTACGAATACTCCAATTAATCGAGTCTGCATGTGGATGCATGTTAATTTGTTGCAGGTCTGCGGCGGTGCGGCAAGAGCTGCCGGCTGCGGTGGCTGAACTATCTCCGGCCGAACATCAAACGCGGCAACATCTCCGACGACGAGGAGGAGCTCATCATCAGGCTCCACAACCTCCTCGGCAACAGGTCTCAGTGCACACAACATGCATGCGCTCGGTTTTTTTAATTAATTCATAAAAAAATGTCTCAAAATAAAGTTGAGCGATCGATATGCAAACATGTGTGCAGGTGGTCTCTCATTGCAGGCAGGCTGCCTGGCCGAACAGACAATGAAATCAAGAACTACTGGAACAGCACGCTCGGCCGGAAGGCCGCCGCCGGCACGTCCGACGGCGCCTTCCAAACTAGAGACGCCGCGGCGGCGCTGTCCAACTCGGAGCCGGGCCAGGCAGCTCCACGCGCGGACCCTGACGCCGGCGCTGCCCGGACGGCGCCACCGACGGCCTTGTGGGCGCCCAAGGCCGTGCGGTGCACTGGTGGCCTCTTCTTCCACCGGGAAGCGCCGCCACCTCCGCCTCTCGCCGAGGCGCAAACCGGGGGAGTGGATGGAGATGACTGCAGCGGCAGCAGCTCGGCAACGTCGGCATTCCCGGCCCCCGACCCGTGCTTTTCCGGTGGCGACGACTGGATGGACGACGTGAGAGCCTTGGCGTCGTTTCTTGAGTCCGACGAGGACTGGGTCAGGTGTCAAATGGCCGAGCCGCGGGTACAGTAGCACAGTGGCCCTCGTGCGAGTTCAAGTAACCAAGTATACGTACGTTTGTAGTATATATGTACGTACATTTCTTTAAAAAATACGTAAGTACGTACGTATGTGATCAGATCATGGCTAGCTGCTGGTGTAGGCCATGTTGCGTTCGTACTGAGCTGTTGCGGCTTGTGGCTAATTGTTGCATGTGTCTGGCCATACGTAAGCATCCATCCTGCATCGACCAATCCGTACACGTGTGCATGGCCCATGGCAACGCAATAGAAAAGCCTGAATGGGATTAAATAAGAGCATGATTTGATATGCATATTAGTATTCCTACTAATCAAGATCCATCGTATTAGGCTTAAATGAGGAGCTAGCAATTGGAGTACTAATCAAGATCCATCGTATTAAACTCGATAGCACTATTGATTCAAGGCTCCTGCTATCTTTTAAATCGACTAGCTTGTTCAGGAGGTATGCCTACTTCCTTTTCATACTATATTTTCCCACTTCAGAAACGAACATAAATGGAAATGCATGGGATGTGCTCGCCATCGCAAACCTATACACACACACACACAATTAACCGGTGATATTTAAAGTACTTTCTTCACTTTAAAAGGTTAGAAAATCCCATAATAACCCTTAAATAATAAAAAGCAAAATTCCTAGATATTCTCTTATTAGTCTAGAGAAAAAGAGAAGATATACACAATTTATTTTGATGGTACTAGATTATAATGGTGCAGATTAATCATATATAATTATTAAAACTATATAATTGTATGACAAATACAACTATATTTTTAAAAAGGCTATAGAGTTATATAACAAATACAATACAATAAAATATCTAGCCGTACAATTATGAGGACAATTCCGCTAATTCTCTTTAATTTCGCCTTTCTTTCTCATGAATTTACGTCGTGATATATAGATCTTACTAGCTGGTCCATTTGAAAACTTTTTCTTTAAATAATTGCAGGATCGAGTACAAGAAAACGAATATCTGAACCAACAGAAATGTCTTTGCAGGCAAAGCAAACAACAATACTCATTAATTTAGCTACAGCCCATGGCATGTGTCGAAAACTTTTCCCGATACTTTGCCCGGAAATCGTGTGCTCTTGATGTGACCTACTGTGAGCCACAGCGCAGACACAAAGCAGCACAGCAGCAATGCGCCCTCTCTCTCTTGGATGTGATGCTTGCTGTTTGCTTTTCTCTGGATGTGCAGTGCTTCCTGTCCCCGACGTGCGCGTCACGCCTCGCCTGTTTGCTGTGGAATTTTTTTTATGAATAATTTATTTTTTTATTTAAAATAATAGAAATATACTTGGTCAAAAAATTTTATAAAAATAGGTTTCAGTCACCGTGCTGTCGGGTGACTGAAGCCTATCACCTAACAGCCGTGTGACACACAAGCAATCCGCTGGCCGTTGGGCAAATTGATTACAATCGCCGAACCGCTGGGTGACTGCTCTCAGCTGCCCATCGATTAGGCGATTGCGCTTCCAGTCGCCGAAGGGTTGGGCGACTAGAAGCGTAGATAAAAGGACTGTGCGGCCGAACGGGCTCGCTCGCTTGACCACACGGTGAACAAACGTGATAGAAAAGAAAAGGAGATGAGAGAAAAGGAGAGGGAGGAGGAGAGGGAAAAAAAGAGAGGAGAGGAGAGAAAAAGAGAGGGAGGAGAGGGAAAAAGAGAGGAGAGGAGAGGAGAGGGAGACGGAGAGGAAGAGGAAGAGGGAGAGGGAGAGGAAGAGGAAGGAGGGATTTTGCGACTCTTGTGAGGTATTTTTTTGTATTTTAAATTTTGTATATGAAGTAAATAGTTTATTTAATGTTACTATCAGTAGAAAATTATAGATGTAGAAAAGAATAGTACAACTTTGGTATATAAAATTTAGTCAATGTAGTTTTAGAAAATTAGCAGTCGTAGTAACCTGTAGTTGTGTAAAATTTAGTGAACATAGTTCTAAAAAATTAGCATCGCTAGCAAATTGGTATGCATACAAAATTATAGCTGTAGAAAATTCAGTCTACGTTACGTAGAAATTAATCGTCCATAGAAATTTGTAGTTATTCAAAACTCAATCAATATTTTTGTATAAATTTAATAATTTGCTTTGTATAAAAAAACAATATGTAATATTTATGATTAATTACGAATGAATGTAATATCATTAGTACATTGGAAAAAAAACATGTGTACTGTTGTAACTGGTATATAGGCATTTAAATAAATATGCCATATAAAATGTTGAAACCATTAGGAATTATTTATAATAGAGGACAGCTCAAGTAGCGAGAAGAGAGCGGTGTCGGTGCGCGGTCTGCCGATAGGAAGTTAATGCTACGAGGTTAGTGTAGTTGGTTACGACAGGCGAACGGTCGTTGAAATGTAAATTACAGTACATTAGTTCTTCCGTAATGTGCGATACGATTTGACTAGTTGCAAAATTGAAAATGTATGCAGGCAGACATCAGTGATGCCGATACCAACTACATTGAAAGTGCATTACAGTGTTGGAACCGTTTGTGAAGGTCCGAATGATGTGGACTTGAGCGGTTTTGCGCAAGCCACTTTGGTACACCTGGATGGCGATAATGATGGAATAGCAGATGTGATGCACGAGCTTACCTGCAGTTTTACGTTGAACCCCGAGGTGTGCAGCGTCGTCATACAAAGGCTTTGGAATCGGTCTCTCATGGACATCAGATGAGAGTTGAGGACATTAATGTGCACTGTTGCGTGGAAAGGGTTTGTGCAAGGGTGCCCGCACCATGGATACGAGTACGTGATGCTTGTGCAACCATACCCAGTAGAAGCTGTGCAAGGTCATGCGACGCCCATCATCTGGGAGGTGCGAGAAGCTCGGACGGCCCGCATGTTGGTGAAGAGAATGAAGTTGCTCGTGACGAGGCCAATGTGGTACATGGAGGAGAGGGAGAATGGTCACGCCATAGTGAGGCTATAGGACAAGCCGATGAAGGAGAGCATATGAAGTACATAGTGCATCAAATGGAGTGCGATGACCGGACCGCTCGGGCTGAAAAGGAAGTTGTACATGAGGACGACGAGGACAGTTCGGATGAAGACGAAGCTCCCGTCCCGCAGAATGGAACCTGTTTGATGTTGAGGGTGTTGCCGCACATGATGAGCATAAATCACCGTGGAAGTATCATGGGACAGAGGTTTGGTTGCATTCAATGTTTGCTGACAAGGCATCGCTGTAGGATGCCATCAAGCTGTGAGTCCTATCTATGCAACGGACTTTTCAGGTCGTGAGATCTAGCCAGAAGCAGTACACCGTGAAGTGTGAGTAGGCCGATTGTTCTTGGGGGTGCATACATGTAGACCCAAGTATGAGACTCACTGGATTGTGTCGAAGGTGAAACCACACTCTTGCATTCTCAGTAGTGTTTTGACGAGGCATCGTAACCTAATGTCCGACTTTATAGCCAATATGATGTATAGAGAGATAGTGGAGAAGAAAGACATGGAGGCCACACACATCGTGCTAGCTATCGAGAAGAAATTCAAGTACAAGATTAGCTACGCGAAGGCATGGTATGCAAAGTAGAAGGTATTGGAAAAATGGTTCAAGTCTTTCGAGGCAGTATATGACAATCTTCCTCGTATGCTTCAGGTGTTGCAGGATAGGAACCCAGGCATATATATCACTGTGAAGGACAAGCCTTCTACAAAGCTGCCAGGTTTTGCGGTGTTGCGGAGGGCCTTCTTAGCATTCGGTGCATGCATCGAGGCATTCAGGCACATGATGCATGTAATCTCAGTTCACGGTACCTTTTTGACTAGCAAATACAAGGGCTGGATCCTTACAGCCATTGGCATTGATGGCAATGATCAAATTATGCCGCTGGCCATCGCATTCATGGAAAGTGAGAATTATGACAGCTGGTTGTGGTTCCTTAGACATGTGAGGATTGAAGTTGTCGACGCTCGTCCTGGTGTGTGCGTAATCCATGATCTCCACACCGGGATTGTGAAGGCCATAAGAAAATTTCAGGAAGACCCCGAGGAGCCCTTCCCTTGGCTAGATATGAGGAACAGATAGTGCATTCATCACCTAGGTACGAACTTCTTGAAGTAGTTCTCAAAACAACCGTTGATGAAGCTGTTCAAGAGGCTGGCTATGCAGAACCAGTAGAGAAAATTTAGTGCTTTGTAGGCATTGTTGGACGAGCATAGCAGGAAGCATATCGACAAGAGGAACAAGTGGCCGGTCATGCCTAGGTGGCACAACCGAAATGCCTGACAGCACTGGATGAGCTTAACGCAATTGGTCCGAGGAGGAGCTCATGGAACATCAAGTGTTTCTTGCAATGGATCAAGGGAGAACCATTTGAGAAGTGGTTGTTGTTGCACGACACGGACGCGCGTAAGGTACAACATAATGACGACTAACTTGCGGAGGTGTACAACTGGGTTCTCAGGGACCTTCGTTCTCAGCCCATCGTCATCATCGTGGAAGGTGTTCTGCACAACACAATTGGCTACTTCAAGTAGAGGCATGTGAATACAGCACTTCATGCGGCGAACCCACGAACATCGTACTCGTCAAAAATTACGGTATACATGGAGACAAAGGCACAGAAGGGCCAATTGCACACGGTGCACATCATGGGCAATAGGGAGCATCATTTCAACGTGGTACTCTGGGATTAAGCTGGATTTTGGATGGCTCATGCCCTTGTTACCCATGAGGTATACCTTGGAGATCATGTAAATGAATCTAGCTGCTCGTGGAATAAACCGAAGTTGTTACACAAGCCATGCTCTCATATTCTCGCTGCATGCGGGACTGTAGGCATGGATCATTCGAACTTCATGTCGGAGTACTTCTTCAAAGAGAGGGTGATGCATGTGTGGTGTGGCGAGCTCAGGGAGTTCAGAGTTGTGGGGAACTTTGCCACCTTGGATATTGCAGGGAGGACCTGAATTCTGGATGCTAACATGCTAAAGGGTGGGAAGGGTCGGTGACAAATCCGGCATATTACAAATGATATGGACGAAGCGCAAGCTGGAGCACCTGGTGCACGCTGCGGACAATGCGGTCAAGAGGGGCACACAGCTAGACGATGCAAGGCATGTGCTGATCACTAGGTAGAGCGGCTACAACTAGTTGTTGGAGACTACAAATAAATTACTGTTGTAAATTGTACTTTGTTAGTTGGCACTTTTGACGTGCGTACTGCCATACTAATTGTATCGTACATTGTATGTACTGTTTGTACAATTGTTATGTTACTTTCCCCTTTTCAGTAATATTGTTGGTATTGTGTTGGTAGCCTAGCATTGTTTCCTTTGTTTATTTATAAGTTCTATTTACTGTTGCTTTACATATGATATTTTTTTGTTTTGCATAAATGTTAACTTGAATTCATTTTGCAAGTATGGTTCGTGATCTTCGCATATCGGATTGGCCTTATGGCCTGTTGGACGAGCATGTCGACCGGCTGCATCGTGCTTTCCGTCGTGTCCCGCCTCCAGGGAGCATAGAGGAGCCAGCTAACTTGGGAGTGGTCTGAACACGCACACCTCGAGTCGCCTGGAGACTAGACCCCCGCTGGACAGCCAGGTGTGCACTCCGGCAGCATTGTACTATTGCCATAAGTAGGTTGTATGCTGATGTTTACTTGCTTCGTAGGCTGCGGGATGCCGGGCTACTCCCTCTCGCCCGGATGGTGCAGGCCACCGATGAGGACGGACCGGCCTTCCCCGCGAGCAAGGACGACGGCGCAGAGCGATCGCGATGCTTCCCGTTCAACCGCTCTCTGCTAACAGCTTTGGTGGACCGCTAGCGGCCGGAGATGCACACTTTCCACCTCCCATTCGGGGAGATGGGACCTACTCTACCAACGTGTCCCTGCTGCTCGGCCTTCCCATCGTGGAAACTCTACAACTGTCAAGTTATTAACTATTTGATGGAAATTATCAGGGTGGGATTTATTTTTTAAAAATATTACATACATAACTATATATATGTGTGTGTGTGTGTGGTTCTTTTGGGCTATGGCTTTATGATTTAAATTTTTGAATTCTGATTGTTCGCGAGAGGCAGTACGTAAAGAAAAATAGTCGCATGTAATTTTGGTCGGTACAGCTGAACTCAATACACTTTTTTACTATAATTTTTCTGTTAACCTTGCCTTAAAAAGACGTACCGTTTAAAAGCTAATTATGTTCGGCCATACAAACATAAGACAGTTGAAAGTCCAATCGATATAGGGCCTATTCTTTTTGGCTGAGACTTATGGTTTTTGACTGCGGCTTGTGATTTTTGGACTGTTCGTACGAGAGATTATAGAGTAACAGAAACTCACGTGCGGTTTTTACCGATATAAATGAAGTCGGTAAAGTATGTACTACAATTAACTAATAGACCTATCTTGAAAATACTCCTCGTTTAAAAGCTAATTATTATAAAAAATCAAAAGTTAAAGTTAAAAGCTGAAAAAGAATAGCGCCGTAGTTCACCTTGGGCTCGTGGTAGGGAAGTACGGCCCAGCGCGCACGCAGTTAGATGGGGCCCGCCTAACCTCACGCACGGCAGGCTCTTCCGGCCCATCTGCACATGATGGCATTCCCCGCCAATTTGAGGGGATCTCTCCCGTTCACTGGTAGCTGCTTATCAGTAGATGTGTTCTTCAGCAGCTTCTTTTTCTAAGTTCAGTTACAGTCTCACAGCCTAGGAACTTTTTGGTTGATCAATCTTTCTAGCTTTGCATATAGTTCACCAAGCGAACAAAATGTTATAACAGAAGCAAGGTTATATAAAGTCTGTAACTCCCATTTTCATGGCCCGACGACGATGTGCAAAGGAAACCAGGAATGAAAACAACCGTACCACAAACTCTCATTTCATACACTGCTGATGCCTAATACTGATACGTTATTTATCTGACACAAATGAAACTGCAAGACGCTAAGCGTGTACAGAAATTTTCAAAAGAACTTCAGTACAGGCTACAAAACTAGTCATCAGTTGACAGATTCTTTGTCCTCCATGGCATCATCAGTTGTTTAGTCTGCCCACATTCTATCTGCTTTGGGCAACAGCAATGGGTAATGGATTTGGGCCAACATAGCTAAGCTCAACTTTTTGGGGCAGCAGGTGGTAGCTAATGGACATCTCCTCGAATATTTTCTTTAGCTCCATGACGAGCTCAGATCTCCTGATGTTCTTCTCTCGGATATTCTGGAAGTTCATTGTGTGCTGGACACTCAGAGACATGTTGATCTTGTTCACGTCCAAGATGTCCTTTAAGTTTACCGTGTGGACGGGGTTCCAGTGAGTTGGTTTGCTCTCTATGTACCTGAAAGCCCAAAGGATTAACCAGTAACAAACGATAACATGGATCAAACGAACATGCAGTCAAGTTCAGATAACTTATTTTTTATTCATACCATATGGCATATGCAAATTTTCATATCCATATATGAACAACTACTGAACTCTGGAGTTTTGGAGTTCACATATACAGTGTATTGGCAATAGGTTTTATTAAGAACAATATTTGGAATAGGATGAAGTATGAAAACGGAGAAAAAAATTAAGAATTCACCCTTTAATTCTGGACTTCAAAGCTCCAATCCTCTCAATTGAAGTTGAAACATCAATGGCAAAGTTGATGGTGTCATACATGTTAGGGCTTCGGTAAAAATTGCTGATTGGCTTCGTAGACAATACAGAGTTTGGATAATATATCTTCTCATTGTCATGCTTCAAGAAAACAGTGGTTAATATATTCATTTCTTCGACAACCATCTATCATCAGTGTAGATACATGTCAGTATCATAGTGTAACATGAAAGATCACTGAAAACAGGTATTGAAAACAGGGTGGTCTAGAATTGACCTGTACTCCATCAATGACACAGCGGTCGCCAACATCAAACGGATGCATGATGAATACAAATATAAGGGCTTCAAATACAGTCTTGCAGGCATTTCCAAATATGAATACCACAACTAGAAGCTGGGATGAGATGACAACAAGAATCTTGGTTGTCGCGATTCCCATCAACAACAGAGTGACGATGATGATTATAACAATGACTAAAACTCTGATGAGGTTGTGAAGTTGCATAACTGCAGTTTTTGTGTCATTCAGAGAATGTGCTAGTGATTTGCGGTCGAGGTATGCCTTTACCTGGGAGCAAAATAATTATCAGGCAAGTAAGCAGACTTCCAAATACAAATCAAGTTTATCCATGTTGGGGCATCAAAATATACCAGACATAACAGCTCTTGCTATTTTGCAGTATCATGTATTGCTTTCCTTTTCAAGAAATTAAATGATTTACCAGAAAAAAATATATTACTTGTTACTTGTTAGATGCCAAAAACAAAACTACACAATGTGATCGTAAAGATGCAATCATAATGTTCAAACTCTGTAACTTCAAGTTATGTTTGAATGTATTACTCCAATTCTAGATTTCCGTTATTACGAAGGGCACATCACATCCACAATTCTGACTGCTGCAGGTGAAGTGAAACTAAAATGCAAAACGTGAAACATTTGAACCAATCTATAAAGGCCCCCAATGACTTCTGAGATAGAACAAAAATGAAAATTGTGATTGTGTTTGAGCTTTCCAGTTTCCATTACCACCCAATTCTTCAGAGCAGACTTTTTTATCTTCCCTGTCTCTGATGCCCCCTCAAACATGGGAAGCACCACGTCCACCTCCTCCTTGGTGAAAAATCTCAGCAGGTCCACCTCCTCAATGTGCCTACACCAACAAAACAATGGCACATATTGAAATATGTCTACAGAGAAGAATGGACTGCTGGGCAATCATAATCGTCCTCACTTATAGCCGGGCCTTGCGACATTCTTGAAAATGGCATATGCCGCTACCTTCGCCTCCCACTCACTATTTATCTCCTTATCCTTCTGCTCCACGCCATCAACCTCATCAAAGCTCTCAATAGTATGAGATATTGTTGAGAGCCTCGAGCTTAGGATTGCCGTGATCAGCCCTTTCATCGTCCAAGCCGACACCTTCTCCTGGCTCATCCTTCTTAGTTTCGCGACATCGATCACCTCCGGCACTCCTTTCTCCTCCTTCGCCCTACTGAAGCTCACACGACCAAGTCCGCTGCCCTCCCGCCCCACATTCTCCGCCAGCTCCATCACCGGCGGGCCCGAAAGCGTTTGCAGAACGTACTGGTGGAACACGCTCTCCTGGATCCGATCAAAGAACGCCTTCCGGTGGAAGGTGGACGCGATCACCTTCATGAGGAAGGTCTTGATCACCCAGATGACCGATCCGATCAGCACGGAGGCGAGGAACCTGGAGACGTAGTTGAGGATCCTGGCCGTCTTGGGCGGGCGCCCGAGTTCGCGGTCGAAGAGCTGCGACCAGGCGATGAGCACGAGCGCGATCCAGAGGCAGACGTGGACGCTCCTCTTGAGCCCGAACACGAAGTAGAGCACCTTGTCGCGCAGCAAAAAGTTGCGCTCAATGAAGAAGACGAGGAGCTTGACGAGCCACTGGCTGACGAGGTGGCCGGAGAAGACGGCGCTGACCATGACGCACCACTTCCAGATCTCCAGCCCCCACACTTGTCGCCCCTGCAGCGGCCGCACCACCAGGCTGACCACCAGCAGCGCAAGGAAGAGGAAGAGCACGAAGAGCTCGAGCGCGAGGCGAACCCTGCGGCGGCATCGTGCCGGGGAGGCAGAGGCCGGGGGGCTCTCCTTGCGGAAGACATCCTCGTCGTCGTCGGCGTCGGCGGGGGTGCGCGGGGTGGAGGCGGCCGCCCCCGCGGCGCGAGGGGTCTGGGAGGTGGACGGGTGGGCGGGGGAGGCGTGGGAGGAGGCCGCGGGGGCAGGAGGGGCGGGCGGCTCAACGAAGCGGGACTTGGGCTTGGAGAGCGTGGAGCGGCGGCAGAGGACCGCGGCCGAGGCGGGGGACAGCGGCGGGCGCGAGGGGCTCGAGCTCATGGGCTTCTGGGGGTTTTGGGGTGGTTTTGCGGCGTCGGCCAGGGGGGTCGTCTGCTGCCGCTGCTGGTGGCGGTTTGGATGGTGGGGTTGGTAGGGCGGGATGAGGAGGACGAGGTCGGCATTGGCGGGGGCAGCGGGCTCCGCGTTGGCGTTGGACGGGTCCATGGGTTGGGCGCCGCGCCCGCGCGGCGGTGGACACAACGGCGGGTTGGGAAAACGCCTGGGTTTTGGGCTCCGAGACGAGGAGGAGTAAGCGGCGCGGCGGCGGCGGAGGCGGGAGAGTGCGAGTGATGGGGTGGCGAAGCGTGGGGGTTGGTGCCGTGGTGCGTGGGGAGACGGTGGCCGTTTTTGAAGTTTGAGCCCAGCCTAGTCGAGGGAGAAAGCTGGTGCGCACTTCTGCCGGAGTCGGTTTCAGCTCGTCTGGTTGCCCCCCGTGCCGTCCACCGGTTTGCTGCGCTCGTTCTGCTCTTGCCTAGGCCCCGGATTTCACGTTTCTCCTTTCCTCCTCGTGCCGTAACCGCGGTCGCTGTACGAAGTCATATATGTACTGTACAGAATGATCCGAGAGAAAAAGGCAGTGCGTGTGTGGTATGGTTGCTTTTAAGGGCTTGTTTGGATGCACTAGAACTAGTTATTAGTTAGAACTAGTAGTTAGCTGGCTAAAGATTAGCCTAGTCCTGTTTGAATTCAAGGACTAATAAGTACTACTATCTCAGTACAAAGTCTGTTATACCCCTGAGCCTCTAGCGCTGGGAGGGTTGGCGTGGGTATCGGCGTCTTTTTTCCATCCGGCTGGTCCTTTAGCCCTCATTAACTGGGTTTGGCCAACTAGTTGACTAACAACTAGTTGGGGCTTTGGCTAAACTTTAGCCCACTCATTAGCCCTCCTGTCTGGATCCACAAGGACTAAAAATTAGCAACTAGTTGTTAGCCCATGGGATCCAAACAGGCCCTAACTCGACCGTCTCAAGTCGCGGTCGTTTTGACTTCAGTTTTTAATTTTCGGCTTATTTTTTACTATTCATAAATTTTGTCTTTTTCTGAACTTTTGGCTTTTTGTTGAGCTTTTTTGCCGGTTCTTTTTTCCCGTATTTGTTTGTATTATACTAATGTGCTAACATATTTTTTTTATATTTTTTTAATTTTTTTAAATTTAATTGTGCTAAATAAGCCTCTGTCAGCTACAGTGTTTTTTCAGCCAGCTACAGTGCTTTTCAGCCATAAGCCACCAAAAAAGCCCAAATAATCACCACCTTTCTAGACTGTAGGACATAAATTTAAGGCTCGCTCAAAACGGTTTAGATTTTTGACTTCTGATTTATTTTTTACTATTCAATAATTTCGTCTTTTTCAGATTTTTTCTGGTTTTTTTAGCTTTTTGGTCTTTTGGTATTCGTTTATATTGCCCGTGATGGGCTAACATGTTTTTTCTATTTTAAAATTTTTAAAATTTAATTACGCCAAATAAGCCACCATCAGCTACAGTGTAATTCAGCCAGCTACAGTGTTTTTCAGCCATAATCCACTCAAAAAAGCCATTTTGAGCACCCCTAAAAAAAGTTTTCTCTATAGCTACTGAATTATTCTATTCATTAAAACATCTAAACTATACGGAAGACTATCTCATCCCATTTGATGTCAACCCACCAATCAAATACACCCCAAACTAACTATCTATCACCACTACCACTTGGTTTGAAGAAAAATCCACAATCATTTGGACTTTCTTGCCATATAGAAATTCGTAAGTATTTCTGTTAGAAAGGAAATATCCAACGAGCGCTCATGTTTTCTAGCCATAATGTTCGTATAAAATCTCTGATCTAAATTAAGTATAAAAGGTGCTAGTTTTCTCATTGGTCTACAAAGATACTAGTTTTCTAATTGCTCTACAAACAAGTGTTTCTATTTTCGTATTAAAATGGAATTGATATGGTGAGAACGTCCAATACGAGATGTTTCGTTCATACGCTCACACCCCCTATTAAATTTTACATCCAACTGCTCCTCATGAGGTCCACCTGCCTTGATCAAACTGATTAAGCTACTAGCACACCAGAAAACATCAGACGGTTTCGATCCCCATGTATCCCTATCTACCACCATGTGGCCTGTTCTTTTTGGCTGCGGCTTATGACTTTTGGCTGAAATTTTTGAATTTTGGCTGTTTACGGTACAGATTACGGAGAGACTGATACTCACTTGTGATTTTGGCTCGTACAGATGTTGGGCTTTTAACGTGTACTACGTTTAACTTGTAGATCCCGTCTTGAGAAAATACTCCGTTTGAAAGTTAGGTACTGTAGTAAAAGCCAAAAGCCGCCCGGCTTCTTATGTGCCGAACAGGCCCACATTCTTATCCTTACGCACCTAAGCCTTGTTGGTTTCCTACCATCTCCATCATCAACCAAATACCCATTCTCCTCACGGTGAGCTAGGAGCAATAGCGTACGCCTACCCTTCTCTCTTTCTCTCAGTGTTGCCATGCTCGTGCTCACTTGAGGAGCAAACAGGTGTCTTATTTCAACCCACGAGAAAGTCATTGTTGTTCTTTGCTTGTGCAAGGCCGCTAGCGTCGCTCATACTCACTAGTGTTGTCGTACCCAATTGAGGTACCGTGCCTGTCGCCTAAAGCAAAGCACACCGACATCGCCTTTGAAGTCAAGGCCAGTGAGTCGGCTATTTGTTACACAACACTATGTTTTTTATGCAATTGTGATTTGAGATGTTGCAACAAGTTACTAAATTATTGCATTGAGTGTTTTTGGTTTATTGCAATCACGTCTTCTCAAATGTTTGTAGCTTGAAATTTTTTTGCACAAGATTTTTTTGTTGTTGTTGCAGTTGAGTGTTAGTTTTTGTTGCACTTTGCACTGCGCCGCGCTCCGAGGAACCTGTCTTTGCCACCGTCGCTTATTGCCCTGAATGCAAAATGCCCCTGCCAAAAGCCAATTAGCATAAGTTTTTCGAGGTGGTTATTGCCCGATAAAGAGAAGTACTACCACACAATATGCCGCCAGGAGGCATCTCAATGGCATACCACCCTTTGCACTTTTCTTCCCCTCCCTTTCTCTATGTTTCATGGAGAAAGAGGAAGAGTACCTCATTGCCGTGCCACCCTGGGTAGCTCCGCGCGCTTCCTCCGCCGCCCCGCCTCCTCCACCACCACCCGCGGCCGGTGGCACCGTTGTCGCCTCGTCGCACTGCCCCTAACCCCTCCCCGCTGCACCACCCCGCACAACCTAATTACCATAGCCGTCATTGCCACTGCCCTTCGGCTCCCCCCATCGCCCTCCAACCCTGCTCATTATCCCCACCACCGACTACCGTCGGGCCGCCACCTCCCTCTACCCTCATTCTATTCCCGGAGGGGAGGATGAACCCGCAGCGGAGAAGCTGGATTTCCCTTATCCGATGCTAGATTCGGCAGTAGCGCCCCTCCAGGTCATCGGATCTAGCACACGGTGGGACTAACGGTGGAGAGTGAGGTGATGACGACGAGGAGGGAGGGAGAAGGAGAGGGAGCGGAGAGAGGAGAGCGCGTGTGGCTGCAGGGGCGGAACGGAGCGAACGAAAACTTAGGGCCTGTTTGGTTCATGACCAGAAGTTGCCTAGCCACAAGTTAGGCGTGCCACAGTTTTTAGGTAGCTGTTTGGTTCACTGACGTAACTGTGGCATGCCACACTTTCTTAGCACCCGACCCCACACGTCATAGACTCAGTTTCTTGCCAAACTTTGCCACAAGTGTGGCTTCGATTTTGTTAGCCACACTTTCTGTGGCAGCCACATATTGCCTAAGTTTAGGCATGGCAAGGTTAGGCACAAACCAAACAGGCCCTAACGAACAGTAGTTTTTCTCCCCAATAATATATCTTGACTTACGCACATTCTTCGTCTTCTCACCTACTCCTCTGGAAATGTTGTCATCGAAGTGACAAAGAGTTGCACGTGGAAGATGCCTAGGGGTAACGCCTCAGAACGCTGAAAGAGTTGTTGAATGATAGCTAATATAAAGAAAAAGTTATGAAAGTTAGCAACCACTTTGAATAAAAAACTTTAGACACTTAAAGGTAACTGTCTGTCTCGAAGGCTCCTTTTCACTATCGCTGAAGTAGGAACAGTTAATCAGTCCTTTTATATGGATGACCGCTAGCCACAAGTCGTGCACATTGCGAAAGGTGGACTGGTTCCCAAAAAAAAGAATCGAGATGGGACGACTGGGGTACGCTGAGCCCGCGCCGGCGACGTGCTAACTGCGTGCGTTCGTGGCGAGTGACGGACGGATGGTGTGGGTGGCGCCGTCGGCACTGGTACGGTGCTGCTGCCGGTGCGTGCTGTGGATCCCGCAGCAGATTGGCAGCGGCGTCGTGATGTAGCAGCCTAATCGGCCTTTTGCTTCTTCCTCTTTTCTCAGAGCAGAAGATGAGCCGCTGGTCCTGCCTGGGGCGCACACCTGCACAACAGCACAAGCCGCACAGCCACACCTGCACAGGTTCCCACGCCGTTCTGTGCTGTTTGACTGTAGAGTATCGAGCACCCTTTGACTAATCAGTCGGCACTGTTTCAGTTTCGAGTATTCCCTAATAATAATTTACATAATTTTTAAGAGAAAAAGTATTGTACGGTATATCGTCGTAACTCGTTTGGACAGGATAACAAGAAATAATCCGATTTGTAACTGACGGATCAATCATCCATATGTGTTCCATCCAGAGTCTCCTTTCATTCTATCTAACCTCAATCACATGTGTTTCATCCGGAGTCTTCTTCCCTTCTCTCTCCCTCAGCCACATATGTTACATTCACGAAACGTTAGTTCCAATGGAGACTCATGCAGCGAGAAGCCGAGGACCAGCAGCGACACGGCCATGCCTGAAACAACCTGATTTCGATCTATACTTGAACTTCGTCGATTCTTGATTCCCTTTGAATTCTTGCCCAATTCAACTCCTTTCCCAACTATTTGTATTTCATTTCTCCGATCCTCCTACCTCTTCATCTCGCCTACGCTAGGTCCTGGCTGCAATCACTATTCACCGTTCGACAACACACCATACACCGTCATCTCTATTTTCACTTCGCCACCCAGCCACCTCTCATTCGTCATCACAATCCTTCAGGTGAGCATGCGGTGAGCGTCGTGGTGGTGGCCGTGGAGGATGAGCCAGCATGGGGTCTCCGACATGGCAAGCAGCGCAACGGATTCATGAAGGTGAACTGCAAGTTTCATGATGCTTTATAAAGTTTCAGGAGGTTTTATGGCTAAATTACATGATGTTTTATTAAGTATCATAAAGTTTCAGGAGGTTTCATCTCTAAATTGATTAAGTTTTTATAAGCTTTTATATCTTAAGTTTAATGATGTTTCATGAGGTTTTATAAAATTTTAGGAGGTTTCATATCTAAGTTGACTAAGTTTTATAAATCATGTTCGAAACTCTCTAAAATCTTATGAAATTTATGAAACTTAGATAAAACCTGGTGAAACTTGCATATACCGTTAGAATCATCTCTAACGGTATACCGTGTGCCAACATAACTCAATTTTTAAAGTGTGATAAATAGTAAATAGATGTCACTTATCTCTTCATATGCTTTAAAATTAATGCCATTTTTATTGGAAAAGAAAGCGTAGAAACACTATTTTTCTTCTTTTATTTGTATTGGTTTTTGTTTCTGACTTCTAATTAGAAAAGCAAAAGATTAATACGAACACGTGGTTTCTCGAAGCGGTTTCTTCACTCCTCTCGCTTGTATCTCGCTATAGAGATAAGGCAGAGGGTCACAAGAACATCACGCACCCTACTCCTCTCGCTCCCATCACGCACACGCATTTCTCTCTCTCTCGCTTTTTTCACCGCTCATTTCCTCTTTCTAAAAGCTGCTTCATCCAACTATTATTATTTATTTTCAACCATAAACTATAAATCATAGCAAAAAAACTATAAGTAAAAACCAATACAAACGTTCCAACCATTTCTAGAAAGAACTAACGTTGCAACCAGAAAAAAGTCGAGAAAGTAAGGGCAAAACACACCAATGCTTCCCCAGTCCCCATCACTTCCGTGGGGGGAAGCGAGGGTCACTCCCCGGCTGCCGGAGTCCCCTAGGCCGGAGCTGGAGAAGAGCACTTGTGCTCAGGCGGACCATGCAGTGCCGCCGGGGAAGAGGGGCGTGATCCCATGGTCCCTGGGCCGGTGGGCTGCGGCGTCGACGCGCCATCTCGAGATAGCGTATAACGGTGTATGCATGCACGGCCCCGAGATGGTTCAAGATAAAGTACTGCGTTATCTACCTACTAGTATAGTGCCCGTGCTAACGCCACGGCGACATTTTAGGGATGCACACGAAATCAACCAAACGAATTTTTGAATGGTCATACATGTTTTGTTCCCTGCTGTCAAAGCCAATTTTTGAATGGCCATACATGTTTTGTTTGGATAATTGGGTTGCTGCTGGCAACAAAGTCCATCCATGAATGAAAGCTAGACATATACATCAGATTATTTTGGTCAGTCACTACAAATAATTGAAGACATCCAAATGGCAAAAGTTCAGTTACAAGTCAATGAACGCTGAAATATAGATGACCACATGTGTATGATATGGTGCTTCCACATAATGCATGCAACTCAGGGCAGCATCCATTCAGAACAGCAGTCTAACCCAGTGCAACCAGAAGCATATTAGTAGAAGGAAGATGGTTTTATACAAAAGACTTCATCCACTCCAATGCTCCAAATCAGGATGGGGACCTAATCCTGCAACCGAATGGATGAAGTTATTAGAACGTTGAAACCACCATTGCAAAAAGAAAATGCATCCTAAAATTTTACTTAATTGCTTTCCAAATTTATGAGATATGAGATTCCAAATTTATAAGAATAGGCAGAAGCACATTATAACTTAAAGGCCTGTGTAGCTGCTACTTGATTCAGTTTAAATTTAGCTGCAGATTTATTAAGAAAAAAAGAAATAGTCATTTAGGACATTATTACCACCTTTTCACTAGTCGAGGACGTCTTTATACACAATATTTTTGGTGCTCTTTCCTGTTGGATCTAATTCCTTCTTTGGTTTTGCCAAAATTCTTGTTGTTTGCCTGGACACACCCCTCGACAACGCAACATAGAGCTGCCCATGTGAGAACACTGGCTCTGGAAGATAGATCCCAACATTTGGGATGGTTTGCCCCTGCGCTTTATTTATGGTCATTGCAAAACTTAAGCGAATTGGGAATTGTTTCCTCTTGAACTTGAAAGGAAGTGAAATATCATCTGATGGAGACATAGGGATCCTAGGTATGAACACCCTTTTGCCTGCATGATGGCCACCAACTATTTCTGCATCAATTGCATTGTCTTGGAATGCTCTAACCATTAGTCTTGTTCCATTGCACAAACCATTGTTAGGATCAAGATTGCGGAGAAGGATTACAGGGCAGTTGGTTTTTACTTTGATCTCATGTGGAGGGAGACCATTTGGAGTGATGGAGTTCAGGAAGTCAATAGGGTAGTTATTTCTTGTACCGTCATCGGCAGAGTCGAAGCTATGATAAACCTTTTCCTCACCTGGAAACTTGTCAATCATACTTGCATTTAGCTGATCTACATGTTCATTTTTGGTAGAAAGGATGGCGCGTGTGCTCATATAAGCTGATGATCTTACATTTTTCTCAAGTGATGGGAAGACTTCTTGAATGAGTTTGTTTATTGAATCTTCGTTGTCTGTATAGCCAATCAAAATATCATCTGGAAGGCGTACATAATCATCTCCAATCGTCTCTTCAGTTCCATTCCCAATTCTAAGGAGGTAATCTGCAAACCATGGGTCGGATTGAGCCCTCATGTTATGTGACAACCGTATCTTCCTTATACCCTCCCACAAATAAGATCTCTGCAATGTAGCATCTGTTACCTGTGCTCTTGTCCCACGTGTTACCACAGGTAGCACCTGTCTAAAATCTCCACCAAATACCATAACCTTTCCCCCAAATGGCAAACAAGAATTCATAATATCCTGCAGGGACCTATCAAGACACTCAACTGCTTATCGCCTTGTCATTGCTACTTCATCCCAGATAATCAAGGATGCTGTACGCAGTAACTCTGCAGTGCCACTTTGCTTTGTGAAGCTGCATGTGCTATTGTCAGCAAGCTTAATTGGGATTTTGAACCTTGAGTGTGCTGTGCGTCCTCCAGGCAATATGGACGCCGCAATACCAGAAGTTGCAGTTGCAATGGCTATTAATCCCTCTGAGCGCACTCTACCAAGAAGTGCCTTATATAGGAATGTCTTTCCTGTTCCTCCAGGACCATCCACGAAAAACACTTGGCTCTTCTTATTCATTACACAATTTAATATTTCATCAAATCCTTCACGTTGTACCTTGTTAAGAGATGTATATATATCCAAATGTTCTTGATGGACCGACACAGCAAGTTCCTCCCTAACCTACAGTAAAATACAAAACAAGATAAAATTTGTAAAAAATAAAACGAACAATCAGATTCATTAAGATTCACGTCTCACATGGTTCAATATAAAAGGAAGGAGTTGCATTTTTAACTAAATCCACACAAACTTTGTGCAAACAATCATTCCTAGCTCTCCGATCGTCTAATTGTTTGCATTCATTCCATATCCTGTGTCATGCATATTCAATTCTAGCCATTGATCTTCCTAATCGAATGGCCCATATTCAAACTATGGCCTGTCAGCGATTAATACATTAACTATAGCACTAATTACACTAATCGTACCACTAAACCCACTTAATGTTGTCGCTGGAAATTACGTTACACACACAGGTTGTACATCAGCATTATTATACTTTCTTTTCTTATCTGGAGACGTGTGTTACACGTGCATGCTGGCTAGTCGCAATTAACATGAGAAAGAGGATGTTGGAAGATCTGACCTAGTTTTGCACCGAAAGACACTTCTATTTCAGTCCAACCTACCATCCCTGTGCACTCTACCAATATCTGAACATGACTCCAGATAATCGTAAGGTACTTGCTTTTATCTTGTGATCAGTTTTAGAGACATCTTTCCTTTGTTCTTGGATTTAGATGAGCGCGTGCATGGTACCCGGAGTTCGAACGCATGAGCTTACAGCCGTACACTCCTTTTTGGGCTACTACTACTATTGGAAATCAACTTCTGGGTCAAACAAGGCCAACCCTAAAAGAAAGTACTTCGTCTGGTTTGATGTGATGAAAAACAAACGATGCAGAGGGCTGCGTCATTAGGCTCAGGTTCATATGGCTTAATTGGCTTGTCATTTTGAAGTTGCAACCGATGTTGCCTCAAAGAATGTTGTGACTGCTCAGTAGAACAACACCGTGACCGATGCAAGGTAGGCGTTCGTATGACAACAGTTGCAAAATTATATACACATGCAGATGATACAATTTCCAGTATGTCCCAAAATATTTACTTGAAAACCAGTACATTATTTCCCCCGTCTTACATATGATTCAACATGGCATAATAAGTATATCAAAGGAAAGCACGGCAAGTTAATGGCGCAAGAGGGATTTAACTATATAAATCATCATCGTCAGCTGCTGCGGCAGCGGATGCAAAAGGGTCGGCCGCAGCGCCAACGCCAGCCGCCGGCTGCTCAGCGAACCGGAACTCGCTGCCAAATGCACGTGCCTGCTGCAGCGTCTGGGCAAAGGCCTGGTACTTGCGAATGTCGGCGTCGCTCACACTCCGGCGAGCATACTTCATCGACTCCTCGAAGTGGCCAGCCTTGATCTCAGCGATGTCATCCACCTCGTCTTCCTCCATGGCTTCAGGGTTGTCCCCCCTCCGCCTTTCCCTCTCAATGTCCTGAAATCAACGTTTCCATTAGTGCACTGGTATAAAACCAGATGACTGTCTGAAAGAACTAACACGGCAAAAATCGTTTTCATAGTAAAATACAGTGACCTTTTCGATATTCTCTCTGATGGCCAACCTGGGTAGCAATCGAGTCTAGCTCATCAAAGAAGAGGACACATGGAGCTGACTGCCTAGCCTTGTCAAAAATCTCACGCACATTGGCCTCACTCTCACCAAACCACATGGTAAGCAGCTCGGGCCCCTTGACACTAATGAAGTTAGCCTGGCACTCGTTAGCAATTGCCTTGGCCAACAGTGTCTTACCACACCTAGGGGGGCCATAGAACAGAACGCCTTTGGAAGGAGACATGCCAAACTTCTCAAATTTCTCTGGATGCTCCACCGGATATTGGACAGTCTGAAATAATTTCAAACATGTTCAGAAGTTAAGAGCTACAAAACAACAATTTAAGAGCGGAGATAAACTAAAGAACAGTAAACTACCTCCTGCAGCTCCCTCTTGACATTCTCCAGACCACCAATATCATCCCAAGAGACATTTGGAACTTCCACAACCTGAATTCCAAAGACAGCTAGAAGGTAAGCCTCCAAATTAAGTGCAAATTGATCATAATATACAAAATTAACACGATAGAAAACTCCTAGAGATACTCACAGTTTCACACCTTATAGTTGGTGCAGGTGATATTTTTAATAGAACATATGAAAGTCAATTTTGGAACTGTGATTCATACACGTACAAGCAGGTCCACATTTTCAAACCACTAACAACCGAAATGTCAACATATGAAATCTCTGTACAATTATACAGCACAATCTGTATAAAACTGGCAAGTACATACTGCAATAATGTGAAAAACCAACAATATTAATTTAACTAACCAATGGGTCATTCAGCATATGCTCTTTCCAACACGCTAATGTGCTAAAAAACCAGTTAACTATAGCAAGAACTGGCTAATATGCTTAAAATCCTTGTTCCAGGCCACAACAACATATTAAAAAGTGCAACCTCTGTGGCACCCTGTAACATCCTGAAAATTTTGAAATTTGAAAATATGAGTTTCCTGAATTATTTTTGCAATATATTCTTTTGGAACTTGGATTTTATGGTGTTTTCCTGAAATTGGATGAGATTTCAAATTTTTAAGAATTCATAAAATACAAAGACAAACAATAGTAATTCCAAAAAGGAGAATATGCAAATAATAGAAAACTAAAATTTTAAATATGAATCTGAAAAGATGATCCAGTATAAGGGGAGAGAATTGGCCAAAAATATAAAACCTTAATTCGGTAAATGATAATATAAATATCAAGGAAGTAAATATATTAAGAGAAGTCAATAAATGTGGATATATAGATGAATAGATATATACATATATATCCATGAGCACACATATATAACCTAAATAATAATAACAATAAGAACTCTTGTTTAATAGCTGAAAACTTAAAGCTTGAATTCTAAATCAGTAAATTCTAATGCAAGTTAAAAGTTAAA
This sequence comes from Dendrocalamus latiflorus, assembly GCA_017311315.1. NCBI lineage: Eukaryota > Viridiplantae > Streptophyta > Magnoliopsida > Poales > Poaceae > Dendrocalamus > Dendrocalamus latiflorus. The sequence goes on from CM029618.1 coordinate 5,064,734, forward strand.
AATCTAAAATTGAAATGATAGATTTCAAAACCAAGCCCCAAATATTTTCTCCACTTACTCCACTCAATTCCTTTCCTTCCTGTGCCCTCACTGCCTACGGGCCCCGCGCTATTGTCTCCCTCTTCCCCCGTTTCCTTCCTCTGGCCGCCGGGCCCCAGCACCTGCGCGCCTCCTGGCTTTCCTCTCTTCCTTCCCCGAGCGCCTGCTCCTTCTCTGTCTCTTTCCCTCTTCTCCCGTGGCGGAGCAACCTCCACGTCGCCCCACTTTTGGTCCTCTTCGCCAGGTCAAAAGCCGCGCCCGCCGCGCCCGCGCCGAGCCCACGCCTGCTGCCGCCCGTGTCTCTCGCTGCGCCTACCCGCGTGCTGTCGCCGCACATCGCCGCCGTCCTGCCAGCCAACCCGCACGTCGCCCGGTCGGCTCGGGGTCTTTAAAGGCGAGAAAGTCCTCCCGTCCGCCCCGCCTCACCTCCATCTTCCTACCACCGCGGGGAATCGATCCCTAAGGCCTCGAAGCTCACCGGCCGCCCATTTCCTCGTCGCCCTGCGGCCATCTTCTCCGCCGCCGGCCAAGTGCGCCACCGCTCGATTCCTCGCCGGGGAAGTCTCCTCTCGATGCCCTCAACTCGTCCCCACCACCTATTGGAGCCGTGGTCCACCCCAACTCGCCGGCGACGTGAACCCCTTTGCACCGCCGCTCACCCACGCCGCCGGCTCACCTCAGTGCCTCCCCGGCCAAGCCATCGCCCTTGGTGAGTTTCCCCTTGCCCCCTTAAGCTCATGCCCACCTCAATTTTACCCCCACTCTCTCCAGCGCCGGCACCCCGTAGCCACCTCGTCGCCGGCCACTTCGGGTTGCTGTCTGCCCGCCTCGCCGCCGCTCCGGTCAAAGCGCCGCCACCTTCCTCCTCCCTACCTACCCCGGAGTCCGTTTCACGGGTCGCCGTCCCCCTTCGGCTGCCCCCTCGCCGGCGACGCCACCCTCTGCCCCAAAGCCGGCGCCTCTCCTGTTCGGCTGGATGGCTAGCCCGAGCGTGCTTAAGACACAGTCTCTCTCTCAGGTTGTGTGTTCAAAACCAGCTGGCAGCATTTTCTTCATCCCACCTTTTTGTTCTTTTTCCTTGTAGATCATTTTAATTAGTAAAAATCAAGATAAATTTAGGGATTGTCTAGAAAACCTAATAAATATTTAATTGGGTCACAAAACCAAAGTGATTAGTATATAAATGTGGATTAAGTTATTATGATTGAATAATTAATACTATTTGAATAAATAACTCAAAGACTAAATATTAATTAAAAGTTTTGGATACTATGTTTAGTTATAAAATCAAGGCTCAAAATTAATGACTACCCTTAAATAAAATTAGGATATATGCCCAATATTTAAGATGCTTCCATTAAATAAATTTTAGTGGTAGATTTTGCTAAACTGTAACTATTGAAATATGACCTATATACCAAGCTTTGCCCATACCTCTCAGTTTAAATAAAAATTAGAAATAAATTCCTGGAAGCTAATAAACTCGATTAGATGTAAACAGGATTATTTGAGAATTAATTACTTGTCATATATGAGTAAAACATGTAACTTCAATATTTATTTAAAATCTAAATATTGATAAAAAGGTCATAATAAATACGGATGCTAAAATAAAACAACCCTAGGTCATCAAGCATCAAAATAATCTCACCGACATATAAGTACTCTAAAACAAACATTTAACCAATAGCACGAGTAATTAGGATCGCATAAAATGCTACATATCCAACTACTAGTAATATGAATTAATTCAATAAGCTAAGAATGGTATACATTACATATATAGTAGATGCCCTGAATATTAACGCTCGACAAAATAATACCCTGCTAAACTCATACACCAATTTATAGGTCTAACCCGACTCATGGAACTTCCTTGATAAATATAAAAATAATAAAAGAAACTGTTAATAATAGATCGAGTCATCGTTCTCTACCACCGGCCTTGCCTCAAAGCACCCCTTAACTCATAATAAAACAAAAGTTGAGTTTATTCGGGTTTACTTGGATCTTTGAGTTATTTGCTTTTATTTCGATTCAATCGTTGCCGCGTAGTTAGAAACTGGAGTCCTGAAGATTTGATGGAGCAAGCGAGGACGAGATCGATGCAGACCAGGAATTAAAGATCATCGCATGAGACAACCTTGTGTGAGCTCAAGACCGCGGTAAACCGCACCAGGCGAGTCAATACTTTGATCATATTGAACCTACATTTCCGCAAATTACTTTGATTTAAATTATCAAATTGCATGCTGATATGTTATATGCAAAAGCATGTTAGTTTAAGATTTCTAGTTACATGCCTATTGTTTACCCTGAATAATATTACACCCTCTTTGAAGTATTTGAATGAGTGAACTTTGTCGCCCTAGCAAAACTATAACATTAATCTTTCGAAATTAAGTCCCTAATTATATGCCATGCTTAGTTTTGCGTAGAAACTCATGGGTGCGAGAGCGCCCAAGCATCACCTTTAATCTTGAGAAAAATTGACTGGGCAGTCATGATGGGAATGACTGGTATATTTTGGCAGGATTATTTTATGCTTCCAAAATCCTCAACTTGCTTGAATATCTGGGCGGATTGGTTCGAGGGTGTGTGAGTGTGGTGCAGTGGAAGCACAAAGTGGGTTAGTGGTAGACCGCCCAGATACCAATAAGGACTGAATCTTGTCATGTCATCCCAGGTAAAACAGTACAACCACAAGTCTGTAAAGTACAACTTGGCTAAGTACATTTATCGAATCCTCGGACTCATTTCACGGGTTGGGGTTCGAAGGGGTTATGCTATGGCAAGGGGGCCTGAAGGGACACCAGTGGAGGGTGAAGTTTCCCAGCTGTCCTACGTTGCGGAAAGAGAGAAGGTCCGGCTGCGTAGTGGCTGTGGGAAACATCCCGCGCACAGATGGGACCCACCGCAAGTGGGCAGTCTCCCATAAAAGTGAAATGAGAAAAGGGACTCGATAATTTGAAAAGTCACTGTGATGGTCTGCTCAACCACACGTCTAGGGAATCGTGTGGGGCAACGAGTTGATTGTCTCTTGTGGTGAAAGTGTACAAACTCTGCAGAGTCTAAAACTATTCGAATAGCCGTGCCACGGTCAAGGGCGGACATGGGAACTTAACCAGATATAGTTCTATTTTAAAATGATTTATGATGGGTTGGAAAAGTGGAGGGCAGTGTAAGGCCCTGGTTTGGAATTGTCCTGGGTGTCGTCCCAGTGGTAAGTTAAGCGGCTATAACGCTGAAGAATTGCTATATGGTGCAGATGCCATGTAATGGTGGATGGAATCTGAATCACTATTATTACTGCATTCAACATATACGTGTGTTCAAAATGCTAGGTCTTAAGGAATTTTATATAATTGTATTCAAAAGCACTCTTCGCAAAAGAAAATAAACTTAAGCCATCCTTGATTAGCCATACATGTTATATATACTGCATTCTGTGTGTTGATTCGCTGAGCACGGGGTCGGAGTGCTCACGCTCGCTTTTGCGGCAAAATTCAGAATCAGGAGTCAAATCACCTCGCCTCAGCAACAAGAGTGGACAAGCTGGCAGATAAGATGAAGATGAAGATGTCAAGGGCTAGGTCGCGAACCTCCAGTTGGCTGCCTGTGGGCATGTCCTGAAGGTCCCACCTGTGTGCTTCGTTCTTCCGCTGCTGCAATTTATTGATTTCGGCCTAATCGGCCCATGAAGTAAGTCTACTGTTATATTTACGCTTCCGCATGATATGTATTATGATGTCCATTACTGTAACTGTGTGCACTATCTACTGATCCAGGGAATAGTGCAACTAAACACAGTGGATTCCGGATTGTAAAATCTGGGTCTGACACACCCAGATGCATACTCCAACCAACTCAGGCCTACAAGAGATTAATCTACCACTTCATAAGCAGATTGCTCAGCAGAAAGTAGAAAAGCCAGAATGGATTGACTGCAAACAAGTGCACTCAAATTGACCTCAATGTCTCCACATACTACAGAAAACTACATGCCAACCTACTCAATTGTACCAGCCTACAAAGAAACTCAACTGAGAAGCATCTAAATCTACAAGAGCCCACGGTTTCCACATCTAAACACTAACAAATGCTGCAAGCCTACCTTTCTCGCCTACATTTCAGAATACCAACTGAAGAGCTCAAATCTACAAAATCAACAGTCCTACATCCAAACACATTGAAATCACTACCAAACCTACAAGAGCCCTATCAAACTTACAAGAGCCCAACTTTGCGAATCACATGATCCCAAACATCAATTGGCACAGAACAGAATTGATTAATGGCTCTTCTTCATCATGCCCCTTCTTCAAAAATACTGTGCCATCTTGGAGTTTTCCAGTTATTTTGACTGTAAACAGTAAAATATAATTTGGTTATTACTCACTACAAGACAAAGTAGTTCATTAATCAGATAGTGACTTGTAGGAATACACAGGAGATGGAACAATAGCTATCATGGTTTAGCATACCTTTAACAGCTGCACCCTCATTCGGACGCTCATATCCTTCGCCCTCCTTAAGAACTTTCTTTAGGATTTTCTTATCATCCCCTATTTCTGTAACAGTCTTCCATGAAACCAACTCAAGGTCAACAAGAAGAGCAGCATTTGGGGGTACAGCACCTTCCTCACCAGCTGCATACAGGCCAGATAACTGTAAAAGAAATAAGTAAGAATTTCAGAGAACTAATTAGCTTTGTGTGCCAAAAATGAAAGTACTGGGCAGGTCACAGGGACCTGCGCGGCTGCGCATGTTATGAGTGATACAGCATGAAGTCAACTCATTCTGATAACAATATAGTGGGCATAAAACCTGATGCATCCAATGAACAATTCAATATAAAATCTTTTTTACCACCAACCTATCTCTAAACAACATATTTTGAAGCTATAACCCTCTGAGTGATTTTTATAGGATGAAAGGCAGGAATTCATTAACTTTTATTTTGTGGAGAACTAATAATAAGCATGAAGGGAAATGAACAATGACAATCCGATGTTCTAGGAGGACCGTTCATCCAGAACGACCATCATATTTAATTGCCTTCAAATAGAGCACACTTGGTTAGTTGGTTCAGTCCAGCTTAATTAAACTAAAATTCAAGTTGCTATATAACAGGCTTCCTTTCTTGCAGTACATTAATGAGATGAGTAAGTTAGTAACACGTAATTGTTTATATGACTCTTTAAGATAAAGCCAATTAAGAAAATTAGCCTTCACACTCTAATGCATTTTATAAGTCGTATGGTGAACTGAGTACAAGTAACTCTCATGTTGCATATTACCTCCAAGTTGTATATGCCAATTTTCACATCAAATGAGGATGCTGCTATGACACCTGGGATTTTTCGGTACCAGTGAATGTCAAAGTTCCCATTAGAACAAGTAAGCAAGAATGAACTATCATAGGGGCATAAAAAAATTTCCCAATGTAGATTAAATGAAGGACGAGCGGCTGTACTGCTACCCTTTTATTAAAAAGCAGTAGCACAATTAGAATTAAAACAGACATGTTAAGAGAGTCAATAAAATGAAGAAACAAATTTGTTTCATCTATTCTAGCTATGTGCTGCATATAGAGAAGGCAAGTAAACTACAAAATAGAAAAGAAAAGAATGAAGAAATAGAGAAAAATGTAATGAAGAAATAGAAAAAATGGTCATTACTCTCAAAGAAGGAGAGTTATCATCATCTGATGCAACAATTAACGGTATAATCAGAATAGGCAAGTCTTAACTGATTGAGATAATCCACGCCCTGAACACCACCTCGCCGTAAGCCACCACCGCGGCCCGCTTGACCCCCATCAAATTGAATTGATTTTGAATTGCATTGATTGAGCATGTAAGGATCAAATTGAATTGATTTTGAATTACATTGATTGAGCATGTAAGGATCAAGGCTAAGGTATATGATTTGCACATAATGGATTGCATTAATTTAGCTTGGTAAGAAAATCTAAGTTCATTGAAAATAAACTGTCAAAGAAATATTCAACTCTATCTTAAAATGGACCAAACATTGGATCATACTGAATGATACAAAATTCAGCATTCTTTAGAGAAATGACTATGTATTTACCTTGATGTTTCTGCAGAACCATTTGAGTTTACATGGCACTGTATTTCATGCCCTACCCATTCACACAGTCTAATATACTTCTTGCATGTTTGACAAAACTCTGTTCGATTTCCACATACATCCTGTCTCAAACTATTATAATAAGAACACAAATCAATTAATTTCAATAAATATGTAGTTTTAAAGGCAACAACAAATTATACCTGGTGTTCATGAAGATCAACTAAGGGCAATTCAAACTCACAATATTCACACGCAACAATCCTTTGTGGGCACTGTTCACTTTTATGAAGATCCCAGATCTCACGTTGTAAGGTTTCTTTGCAAAGAGAGCAATTTACCTGCATGTCATAAGATACAGTTAGTGTACATTGCTAATAAATGAAGCATAGTTAGTGTACATTGCTAATAAATAAAGCAGATGTTCTGAAAATCCTGGAACATGTGCATTTTACTACTCTTGTTCCTATGGAATGGCAATGTTGCATTTACCCCTGGTTTCAATTGGGATAAAAAATAGCATACATTTGGTCAATGTAGCATAAGAAATGTGTGCATCCAATTTGCATGTGCAAGAAGAAGCTAACAAGCAAATATGGTGGTTGGAAGAAGACTATAATTGTCTGCAATTTTGATTCTAACACATTTGGTTTCTATAATTGCTGCAGTTAACTTAAGAGCCAACCAATTGTGCAATCAAGCCAGTCTTTCTATGTACTTTATCTAAGATAGAAATGGACAGCACCAAAATGGAAACATGTAGCATAGAGCGCACAAAGAGAACCAATACGGTGTAATGCTCTGGAAATCCTAAACATCACATTTAGGATGAAATTGCGAACATACTGGAGCGTGGTTTTCATTGTAGTGATCATCCATAAGCTTCCTGGCAACCATTTCTCCAAAGTGTTCGCACTTTTGAAGGTTACGAGCACAGTGTGCAGAATGCAAGTCGATGTTTGAAGATGGAATTTCTCGTTGACTGAAGTAAAAGTACAGAAACTAAAATTGGTAAGCAACATACACTGGGAAATAAAGCATGAATATGGTGCCCATCAAAATACAATTGTACAACAGGTCATAAATTGTATAGAACTGGACTGTGAGTTGACAGGTCATAAATTGCATAGAACTGGACTGCGAGTTGTAGTTAAAACTTAAAAGGCATTCTAGAATGAAAAGCTGATGATCCCATAACTCCCCCAACTAATATTATGCTCATCCTTTGTACATGTGATTAGAAAAAGAGCTCAAATGGTGTAAATAAATGCATCAACAATGTCCCAGACTCCCAGCACCAATGATCACGAATCAAAATCCAATATCTTTTGTTTGTTCTAGATTACTTCGACTTGACATTAATTCTACGAACTCAAAGTAAGGTCTATCCATAAGTACATCAACCAACCATCAAATAATGTATTTTCTCCCAATTAATTTGATGTTTTCGAACGGAAAAACAACAGAAAGTATATCTCCTGGCACCGGCGCAACATGATGCAACAAAACATCAGAAACACTCGTATTTTTCCGTAGTTCAAAGCTTTCTCGGTTCAATTATAATGCCACAAGTGATGCTGCTGCTGCTGCTAACATTTTTAGATAAATTTTACAAAAGAAAACCTTTTGTTTCCATAAGTACTCCGTAGCTGATGAGTGGCTGCAAGCCATGATACGAAACATAAATGATTGGACACAATAAGTTCGGCAAACTGAATTAGGGAAATTTTTGCACCCTGCATGATATATGTTCGCTAAAATACTCTTCTTTTATAATTTGTAAGATACATGATTCGAAAAGCAAAGCAGATGTCAGGTGAACTAAAGAGATACAAAATTCACATGCAAAAGAATCCAAACGAAGACCATTTATTTGAGATAATCAGAATAGGCAAGTCTTAACTGATTGAGATAATCCACGCCCTGAACACCACCTCGCCGTAAGCCACCACCGCGGCCCGCTTGACCCCCATCATCCCCACCTGCACCCTGACGAGCTCCAGCCCCTCCCTGGCGAGCCCCTCGCTGACCCCGAGCACCTTCGCCAGGATCTTCCTCCCCTCTTCTGTCTTTAGGAAGAGCGGCGACATGAAGCAGCGCAGCAGCAGCATCTTGAAGTCGGAGATGCTCTTGTCGGCGTAGTCGAGGAGCGGCAGCGCGTCGCGGAGCGCGAAGAGGCGGCGGAGGAGCGGCCTGGCATTGGAGCCGGAGGTGAGCGCCTGGGAGAGGAGGTAGGGCAGGGTCTGGGCCACGAGCGCCTCGCGGCCGGCCGCGGGGGCGCGCCAGGCGAGCTCGAAGCAGGCGGCGGCGAGAGCGGCGAGGGGCGGGTGGTCGGTGGCGAGGAGGGCGAGGCGGTCGTGCAGGAGCGCGAGAGGGCGGAGGAGATCGTCCCAGCGCGGCGGGTGGGAGGGGTGAGTGAGGAGGAGGTGGAGGAGGACGGCGGCGGCGCGGGGGAGGAGTCGGACCCAGGGTCAGAGGAGAGAATTGACGCTAGGGTTTGGGGGAGGGAGAGGATCGGCCGAAAATTTCGCGAGTGGGGGAGATCAGAGAGAGGAGAGCGGGACTGCGGAGGAGGCCCACGCGTAGCGGGACTGCGGAGGACTGCAGAGGAGAGCGGGACGCGGGAGGGTACTACAGATCCATTGAAGAATGACCGTCGGATATAGTTGAGTAAGGAGAGAGAATGGAGGAGAGTTAATCTGGTGCGCACATTTTTAGGATGGTGTATTTCTGGGTGCATATTGTGGTGTGGATGTAGTTAAGGTAATGACTGTGGAGCAGGTAATTGTTAGGTGGAGATAGGATAATTTTAACTGATGGTTTATTAGTTTAGATTAATTCTTCGATTTTCCGTCCAAACATATTTTTATAGTGTTTTATATTGTAGCTCTTACTTATGCTTTGCCTATTACTGGTTCTTTTTATTCGCCCGTGTTCGAAGCAGGTGCAACCAAGTGTGTAACGACGAACGTGCAGTGCAAAAGTAACATGGCATCTAGATTTTATTTAGCAAAGCAACCTGGACATTAGCGGCTGATGCCTTATCTGAAGAACATGAAGAACGTCTAAACAGCGTATATAACCTGATGACTGAAGTCAACAGCCACTGCCTTCCTTTCCTCCCTTCAGAGTTCAGATCCCTGATCGCCCGGCCTCGATCTCTCAGCAATGGTTCCTGCCTCAGTCTCACCACGGCCGCTCCAACTCCCCAGGCCAATATCAAGAAGGTAAAACCTCACGGTCTTATCGTTCAATTCCAACTTAATTCTCGATGCTGCAAATTGCAGCTCGCTTGTTACAGTAGTTCCTGCTCCTTTTGTTCAAAAGTCCTGTTTTGTTGGCAGCTTGGCATGTCCAGTACAAGATCGCGCTGTGCCCGCTGCCGGTCTCACCGGAGAACTACGACTGTTTCGATTTAACTTCTGCTTTCTAGTTTATTATTTTTTTAATTTCGTTTTCTTGGCTTTATTGTCTCTTTTTTCTGTATTCATTTGCATTGGCTATGATAGGCTGATATATATTTTTTATTTTTTTAAGTTTAATTATAAAAAAACCACCAACAATTATAGTACAAAATAAATCACCTACAATATAAAATAAGCTATACATCATATTATTCCAGCCGAACTGAACGCCCCCGCGTCCGCACCAGCATCGTGGCCGGCACAGCTGCCGGCGCCAAGCTCGTCGTCCTGTCGGCAAGTCTTCCCCTTGGGCTCTTCGTCTGTTACTTCCCTTTTGCATTTGACCGCGTGCACTCTCACATGACAAACCGTTGACTACTGAACTGACTAAGGCAGCGTGCGTGCTACACACTTCACCTGATGCGTTGGCCACAGAATTGAGACTAAAGTGTACACGTTCACAAGGCGCCTTTGATATTGTTGTTTTGTTTCAGGAAATATGGAACTGCCTCTACTCAATGGAGACCCTGCCGAGCTATGCTGAAGATATATGGCTCAACTCGTTTCAGAGATAGTTTCTGACTTCTACTTTTAATTTACTATTCTTTAATTTTATCTTTTCTAGTATTTTGGTTTTTTTGGAATTTTTTTGCTTTTTTCCCCTATACTCCTTCGCATTGTCTGTGATGGGTCAATCTATTTTTTCTATTTTTATTTTTTTAATTTAATTACGCCAAATAAACCACCTCAGCAACAGTGAAAAATAAGCTAGCTACAGTGAAAAAAGACATAAGCCATCGTCAAATTGAACACCCCCTAGACGGCGGAGGGTCGCTGTAAATTTCAATGTTGTCGGAGATCGTTGCTAGCAAAAAGATCACCATCGTAGGTAGATCCATACTATTGGATTTTCTGAAACCCTAGATTAATTTCATGGAGGCTTTTCGATGTACCCTCTATTTCTCTGTCTTTTGTGGTGCCGCTCACAATGCATAATGAGGGTAGAGGGTAGGGACCTATTTATAGACTCCACTTTCAGATGTTACAAAATGACCCACCAGTTTCTGATATCCTGTGAGACTCCTGAACTATGTCACCAACAACAATCAGATGCTAGTTTTATGAATCTAAAATATATTAGTTCCAAACACATATGTGTGAGTCATACGCCATGATTAGATTGTTTATGAGATCAATTCCAATCTCATCATGTGGGTCAATAGCCTACAGAGCCGATCCTGCAAAATAAATCCAGCTATTCCGCCCTGTGTTGTACCCGGGTTAAAACAAATGCATGCATATTAAATTCTAGTAAACTTGATCTCAATAAATATGTCTACCATATTCCAGCATAGCCGTCCTCGGCACCTCGAGTATTAATTCCTCGAGTTAAATTCCATATCAAAATATTCCCTATCACTTGCATCAATAATATGAATAATTCCATATTAAGTTAAACAGACAACAATCACAATAAATGTTGAAAGCCACAGAAAAATCCCAACATCTCCCGCTTGGCTGAAACATTTCAATCAATAAACTGAAGTCTCATGACATAACCATGCTTAAAAAATAATTCCTGACTAATTGGCTTAGTCAGTGGATCTTACTTTAATGTGTTTATTTTTACTATGAATAAGTGATAAGTTGTGATGTATTTTCTACGCCCTTAAATGATGCAAGAAATTTCCTTAGTCACACAACTTCCTTTGCTACTTCAAATGTAACAATGTATTTAGTTTCTATGGAGAAAAGAGCAACTGTATCTTGCTTCCTGTTGCACCAAGAAATAGCACCTCCCGCCAAAGTAAATAGATATCTACAAGTCATTTGCTAATCAGCATTAGTATAACCTAGCACTTGAAGATATGACCATTAAAACATAATGTATAATCCATAGTTCTTTTGATATAATGAAGTACATATTTGATTTGTTTCCAGTGCTCTTCTTCAAAATTCTTTTGATATCAAATAAAAATTCCAATGGCACGGCTAAGGTTAGGTCGTGTTAATAACATAGCATACATATAACATTCCAAAGCTGAAAAATAAGAAATTCCATTCATTCTAGCTTTCTTCTCCGGAGTATTTGGACAAAATTTCTCATTGAGTACAGTTTCCTTTTTTCTTCAGAAGTATTTGCATATAATTCCTCACTGAAAATAGTTTCGTCCCTAATAGGTGCAATAACATGTTTGTTGTTTTCCATGGAAAATCGTTTAAAACACTTCCAAGGTATACCTTTTGGGACAACCCACAAAACCTTCTATTCTGATCTCTCTGTATTTCCACTCCTAAAACATACAAAGCTTCTTCTATATCTTTCATATCAAATTTAGAAGACAACTAAGTTTTCACTTCCATCAATGTATTTTTCTCATTAGAAGCAATGAGAATATCAACATATAAACACAGTAAAATAAAATACTTACCTATAACTTTTGTACAAATGCAATGATCACCTTCCATCATTAAAAAACCATATGATATGATAGTATTAACAAATAGACTATACCATTGATGTGAAACTTGTTTAAGACCATAAATTGATCTATTCAATTTGCAAACCTTACTTTTATTTTCTTTTTATCCAAAAACTTTCCAGCTGTTTCATATATATTTCCTCTTTTAAAAGACCATTAAGAAAGCAATTTTAACATTCATTTGGTGGAGTTCAAGATCATAATAAGTCGTCAAATTAATAATAATATGAATTAAAGTAAATTTTGCAACAGGAAAAAAAGTTCCCACAAAGTCAATACCTTCCCTTTGTGTATAGCCTTTAGCAATAAGTCTAGCATTATAATTTTCCACTAAACCTAAAAGCATTCAATTTCCATTAAAAAAATTACAACATATGGGCTTCTAATTGTTTGGTAGATTAACAAGTTCCCAAACTTTATTCCTTTTTATCGAGTTTAATTCTTCCCGCATTGTTTCCACCCACGATTTTGATTGTGAGAAGTTAATTGCTCATTTATAAGTCTTTAGTTCTTTCTCTAAATCTAAAATTTTAGAGTAAACTTCCCTCAAGAAAAAATAATAATGTATAGACATGGAGGTGTACTTAAATTCGTCCCACTATTTCTAAGCATGTTAGTGTTGGGAGTTTGATTTGTATTTCCTTCAGGAGCTAAGCCTTCTTTTGTGTGAAAATTAATATAAGATGTATCCATCTGTGTTTCCAATGAAGTTACCAATAATTCCACCCTTGCTCACTTATCACAGTGACATATGTTTTGATATAAAAAATATTACATTTGTGCATTCCACCATTTTATCCTTTTTCTGGATGATAAAACATGTACCCTTTTAATTCCAAGGAATAACCAACAACAAATTCCTGGCATGCTTTTAGGCTATAATTTTTCTATTCCACGGCTCACAAGAAGTGACTGTTACAACCTTAGATAGCGAATTATTTAATAAATAAACAATAGTATGTAAAGCTTCCCCTCAAAAACATAAAGGAAGATATGAATAAGTCATCATAGACCTAACCATATCTATAAGTGTTCTATTCCTCCTTTCAGCAATATCATTTTATTGTGAAGTGTAAGATATAATATATTGATAAATAAATTCATACTATTTACATATATCATTTAATATTCCTGAAGTGTATTCTCTTCCATGATCAGTTTTTAAAAATTCGATCTTTCTATTTAATTGATTTTCCACTTCAGTTTTAAATCTCTTGAACACATCAAAACCTTCTGACTTTGGTTAAGAAGATACACATATCCAAATCTAGAATAATCATTAATGAATATGATAAAATAAATCTTTTAACCTCTAGTGGGTGTAGATATTTCACCACAAATACCAGAATAAATAATGGTAAGAAAATAATTAGATCTTTTCTGCCTGTTAAAAAAGATGTATGAGTCATTTTATACATGCCTCATAAATACAAAAAAATTCTTACTTAAAGTGCAGAATTTTAGAATTAATAAGCCTCTTAATTCTGTTTTTAGATATATGACCAAGTCGTAAATACCATAAATAAGATTCCAAGTATGTGTTCCTATCATTAGTATTCCTCACTATAGAGTTGTTTTCACCTACTAAGCAATCAATATTAGTCCATAAAGAAAAAAATAAAGAGCTTCATAACGAGTTTAAGTATACACTAATTTCCCATTGAGCAATATTTTATCTCTTCCTTTTTCAAACAGTATGTAATAACCAATATATACTAACTGAGCAACAGAAATTAAATTCCTTCTCATGCTATGTGAATATAAAGTGTCCTGTAATAATAATTTCCTCCCTTCGGGAGTTTTAGGACATAATTTTCAATTTCAAGTATATTAGTTTTAGCATTAGTGTCAAAAAAACATCTATTTCCCCTTAGAATTATTTGCATAGAAGTAAAAGTTCTATAATCTCTAGTAATATGAGATGTAACATCAGAATTGACAATCCAACTACGTAGAAAAGTAGTAGTAAATAAAGATTCAATGCATACAAAAATAACAGACACACCGTCAGGCGAATAATTGTCTTTACGCTCAATTGATTGATTGTTTTGATTCTTTTGCTTAATCTGCTTCTTTTTCTTGCAGGTAGCTCTATAAAATTCCCATACTAACCACAGTTGTGATACTTGTAATTCTTGTACTTATCATTCCTCTGAGTTAAGTGATTATTTCCACGATCATGGATCTCATTTCTTATTAAGTTTTTCTCTGCCATTAGGCATCCTCTTTTACCAATTCATTTTATTATTACCTTTTCCACTCCAAGGTGTGTGAGTATTTGGCAAAGAGTTTAGAACAATCATGACCTGCACTTCTTCAAAAAAAAGGATAACCAACATCTTGTAATTCCTTTGCTAAAACACTAAGTTTGTTGAGATGCTTATTAATTAAAGTGCTATCATACAACTTAATAAAGAGAAAGCGATTAATAAAATTAAGCACTTTAATAAGAGATACTTTACCAAAATCCTGTTCCAGATTACATATTATTTTTCGCAAATTTCGTTCACCCTCAATATAAGGTTAAGCAAAATCTAAGCAGTTTAGAAAAGATATGCTCAAATAAATCTTTACTATTATAAAAGTGTGAGCTGGTGGTTGGTCCATTCTCCCTCCTCTCTTCTCAGCCATCCGATTTGATCTGGACCATTCGTCTCTCTCCTTCTCCTCTCTCAGGATACAACCGACCACCCCCTCCACTTTCTCCATCTCCTTGCGCATTCTGACCAGCCTTCTATCTCTATCGCTTGCTTTTCAATGTTTGATGTGTGAAGTTGGCCAGGCAATAATTTTCGCCTTATCGTTTTTGTAATTTCGTTGTAACGCATAGGTCTCTAATTAGTATTACCTAAGTATGTATACTGTTCCCTTCGCCAATTCTCCCTTGACTAATTAATGCTAAGAAATAAAACGATTACATCACCATGCGGTAATGCATGCAGCAACTAATTAATTAATACGGCAATTCATTAATTAATGCTGAGGCTTAAGGCAGGTGCAGAGGTGCTGGACTTCAATCGAACTTATCAAACCACTTCCCTTGATTTGATGTGACGTGGAGTGCTTGGGCTCTGCTGGTGTTGCTTGGATCGCCTGTCGGCTGTGCCTTCGGCTTGGCTTCCGCGAGACGTGAGGCTTCGATTTTTCCGCGCGCGAGGTCGCTGATCTCTTTTCCGCGAGCGTACAGCGACACGCCGACCGAGACTCGTGCGCGAGGTTGCGCCCGCCGGAGACCGTGCGAAGTGGTCGATGCTCGCGAGATTTCTTTCCACGCGAGACTGAGGACGACGATGCTTTTACCCAGCGGACAGATGAAGAAGCGCCGTGCCGGCGGTCGGCCCGAGGCGTGCGCGGAAAGTTTCTTCACAGCAGCGACCGAGGACGCACGTTGCCTGGACGCGACACACGCCGATCGCGTGTCTTATTTCCGCGCGTGTACAGTGTTGTTCCTCATGGATTTGTGCGCCGGGAGACCGACGAGCCACACGTTTCGAACCGAGGACGTAGATGACCTGAGCGATGAGGACGACGTCACTTTCTGTGTCTTGACCGAGGCGAAGAGAACGCCGTATGCTCGCCGATCGGGCAAGGTGAGAGGATCCGCGTGGACAGCCGCCGTGCGCGGAGCCACCAAGGGTCAGTTTGGGACTGCTCTGCTCTAGTTTTTCCAACTCTGCTTTTCAACTTCACTATGGAGCAGCTCCACTGTGGAGTTCCTGGAGCAGGTGGTTCTGTTTGGCACGCAGTCTAACTCCAGCTCCAGGAATGTGAGATTTCCCTGAGAAAGGTCCAATGTGCCCCTGAATGATGTTTGGTGTATGTTTTGATGTGTGCGGAGCATATGTAACTGAATATTTTTTGTTGCCAATTGAAATATGATGTAAAATATTATAATCGCAATTAATTTATTCGAGAAAATCAAAAAACAAATATTTTGGTCAAATAATTCCATCCTTCAGTCATTGAATGGACAGATGCATTTAGCTCCTTTCACTACCTCACAATTCATCTAATCTTTTTTCAGATAAGAATAGTCACTGCACATTAACCTAAAGCAAATGGTGATGGTATCCTCCTTGAATCTTGCTAGTTGCTACTCCGGGGAATTTATTCCAGTGACAGAAAAAAATGGTTTACTACAAGAAGCCAAGAATCAACATGGAAAATCACCCAACTTTAATTAATTAAGTAAAAAAGAGTCAATATATAGTACTGCAGTCATCACCAAGTTTGGCGATCTGGATCAATCATTTAGCCATGGAAAGACTAATATAATTCTTGGTACAACACATATTGGACATGTCGTAGGGGTGGCCCCCACCTAAGCCCAGCAGGCCTGGTAGGAGATTATAAGGCCCAGAATAGGCCATGTGTAATGACATGACTGCCCCCAGAGGGGATAACCAGATGTAAGGGCATAACTGTAAAAGCACTCCTCATGTGTATATATATATGAGTACAAGCCATGGGGAGGACCCAGGCCATTACATTCATCCTCATCACTCTCCACTACCATCTCTCTCTCTGTTTGGTCTGTAGCCACAACAGTTGGCGCCGTCCGTGGGGAGGACGAGGACAAGCCTGAAGGCCGAAGAAGAAGGATGGCACCGAAAAAAGCTTCACCAGCGGCGGCGAAGGGACAGAAGACGGCTGGGCCGGAGCGGCGCGTGAATACCAGGGCTTCGGCATCGGCCGCCGAAGGAGTCGGCGGCGGCGTAAGCGCAGTGGTCGCGGGCATCGACGCTCGCGCTACAACGACCAACCCCGCAAGCACCGCTACAACGACATCCAACCCCGTCGCGGGTACTGCGGCGACAGCCCCCGCCACCCTCGCCGGTAGCGCGGATCAGACGGCCGGGGGTAACCGCAACGAACCATCCGGCGGATCTGGAGCTCGTGAGGCGATGGTCCCTGCACCGACCTGTTCGCTGGGCGTTCCGGCGGACCCGACAGCACCTGTGGTGGAAAGCGCCCTACTAGTAGCCCTCAACGCGTTCCAGCGGGAACTAGGAGACCTTCGCGGAGCCGTCCGCGATATACAAGAGGCTTGGAGCCCGCAGGTCGCGCCAGTAATCGCGCCCGAGCCCGCGCCGGAGAAGACGGACAGCCGCAAAGCCCCCACGTCCAGCCGCGTGCCGTTGAGGCGCGTAGATCCGGAGTCCCCGTTTTCGGCGGGGCTGCAGCAGGCGGCGTGGCCCGAAGACTTCAAGTTCCCTAGCGTCACCAACCCGTATAAAGGCGACACGGATCCTCGCGAGTTCGTGCGCGTGTACGAAACCGCGATCGAGGCCGCGGGCGGAGATGACACCACGAAGGTGAAGGGACTTCCCCTCGCGCTGCAAGGAGTGGTCCTCTCTTGGTTTTTTACTATAGAGCCGGGCTCCATCTACGCGTGGGAGCAGCTTCGCGACCGCCTTCAAAGCAACTTCCAAGGAAACTATGTCGAGCGAGTCGATGCGGACCAGCTCTTCGCTGTGAAGCAAGGACCCTCGGAGAAGCTCCGGGACTACTTCCAGCGCTTCGCCAAGATTCGATGCCAGGTGAAAGACATTAATAAAACCACCGTCGTTAATGCAGCCATACAGGGCCTTCGTCCGGGCCCGATGGCCGAGTACAACGCGCGGAGGCCAATCAAGACAGTCGTCAAACTCTTCGACAAAATGGACGAGTATGCGCGGGCGGAGGAGGATGCGCGAAGACGCAGCATCATCGCCCTCGACCTCGTCCAGGGGGAGCGCCCCCCGCGCGAGGCGGGGGCGGGTGGGCCCCCATCGAAGCAGGGCCGCGGCCGAGAACCTCGCGGAGGCCCTCCCCGAGGCGGCGACACCGAGGTACAGGAAGGCTCTTCAAGGAGTGGGCGTAAGCCTTGGCGCCGCCAGCGCAGGACACAGGCGGCCCATCATGTCCGCGACACCGAGGGCACCCACCGAGGACCCGACCCCGCCTCACGGAGGGGAGACCGGGGGTCGGAAGGCGGACTCGATTACGGCGGCCAACCCCAAGCAGAACAAGAGCTCCTGCACTATGGCAAGTGGTGCGAGGTGCACGGCTACGGCGATCATTACACAAGGGCATGCGCTGCAGCCATGGAGCTGTGGGGGGTGACGGCCGGGTCTCGGGCTCCGCCCCCAATGGAAGGCGCGCAGCATCGCACCGTCAACGTCATCACCAGAGGCTCCTCCTTAAAAGCTCCCGGGGAGCAGCCGCAATTGTGGATGCCGCCCCGCAACATCACCTTCGACTTGAACGACGCCCGGGGTGTGGAGTACCCTCACCAAGACCCCCTAGTCATCCAGGCCCACATAGCACGTTGTGACGTCAGGCGCGTCCTTGTTGACGGGGGAAGCTCCGCGAATATCTTGTTCGCAGAGGCCCTCGACCGTATGGGGATCCCACGAAGCCGGCTAGAGCAGCCAGGAGCTCCACTTCAAGGTTTCGGGGGTCAACCGCTGCAGGCCTTGGGGACGTGTCCCTTCCGGTCACTTTCCGTCAGGAGGGCAACAAGGGTAACATCCGGACCGAGCATGTCGTCTTCGACGTCATCGATATCTCGCATCCCTACAACGCCATACTGGGTCGGCCCGCCATCAACTCTTTCGAGGCGATCCCACACTACGCGTTTTTGTGTGTGAAGCTCCCGGGCCCGGAGGGTGTTATCACCGTCTTCGGCGATCAGGACCTGGCCAGACGGGCCGAGGTCGGCAGCCGCGTTCCGCATCGCCCGGTGCATGCCCTCTCCGGTGCGCGCGGCGACGAGCCCTCCGCCCCCGGATGGATGCCCAAGCCTCGGCCCGAGGGCGGAGTCAAGAAGGTGCCACTCCAAGCGGAGGGGCAGTTTGTGTCCATCGGCGAGGGGCTCCCACCGGGGGTCGAACGGGATCTGCTCCGAGTGCTTCAGAACAACGTTGATATTTTCGCATGGTCCCCGGGGGACATCAAGGGCGTAGATCGAGCATCGCTTGGCGGTCCGCCCCGACGCCAAGCCGGTCAAGCAAAGGCTTCGGCGTATGTCAATGGATCGGCAGCAGGCGGCCAAAACCGAGGTCGCGAAGCTTCTTCGTGCTGGGGTCATCCGCGAGGTCCACCACCCAGAGTGGCTCGCTAACCCGGTGCTAGTCAAAAAGGCCAGCGGGGCCTGGCGCATGTGCATCGACTTCACAGCACTCAACAAGGCGTGCCCGAAGGACAATTACCCCTTGTCGCGCATCGATCAGCTGGTCGACGCCACTGCGGGGTGCGAACTCATGAGTTTCCTGAACGCCTATTCTGGCTATCACCAGGTATACATGGCCGAAGACGACGAAGAGAAGACCAGTTTCATCACACTACTTGGGACGTTCTGCTTCGTCAGAATGCCCTTTGGCTTGAAGAACGCCGGCGCTACCTTCACCCGCCTCGTCGCTATTGCCCTGGCCGCCCAGCTCGGGAGGAACGTCGAGGCTTATGTCGATGACGTGGTGGTCAAAACTCGGCAGCTTGCTCTGCATGGCCGGGACCTCTAGGAGACCTTTGACAACCTCCGGAAGGCGGGCATCAAGCTCAACCCCGACAAATGTGTCTTCGGGGTGCAGGCGGGCAAGCTCCTGGGTTTCCTCGTCTCCGGACGGGGCATCCAGGTGAACCCCGACAAAGTAGACGCCATCCTGGGTATGGAGCCGCCCAAGACTACGCAGGAGGTCCAGAGGCTGGCGGGCCGCATGGCAGCACTAAGCCGCTTCCTATCCAGGGCGGCGGAACGGGGCTTGCCATTTTTCAGGATGCTCCGCGGGTGCGACGGATTTCGTTGGGACGGAGATTGCGCGAAGGCCTTCAACGAGCTCAAGGAGCACCTGGCCAGCCTCCCCACGCTGGTCGCCCCAGCACCAGAGGCTCCCCTCCTGCTCTATCTGGCCGCGTCAGCCACCGCGGTCAGCGCCGTCCTCGTCTTAGAGGAAGGCGCCATGCAGCGGCCCGTCTACTTTGTCTCCGAAGCCCTCCAAGGTGCCAAGACAAGATACACGGAACTTGAGAAGCTCGCCTACGCGCTGGTCATGGCCTCCAGGAAGCTTCGGCATTATCTCCTGGCCCACCCGATCACAGTGCCTTCCTCGTTCCCCCTGGCAGAGATGCTACACAATAAGGAGTCCACAGGGCGCATCGGCAAATGGGCTGCCGAGCTCGCTCCCTTCTCCTTGACGTATGCTTCGCGAATGGCAATCAAATCCCAAGTCCTTGCGGATTTTCTCACCGAATGGACCCCGCCGGCCCAACCCGTCCAGACGCACGATGACCCCGTCTGGACACTCACGATCGACGGCGCTTACGGCGTCGCCGGCGCAGGCGTAGGGGCGGTGGTCGTCACGCCCGAGGGGCAGCGTTTGTTATACTCGGCGCGCCTTGCCTTCCCCGCCACCAACAACACGGCTGAATACGAGGCGTTGCTCTTCGGCCTGGCGAAGCTCAAGGCAGTTGGCGCGAGACGGGTGCTAGTCCGCACCGACTCGCGCTTGGTGGCTGGTCATGTGGACAAGTCATATCAAGTCAAGGACCCTGAGTTGGCCAAGTACCTCGCGGCCGTGAGGGCGAGGGAAAGGCACTTTTTGGGCGTCACCGTCAAGGCCATCCCCCGCGCGGAGAACGAGCAGGCCGACGCCCTCGCTAAGGCGGCCAGCCAGCAACTGCCCCCCCTGAGGGGGCGTTTTACGAGATACTAGCGCAGGCGGCCATCGCGCAAGACAACTGGGACGCGGCACTCGTCCACCGCATCGACCGGCCAGGTGATTGGCGAGAGCCCATCTTCAATTTCTTACAAGGCATCGCCGAGCCCGACGACCCCGCCGAGCTTCGGCGCTTGTAGCACCGCGCAAGGTCCTTCCAGGTGTTCAAAGGGATACTCTACAAGAGGGGGGTTTGCGCACCGCTCCTGCGCTGCCTCTCGACGGAAGGGGGAAAGGAGCTCCTGGCGGAGATTCACGCGGGCGTGTGCGGATCCTACTGGCGCCGAGGTCGTTGGTCGGTAAGGCGTTCAGGCAAGGCTTTTACTGGCCAACCGCCACCACCGACGCCCAGGACCTCGTCCGTCGGTGCCAAGGGTGCCAGTGGATGGCGCGCATCGTCCGCAGGCCCCCGACGAGCCTCAACCCCATTCCCCCGGTGTGGCCACTGGCACGCTGGGGCCTCAACATAGTAGGACCACTTGCCCGAGCTCCAGGGGACCTCCGGTTCGTGGTAGTCGCGCTGGAGTATTTCTCCAGATGGCCGGAAGCGGTTGCCCTGGCCAAAGTAACTTCTGCGGCCATACAGCGCTTCCTATGGCAAAACATCATATGTCGCTTTGGCGTGCCCCGGGAGCTCACGATTGACAATGGCCTGCAGTTCGACGCTACCCTTTTCAAAGACTATTGTGACAGCATGGGCATCACCCTCCGATTCGCCTCGGTAGGGCATCCCCAGTCCAACGGGGCGGTCGAACGGGCGAATGGCGCCATCTCCGCCGCCATCAAAAAGCGCCTGGTCGGATTGCCGAAGGGCAAGTGGCCAAGCGAGCTTCACAGCGTTCTGTGGTCGCTTCGCACAACGGTAACGCGCCCGACGGGATTTACGCCGTTCAGGCTCCTTTTCGGCGATGAGGCGGTGACGCCCAAGGAAATCAAGGCCGGCTCGCGGAGGGTCCTCGTCCAAGCACCCGAAGAGGATCGCCGTGTGTCCTTGGACCTCCTCGACGGGATACGGGCAGATGCAGCCAACCATGTTGAGAAGTATGCGCGACAGACAATACGCGCTCGGGACCGCTCTATATGCCCGCGGGGGTTCAAGCCTGGGGATCTAGTTCTCAGAGTAGCGCTCCAGGCGGAGACCGTTGGCAAGCTGGAGTCCAAGTGGGAAGGCCCGTACATCGTGATGGAGGCATTGCCGAAGGGGGCGTACCGCCTCGCCACGCTCGAAGGACAAGCCCTCCGGCACACATGGAACGCGGACAGGTTGCGGCGGTACTACGCCTAGAAGCAGGACAGCAAGCGTAGAGCCACCAGCCCTTTGTTATGCGATGCTCGCCCGTGCAAACGGGAGTTCAATAAAGGTTGATGTTCCCAGAGCATCCCCTGTCCGCGCTGAGCAGAACAAAGTCCACGGACTTTAAATAAGACGTAGCGTCGAGCCTAGCTCCGCACGCGCGAGTCTCCGGACTATAAAGTAAGATGTAGCGTCGAGGTCTGCCTCTGCACGCACTAGTCCACGGACTCTAAATAAGATGTAGCGTCGAGCCTAGCTCCGCACGCGCGAGTCTCCGGACTATAAAGTAAGACGTAGCGTCGAGGTCCGCCTCCGCACGCACTAGTCCACGGACTCTAAATAAGACGTAGCGTCGAGCCTAGCTCCGCACGCGCGAGTCTCCGGACTATAAAGTAAGACGTAGCGTCGAGGTCCGCCTCCGCACGCACTAGTCCACGGACTCTAAATAAGACGTAGCGTCGAGCCTAGCTCCGCACGCGCGAGTCTCCGGACTATAAAGTAAGACGTAGCGTCGAGGTCCGCCTCCGCACGCATTAGTCCACGGACTTTAAATAAGCCGTAGCGTCGAGGTTTGCCTCCGCACGCGACAGTCTACGGACTATAAATAAGACGTAGCGTCGAGCCTAGCTCCGCACGCACCAGTCTACGGACTTTAAATAAGACGTAGCGTCGAGCCTAGCTCCGCACGCGACAGTCTACGGACTATAAATAAGACGTAGCGTCGAGCCTAGCTCCGCACGCACTAGTCCACGGACTTTAAATAAGACGTAGCGTCGAGGTCCGCCTCCGCACGCACTCTACGGAGTATAAATAAGACGCAGCGGGGGGACGCCTCCGCGCGCACTGTACGGAGTATAAATAAGACGTAGCGTTGAGCTTAGCTTCCGCACGCACCAGTCCACGGACTTTAAATAAGACGTAGCGTCGAGCCTAGCTCCGCACGCGACAGTCTACGGACTATAAATAAGACGTAGCGTCGAGTCTAGTTCCGCACGCACCAGTCTACGGACTTTAAATAAGCCGTAGCGTTGAGGTCCGCCTCCGCACGCGCGAGTCTCCGGACTATAAAGGAAGTCGTAGCGTCGAGGTCCGCCTCCGCACGCACCAGTCTACAGACTTTAAATAAGCCGTAGCGTTGAGGTCCGCCTCCGCACGCGCGAGTCTCCGGACTATAAAGGAAGTCGTAGCGTCGAGGTCCGCCTCCGCGCGCACCAGTCTACGGACTTTAAATAAGCCGTAGCGTTGAGGTTCGCCTCCGCACGCGCGAGTCTCCGGACTATAAAGGAAGTCGTAGTGTCGAAGTCCGCCTCCGCGCGCACCAGTCTATGGACTTTAAATAAGCCGTAGCGTTGAGGTCCGCCTCCGCACGCGCAAGTCTCCGGACTTTGAATAAGACACGGATGCCCTCCCTGCGCGCTCTACGGAGTATAAACAAGGTGCGGAGGTCTTCTCCCCTTCGCGTTCTGCGGCAGGTAGCGCCAAGAATAAGGTACTACTCGGATTCATTGCAAAAGCAAAGGGGTCACATGGTTACAAGCGTAAGAACCAGTACATCATCCCCCTACCCTACCCGATCAACCGCTCAGCCTTGGCGCGGTGCGGACGAACCCGTGCCGCCATCGCCGCGACGCTGAAGGACCCTTTCGAGCCACTGGAGGAGGTCCCCCTCCCCATGCAGCGTTTGCTGCACGGCGACCCTCGCTGCACCTTCCCCAAAGCCGCCCCAGATCCGTTGATGGAAGTTCTGCAGGCTAGGCCCGATGGAGCGGATGGCGTCCGACAGGACCTCTGGTCGGTCGGGAAAATCCAGTTGAGGATTTGCTAGCTCATGGGTATGTCTACACCCACGAGTGTGAAGCAGGGCGAAGGCGAAGCACGCACCAACGTAGCCGCAGTGCTCGCCAAACGTTCTGGCGCCACGAAGAGCAATGCCGGCCCCCTCCTCAATCAGCCCGAGCGTCTCCGACAGGGCCTCCGGCCCGTGCGTAGTGTCCGGCACTCTGATGCACAGATCTCGGAGGGCCTGCTTCAGAGACTCCATGGCCCGCCACGCCGATGTGGACGTATTTTCCAGGGCGCGGCTATTCTCGGCAGCAGACTCCACCAGCTGGGCGTTCTTCCCTTCCAGGACGGCGATCTGCTGCACGAAGGCGGCACGCTCCTCAGCCGCGGCACACTTGGCTTCCGTGGCCTCGAGTTCCGCGGCCGCCATGGCGCCCTCCAGCGCGCGAAGTTCTTCATCCTTCGCGGCGAGGGCATTGCTTGCTTCACGAAGGCTGGCTTCCAGAGCCCTCCGCTCCCGAACGCGGGCCTCGTTAAAGGACCGGCTGAGGGTAAGTGTCTGGCAAAAACAACAAATCAGCAGGCGTCCAGCAGTACCTTACAAAGTGGAAGCACACATATTTACCCTCATCTCGGAGGCCTGCAGCGCGAGCGCTAGGAGGTCCCCCTCGCATGACGACAACATCTCTCGGTCGAGGCCGTTGTCGGCCCGCTCTGTGGCTGCTGTGAGGTCGCAAAATATCTCCGAGCGAGGGAGGAAGTCCGAGCGAGCGAGCCCCGGCCCCAACGCGCCAGGATTTGCCGAGGCCACCGCCACATCAACAACGGCGGACACCTGCGGGGCACCCTGCACAAGGCTTCCGACTTCGCGCATACCTCCGCTGCTCGATCCTTCGCCACGTCCGGGAGACTTCGTCTCGTCTGATGTTGGCAGAATGAGCGAGCAGATCGGAGAAAGTCTCGTGAAGTCAAGTGAAGAAAGGGACTCACGCCTACCTCCTGCGCCCCTCGTCGCGGTAGGAAGTGGCGCTGGTTCGACCACCCAGGGGGAGGCGGGCGCCTCGACGGTCGGGGAAAAGGTCCTCTCGGTCGCGCCAGACGCCGTAATCCCGCGGCAAGGCCCCGCAACGGCGTATCGACCCCTCGCTGGCGGCAGGGACTGAGTCCGAGGGCGTTTCACCTGCGGTGGCACATGCGATTCTTCCACGGCAGCACCAGCTCCGGTTACCGTCGCCCCCACGGTTTCCTCTGTAGGGGGCGCGCCCTCGTCGGCTGCTGCGGTTGATAACGCACCTTCAACCGTGGTTTTCTCGCCAGGAACGACGCCACCCCCCGGATTGACAAGTTCCAACTCAGCGATGGCCGCGAGCCCGAGCACGGGCTCGTGGGCGTCGGCAGAAGCTGCCGGGGGATCCGAGGCGGCGCGCCCTTCCGAAGCAGTATGGCCAGGCCCACCGCCGGTCGTACGCCCCGTCTCAGCTGTGCTAGCCGCCGGGGGGCTGCCGGGTCGCATACGGCAGCCGGGGAACGGGCCCGGCGTCGCGAAGATAACACCCCCGTAGGGCTATCGCCGTCCTGAGCGCCCGGAGTCCCGGCGGGAAGCTCTTCCGGCACCGCGCGCTCGGGCACGGTAATGCCCACAGCCTCGCAGGTGCGGTTTACCCGCCCCTGCTTAGCCGCCTTGACTGCGGCCTCCCGAGCCTGGTGCTCCTTAAGCGTGTACGGGCCGAGGAGCGCCGCAACCGCGCGCTCCGCATCTTCTAGCCGAGACACTGCGCAGGAGATCACGTCAGTCAGGCGGAAACCAAATAGACAACGGCGCGCGTAAAGCGTGTTGGGCGACTTACGAGGAGCGGAGGGCGGAAGCAGGCGAGATACGGATGGATCAAACCCGTCCTCGCGGGGGCCGTTCTGCCCAACATACTTCCCCCGGGAGGAGAGTGGCGCCGCCCCATACATTGTGAACTCCTCGGCTAGGTCGCGCACGCTCATTCGACGGGCGACACCGACAAGACTCTGTAGCTTTCGCGTGTCGTCGATCTCCGCCTTCAGACTCGGCGTACTGTTAAACGAGATCGGCCCACCTCGGCACTGCATTCCGCTCTTGTCGGTCACGGTGTAATAGAACCACCGCCGAGTCCAGCCGGACGCCCATTGCCCCGACGAGGCTGGCACAGGGAACAACGTCGCGCATGACGCCCGGAGCACGAAGTCCACACCGCCGAAGTTGGACATCGCCCCGTTAACCTTTCTGGGTCGACACTGTGCGTCGTGCAGGGTGGCGAATAAGCTCGCGCTGGGACGCCACCCCTCTGTCTGCATCGCCCACGTGAAGACAGCTAGGCAGAATATCGCGTGGGGCGTCAACTGGGCTAGCTCCAACTTGTAGGCCCGCAGGACTTCGCCCACGAACAACGTGCAGGGCATTCGAAGGCCGGCGTCGAAGAACGCGACAAAAACGATCACCTCCATTGCCCCGGGCTTCGGCTCCGTCTCGTCCCGGCGGGGTAGGCGAGCCCCATTGCAATCCACGATCTTCCCCTCATCCACGAGTCGTTGCAGCATCCCTTTAGTCATGCGGCTCTTCTCCAGCACACGGGAGCAGCAGCCTCCCGAGTGCTCCATGGCGTCCCACCACTTGTTGGCGCGCGAGCTCCCCCGCGGCACCAGTTTGTACTCCTTGGAAGGACGGGACACCGCGCCCTGGCTAGGCAAGGAACCGCTGCGGGGATGGTAGGTGGCGTCGTCGTGGCTAGCCATCGCTCTTTGCGACAAGGGAAGAAGAAGCAGGGAAATGAGCAACTGGCGCGACAATTAGCACGGGCGGAAGCAAGGCGGCAGATCAAAAAGCCAAGCAAGAAAGGATGCCTCCACCTCAACACTGGCACCTTATAAAGGCCGCTCGCCTGTCACACGGCTCAACGCACAGACAGATCAAATTCGCAGCGATTCGGCTGCCCAAGATTTGGAAAGAAGAACCGCCGTGGCCTAGAGGGCTGCGCCGGGTAGGTGGCCAAGCAGCACACAACGCCCCCACGCCTTCAACACGCGTCCAACTTCTCGGGGGACGAGGCGAACGGCTGCGGTCACGCAACCGCCCACATCCCACGACGCACCAGTCGTGAGTCGCCACGTGTCCCACCTGCAGAATGGCAGACTGCACGACGCGACAGCCTGACTTCTGCCAGGCCAGGCATCGGCGTGATTCCAGCCGCCATTAAAAGCGCACTACCAGACTGCAAGGTCGCAACAACCCCGGAGCGCAACCATACCGGCGCCAAGCTCCAATCTCAGTGCGGGGACGGAGCGCGCGCGTCTACTTCGAGCTAGGCGCCAGCCTCCGCTGCCACCCGTTCGAGGGGTAGGGGACGGAGCGCGCACGCGCCTCGGCTTCGACTTAGGCGCCAGCCTCCGCTGCCACCCGTTCGAAGGGTAGGGGACGGAGCGCGCGCGCGTCTACTTCGACTTAGGCGCCAGCCTCCGCTGCCACCCGTTCGAGGGGTAGGGGACAGAGCGCGCGAGCGTCTACTTTGACTTAGGCGCCAGACTCCGCTGCCACCCGTTCGAGGGGTAGGGGACGGAGCGCGCGCGCCTCGGGTTCGACTTAGGCGCCAGCCTCCGCGGCCACCCGTTCGAAGGGTAGGGGACGGAGCGCGCGCGCGTCTACTTCGAGCTAGGCGCCAGCCTCCGCTGCCACCCGTTCGAAGGGTAGGGGACGGAGCGCGCGCGCGTCTACTTCGAGCTAGGCGCCAGCCTCCGCTGCCACCCGTTCGAAGGGTAGGGGACGGAGCGCGCGCGCGTCTACTTCGAGCTAGGCGCCAGCCTCCGCTGCCACCCGTTCGAAGGGTAGGGGACGGAGCGCGCGCGCGTCTACTTCGAGCTAGGCGCCAGCCTCCGCTGCCACCCGTTCGAAGCGTAGGGGACGGAGCGCGCGCGCGTCTACTTCGAGCTGGGCGCCAGCCTCTGCTGCCACCCGTTCGAGGGGTAGGGGACGGAGCGCGCGCGCCTCGGCTTCGACTTAGGCGCCAGCCTCCGCTGCCACCCGTTCGAAGGGTAGGGGACGGAGCGCGCGCGTCTACTTCGAGCTAGGCGCCAGCCTCCGCTGCCACCCTTTCGAAGGGTAGGGGACGGAGCACGCGCGCATCTACTTCGAGCTAGGCGCCAGCCTCCGCTGCCACCCGTTCGAAGGGTAGGGGACGGAGCGCGCGCGCGTCTACGTCGAGCTAGGCGCCAGTCTCCGCTGCCACCCGTTCGAGGGGCAGGGGACGGAGCGCACGCGCCTCGGCTTCGACTCGGGCGCCAGCCTCCGTTGCCACCCGTTCGGAGGATAGGGGACGGAGCGCGTGCGCCTACGACGGAGCGCGCGCGTCTGCTGCAATGAGGCACCTTCCATCCCAGACCTCAGGCTCCCCAGCCACAAGCTTGGAGAAATTCACAGGCCGCAGGGGACGGAGGGGGCCAAAGGACTCGGCAACATGGCTTCGGCCCTGTGAAGCCCTTCACCATGAGAGGCTCCTGTCGTAGGGGTGGCCCCCACCTAAGCCCAGCAGGCCTGGTAGGAGATTATAAGGCCCAGAATAGGCCATGTGTAATGACAAAACTGCCCCCAGAGGGGATAACCAGATGTAAGGGCATAACTGTAAAAGCACTCCTCATGTGTATATATATATGAGTACAAGCCATGGGAAGGACCCAGGCCATTACATTCATCCTCATCACTCTCCACTACCATCTCTCTCTCTGTTTGGTCTGTAGCCACAACAGGACAATTCATGACAAGAGTTGTATTCTAACATTCCCCACTCTACTAACTTCTACTGAAAGACTAGCAAACGTGAGCCATCAGGCGCAGAGGTCACACAAGATGTTCTCGAAAGCTCATCAGCAGCATTACACAGTTTTTGCCTTTGACAATGCCTTCTTCCACTGGGCGAGCATATAAGTGAACATGTGCGGACCTCCTGCAGTCGTCCAAATGAAACAACAAAATCTTGTCAGACCCTGCTTGCTTATGGTGTCAATCACTAAAATGGAGGACAATTGCAATTGTAATGCCAATCACTAAATGAAGGACAATTGAGAGGTGGGAGGGGGTACCTGGAACATATATAGCTATGGAAAGAGCAGATGTATAGCATGTTAACAAGATGACAGTAATATCAACAATAGGGCTCAAATTCGATTCCTCTAACAAGATCACACTCAGTTATGGACTATGATCATCACAGAGCAAACACATATGCCCACAAGCATGCAAGCATACCAGATCATCCTTTTTCTTCTTCGCTGGCGCTGCACGCTTCCTACCTGCGGCTTCTTCGCCGGCCATGGCATGGCTGGCAGTGGCTTGGGCGGCTGCAGGCTGGCCAGCAGTGGCCACAGCTTGGCTTGCGGGGCCTGGCCGCTGGCCGCCCGCCCCAACATCTTCGGATCTGTCCATCCCAGGCGCGGGTGGGGGGCGGAGAAGAGGCGGCGCGCTGGTGGGGTGGGGGGTGGAGAAGACCGGCGGTGCGCGGGTGGGAGGAAGGAGAAGGGGCGGCGCGCTGGTGGGGTGGGGGGGCGGAGAAGACCGGCGGTGCGCGGGTGGGAGGAAGGAGAAGGGGCAGCGCGCTGGTGGGGTGGGGGGGCAGAGAAGACCAGCGGCGCACTGGTGGGGTGGGGGGCGGAGAAGACCGGCGGTGTGCGGGTGGGAGGAAGGAGAAGGGGCGGCGCGCTGGTGGGGTGGGAGGCGGAGAAGACCGGCGGCGCGCGGGTGGGAGGAAGGAGAAGGGGCGGCGCGGGTGGGGGGGAAGGGGGGCCGAGTCGCGCGGGGGGTAGGGGAGAAGGAAAAGATCGAATCGGTACGGAGGGGAACTGTGTAATGGCAATGGTGGGTAATTTCTTCACAACTCCATGAGGAGGTACAAAAGTCCAAATTCTGGAGTACCTCTTGAGGAGCTCCACAAAAAACGTGGAGTTGGCCCCTAACTCCACTTTTTTCTCGGAGCGGAGTTTTAGGAGCTGGAGGTGTTTGGCAAGACAAAGCTAGAGCAGAGCTGCAAAATCTGGAGTGGAGCAGTCCCAAACAGGCCCTAAGTCTACTTCAGCTCAGCTCTGATAACTATAGCTTGAATAAAGATGGCAATGGGTACCCGAAACCCAATACCCGATGAGTTTTTACTCTATTAGGGTATAGGTCTGAGTCAATTTCTTAATCTATGGGTCTCTTAATGGGCAAAAAGCCCAACCCATCGGGTCTGCCGGGTTTGGGTACATTTCTATAGTACCCAAACCCGTAAACCCATGAGTAATATAAACCCGATCCATAGGAGTTATAAACCCAGGCTCCCAACCTCCCAGGCAAACCAGCCCAGCCCATAGCCCATTAGCCATTTAGCTCCAAGCCCCCCAAATCCAATGCGGCAATGCCCCATTACCCATACGGCTAACCCTAGCTAGCACTCGGTCACGGTCACTACTCACTCCTCCCCAGTCCCCACCCCGATTCAACAGCCGCCACAGCGGCGGCGCATCTGGCGCTCCGCGCTCGGTCTCCGGCAGTCTCCACGCTCACCATCCTGTCCCGCAGCTCCCGCTCCTGCTCCCGCCACTCTCGCCGCACGCTCATCCTCCTGCACGCCCTCGCCGTCGCCTCGCATTCCAGTTCAGCCCACCGCCCCCACGCCGCAGCCAACGCGCATCGCAGCAGTAGGCCCTTGGCCATGGCGCTGCCCTCCGGCTTCAACGAAGATGGCCGGTGAACTTCTTCCTGCTCTCCATTAACCATTGTTGCAGCTCGCATTACTGACCCCACGGGCGACCCGTGGGTACCCGTTAACCCAGTGGGCACGGGTCTGGGCAAAAATCTGCACCCGTCACGGGCATAGGTTTTTTAGCGGGCACGTCCAACTTTCATGGGCACGGATTTAGGATAGCAAAACCCAACGGGTTTGTGCCCGTTGCCATCTCTAAGCTTGAAGCTGCGTGAGTTCCTCTCCTCACGCATGCTGGATCGCAATGTACTGTAAATTTAACTTGAAAAAAAGAGAGAGGAACGGACGGCACCATGTCTGCAAATAATCATACACTGGATCACTCCTGTGTGTGTTAAGAATTTAAAATGCATGGTCCCTAAGATTCTACATTTTTACTCCGTTGTTAAATGTTACTAGTACAGCTACTGAAGTTAATGTGCGGTGCACACTTGTTTTGTCATCTATTTTCATGAAATCTATCGGTGTATGTGCTGCAGATGTTGGGCGGATTGGTTTAGGAATATGTCATGATATCCGCTTTCCGGAATTAGCAATGTTGTATCGTTTAAGAGGTACGCTTCACCATTTCAGTAGCAACTGTTGTATTGATTTGGAGAAATGATAAGCCTCAAGTAACCCCAGTCAGTCTCGTCTTATGACTTCTGACGAACCAGGTGTGCACTTGGTATGCTACCCTTCTGCATTCAACATTAGCACTGGGCAACGTTGTTAAGGAAATGCAAATGCAATGAGGTGAAAAAGTCTTGGGCCCGTTTGGCCACGTTCAGCTTCATTTTTTGGACTTCGAAGTTGTTTTTTGGCCAAACGCACAGGCTTCAAAGCCCAAAAATACACTATAAATTTAAAACCAAGTTCAAAATATACTACGAATTTAAAGTCTGAATTTTGGAGCTTATTTTAAAGTCAGGCTTTGAAGCTGACCCGGCCAAACGGCCCCTTAGTAAGTGAAATAATGCTCTGAGCTGTACCGTGAGATGCCTCCCCAGCATTTTACTGACAGTGGCAGACTGGCAGATGAAGATCCTTCACATGTTGAACCTTTGGAACAAACTCGTGTAAGTTGGGCCTTTCATGCCAGCGTTCAGAATCGGTCTGGTGGCCAACAGTAGGATAGTCCAGAGGTTAGCGGTGTAATACCTATCTCTTTAGCTGATGATTAAAGTTTAATTTTCACCAATCACAGATTGAGTGGATTATTTATATGAATTTTTCACTATGATTTTCCGGAATTTAAACCTGTCATCTCTGGATTGTAAGCCTTAAGGTGATTGCACCAGCTGATTTTCCTACCATCTCAAAAAAAAATGGTCTGGTGTTCACATAAACCTGCTATTAATACGGTTATGGTCTCTATTATGGTTACAGACTAAATAATGGATATAGGTCTATGAAAAAGCCACAAAGGGGCTGTCCGGAGCCTAAAATTCACAATGGGGGCAACTGTAGAATATATAGTCTATTACCTAGTCCTTTCTCTGCAAATATGAATCATCTCTCCTCCATGGCGTCCTAAGTCACATATTTATAGCAATGAGGAGTTTGCTTACATAAATGTCCCTATCAGAGTCTACAATCATACGGTAAACATGTCTTTTCTTGTGTATCAACTCCTTTGGGCCTGCCATACGGTTACATGCTTAATGGGCCTCTTGGTGCAGTGGGCCAAAATCATGCCGCTTGCTCCTTGGCCCTGTTTGACGTGAGAAATCACTCCTGGATTTCTTGCCTTAGGGTATAAGGTGCGAGTGTGCCAGTGTACTAAAGTACATAAAAATAAATAAACACAAGAAAGATAGAAAAAAACATGTATTTTATTCATTCATTTGAGAAGAACAAAATCGTGTCTACGACGCCTTGGGGCTCATCGTGTTTGACCGTGCCATCCCAGCCGTGAGTGGCAGTCATTCCCATGGCACAAACGGTAACAATGGTGAAGATGGTGGAAGGCGCGACAACCCTGACGCACACGAGAGCTCGGGCTTGGCCATCGTGGTTGTGCCTTTGACCTCGGCTCCTCTAGCTTGATGGAGATTGACACTAACCTAGATGAACTTAGCTGGCATAGTGACTCTGAGGTGGAGGAAGACAATGAAGGTGACGACAACGACAATGATGATGGGTCCGTTTGGTCGACGACGAAGTCCATGATTTAGACATGGATGAGGGGCGTGAGGTTGTCCCTGATGCTTGGCGCGGTGCAAACGCTAATGAAGATCGAGCCGTGGTCAAACCAAAGCCCTATGTGTAGGATGGAACCAGAGGCATTGCCACGAACACCTCTCTGTCCTCGTTGATGGCTTCGCTGCCTCCTACACAGTCTGTGTAGTGCGCCCGGCTAGATCTCTCAGTAGCGGCCCCAGAGATGGAGTTTCACGTTGTGGAGGGAATGCTAGACGAGGACTCTAGTTCCAAGGACGGGATGTCTCTGCCCCCTTTGCCTATCCCTGTGGTCCTTCTGGTGGTGATGCTTCCTGGAGGGGACTTCGTGCACAGTGAAGATGATGCCTCCATACTTGCCTCCGGGGTCGAGTCTCCCTTCGGGGTTGAGCTAGTCCTCTCTAGGGTCAAGTAAGTCTCCTCTCCAGGGTCCAGATACATCTCCCCTTCGGGGTCAAGCTACGTCTCCCCTCCAGGGTCAAGCTAATTCTCCCCTCTAGGGTTGAGATACATCTCTCCTCCAGGGTCAAGCTAATTCGCCCCTTTGAGATCAAGCTACATCTCCCCTCCGGGGTCGATCTAATTCTCCCCTTCGGGGTCGAGCTACATCTCCCCTCCAGGGTCGAGCTAATTCTTCCCTTCAGGATCGAGATACATCTCCTCTCCGGGTTCAAGCTACATCTCCCCTCTGGAGTCGAGCTAATTCTCCCCTCCAAGGTCGAGCTATATCTCTTCTCTGAGGTTAAGCTAATTCTCCCCTCCGGGGTCAAGATACATCTCCTCTCCAGGGTCGAGCTACATCTCCCTCCGAGGTCGAGTCGCCTGACATTCCACCAAATGAAGTGTCGCTCGTGAGCTTCGTCCCTAGTGCCAAGTTCTCTCTAATGGGAGGCGGTGACGTTCTTGCCTCCCCAACCGAAGTGTTGCTTACTACCAGTGGGATTGTTGACCCGAGGCAACACGCCGACCCCTTTTGCAAGTCGGTGCGCCTACCCGGGTGGACGATTGATGACCACCCGGATCGGTGAGGGGCTACTATTGGGGAGGGTCCACACGCTACCTCGGCCCACGACCACCTTGAAGAGACGGCACTCGCTGGATGACCTTTCTTTAACCAAATCCCCAGGCTAACCTTAGGCAGAATACACAAGACCGACCCCAGAGGCGTCCAGGGCTGACCCCGGGTGAGGTGCGCGAGGCCGACCCTGGATGCGTCCAAAGCCAACCCCAGGCAGAGTATGCGAGGCCGATCCTAGGAGGGTCCAAGCCAACCCCGGGCGGGGTACGTGAGATCGATCGCAGGAAGGTCCAAGGCCAACCCAGGCGAGGTACACGAGGCCGACCCCATGAGGGTCTGGGGCCGACCTCGGGGTCCCGAACGTAGTGTGACCCGCGCAGAGCAAATGATCAAAATGCCCCTAGAAGTAGGTTAAACCCTAAGGGCAAAGTTGTAACTGCACTTGCCCCCCGTTCTCCCCCTATAAATAGGATCCCTTTTAATGGGAGAGGAAGGGCCATTTTGTAACCCTAGAACACTCATATTGAATACACTTAGGGGCTATGGGCTTCTCCTTGAGTCCCTTCGCACCCTCAGCAATATCCATATCTAACGGGGGGTGCTTTCAAATGTACTGTCCGGACTCGTACCGATGAAAAATGCCTTGTTGAGGCTGATGAAGTCAACAAACATGCACCAAGTGTTGTTCGTCTTCTTCACCAGCACCGAGTTAGAGAGCCACTCAGGGTGGACCACTTCCCTGATGATGCTAGAGGCAATTAGTTTGGCCACCTCTGCCTTGGCAGACTCTTGCCTATCGAGAAACATTCACCCCATTTGCTACTTGACCGATTTCACATCAGGGTGCACTGCCAGTTTGTGTTCGATGGTGGGACGGTCTACCTTGGTGATATCGATGGGCGACCATGTGAAGACATCCGTGTTCTTATGAAGCACCTCCAGTAGAATTCACTCAGCCCCCAAGGTAAGACCACGTCTCACTGATACTTGCTTCGATGGGTTCTCTAGGTTGAGTGGCACCCTCTTTACCTCATCGTCTAGCTTCAGCTTCAGCGTCCACCCTAGGGTGGAGGGAGGGGTGGTTGCCAAGGGAGGCGTGAGTCCTTCGCTTATGGTGTGTACCTTGCAGTGGGGGCTCTGCGTGTCCACTTTGATTTGTCACATGAGGTTCTGGTTGCTGAATATGGTGATGATTCCCCTAGTGCTAGAGAGCTTCAAACACAAGTAGTTATCATGTGGGATAGTGCCAAAGCTGTTAAGGTTAGCTCTTCCTAAGATATCATTGTCGGGGTACTAAAGGTCTACAATGTCAAAGTTGACGATTTTTCACCTACTTTGTTCTCCTTGCCCTAAGGCCACCTCGAGCACTATCTGCCCCAACATGCTGAACGCTTTCCGCCTAAACCTTGTAGGGATATCCTGGTGGCTCCAGCCTGCTTCGAAGATGCCCATCTGGTCAAAGGTATCGATGAATAAGAGGTCCATGGAGCTACATCCGTCCACCAGGTCTCACCTCACATCATACCCTGCTATGCTGGTTGAGATTACCAGGGGGTCTTGGTGTGAGAAGCCCACTCCTGAAGCGTCCTTCACCTTGAAGGTGATATCTGCCTAGGCCCACTTCGGGACCACGTGTGGGGTATGTGGTGATGTGATGAATCTGGAGTGCATAAGCCCTCCGCTGCCTCTTGGAGGGGAATTCAAGGGATGACCCACTGAAAGCATCTAGGCCCCTAAAAATATTAGTTTTGGTAATTAATGAATTTATGTGAATATGGGACTAATGTGTGCATTAAGTGGTTGAAAGGATAAGTTCAAATGGCAAAGAAAGAGGCTCACAAAATATCCCATGAAGATTCAAGATTTCTAGGGCGACAAGGTAAATAGTTTAGGTATCTATTTTATTTTACCGGTCTTGGAGTTAGGTTGGAAGACCGGATTATAGGATAGACGCCGTACTATTAAGAGGGATCATGGTGATTGCTTGATCATGTTCAAATGTGCCCTTTGGATCAATTTAGGATCATGCATGCACTTAGAAATTAAAATTAAATCAAATCTGTGCATTGTCAGAAAATCCGGTAGTTCCGGTGTGTATTGGACGGAACTACCGCAGGTCTGGTAGTACCGGGCGCCCGGGCGGAACGTTTTTTCCAGAGAGCGCCCGGACTCAGACTTAGTCTCTCGGAAAACGGAAGTACCGCGGGTTGACCTGCGGAACTACCGGATGGCCGGTAGTACCGGGCACCCGAGCGGAACTTTATTTCCAGAGAGCGCCCGGAGTTTAACTTAGCCTCTCGGAAAACGGAAGTACCGCAGTTTGACCTGCGGAACTACCGCATGTGCGGAAGTTCCGGATACTTGTGCGGAACGTTATTTCCAGAGAGCGCCGAGAATAAACTTAGACTCGTTGAGATCGGAAGTACCGGGTCTTGGAGCGGAACTTCCGGACGTCCGGAAGTACCGCGATTTCAACGGCGGTAGTACCGCACTCATTGACCAACGGTTACTTCTGACTCTGACATAGCCGTTCTGTCCGGTCAGCAAGAGTCCGGAAGTACCGCGGTTTTGCCTGCGGTAGTTCCGGATTTCCTGAATTTTCAGGATTGTTTATTGTAACGGCTATTTGAGGTTGGTGAGGGTATAAATACACCCCCACCAGAACTTGGACATGTTGTTGAACCTCCATTGAATACATTTGAGCCTAGTGCAACCTCTCACACCTCATTCACTCACTTGTGCATTCATTTGAGGTAGTTGACCCAAAATTCAAGTGCATTGCATTCTAGTTGATCCATTGAGCACTTGAGTGAGATCAAGCCGCAGTGGTCTATTCTCTTGGTGCTTGCCGGCACCTAGACGGCTTGGCGGAGTTTCGGTGATCTTCTCAAGAAGATTGTGAGAAGGCCCGGAAGATTGTGAAGGCTCGGAGCTCGCCTACCCGGAGAGGGAAAGGGCTACCAAAAGTGATCGAGGTGTTTAGGCTCATTCGTGGAGCCGGTCCGATTTGTTCGGGCTTACCTCAACGTGGACTAGGGGAGACCGGCAAGTCTCCGATCACCGCGGTAAAAAGTAATCGTGTCAATTGTGGTGTGCTCTTTTGTGATCATTTTCTTTCAAGCAACGCTTTTCATTCATATTATTTGATTGCTTGATTAGTTAGAGTAGCAATTGTTATTATCTTCTATTCGTTATTGCTCTTAGTCGATTACTTGTGCTAGTGATTGTTCGAACCTCACTAGGTTGATTAGTGGTGTTAGTGTTATCTTGCTCTATTTATCCATCAAGTTTAAAATTGCTAATTAGAATTAGACGAAAATTTTAAATCCTCCTATTCACCCCCCTCTAGTCGGCCTCCTCGATCTTACACCCACCCGTGATGATGTTGATTACACGGTGGGGGCTAGGCGCCTGGATTTGTAGCATGCTCGATGTGGGCTGGACTAGCTACACTCCAGGGGTTGTTGTACGTGTGCCACCATCGATGTCCTCGTGTCTTTGGCACACTTCCTAGCCACGCTTTCACAGAGGGCCATGGTGGTGGCCTCATGATGTACGTGTGCCACCATATTTTCTTGTTTTAATGTCAAATATGAATTCCATTACGACCCAATAATTCCAAAGTTCATTATGGCCTCATGATATTTGACCAACAACGGCATCAATCATTCAAAGAAAAAAGTTAAATCACAACAATAATTGGTAGAACACACAATAATCTGGAGTAACTCAATTCATGACCATAAACTTGGTAATCACAGTTCAATTCCTAAAAGAAAGAAAAATATAAAAAAAATCCACATCTTCGCTAGTCACCACCATGGTGTCTCCATTGTCACTGAGCCACCATCAGCCTCACCGACGGGTTGTCGCTGCCGACTGGACACCATTGCTCTCACCGTCGAGATCTAGAGATGGTCTGCCACTACCGCCTAGCCTCCTCACCTCTAGATTTGAATGGAAGACGCATATTAGTCAGGGGCGGTGAATGAGGTTGGCAGAGGGAGGTCAAAGAAGGCTGACGGTGGTGGAGTGTGATGTTGGTCATGAACGAAGAATGGGCAGTGGCTAGCTGGACGGAGGCGAAGGTCATGGATGGGATCCAGTAGTGATGGTGGAGATCTGAATGGGGGTCATGGTGGAGATCAAGATGAGATGGGACCATGGAGAAGTGCCAGAGGAGCAGGGAGGACGGGGCCACCGGCGGTGGGCTCAAGGAGGACGGCACCATCGGTGCCATTGCACGGACGGTGCGGGCCAAGCCCTAGAGGTGAGTCGTGCTATTTGGTTTGGCGGAAGAGGAAAACATGAGGAGAAAAGGAGAAGGATTGGGACTATATGAATAATGACATTAGCGGGTAATTTCCACGAAGTTGGGTGGCAAGGCCTATTCCCAACCTACAAAATCCAAAATAAGCACCTCTTTCCTGGCTTTTGTGTTATAGTTTATAGGATCAAGGATAACCAACTAGAGAGGTGAACATGAGATTTTTAAATTCTTTTGGCTAATACACAATTTGTGGCAAGTATAAACTAATCAAAATTGTTTTGCACAGGTCAATGCCTAAATCATCTGTATCTTATTATGGCACCCCAAACCTATGTCTATGCAAGATATAATTCTAGCTATACAAGACAATCAATCAAGTACCACAACTTGTAAGTGTGGAATGTAAAGACAAGGGAAATAAACCATAAAGATGACACACGATGTTTTCCCATGGCCTTAAAGACTTGCTGGTCTCCCCTAATCTACGTTGAGGGAGCTTGAACTAATAAAGCCAACTCCTTGTGAAATCTTGAATCTTTTCTCAATCCACTATGGTAGCTCTTTTCAGCTTTGGGAGGTGGGCTCCGACCTTTTCACAACTGTGTCAGGTCTCTTCACAACATTCTTAAAGAGATCACCGTATAAGCTCCTCCAAGCTTTCTAGGTGTCGGCAACCACCAAGAGTAATAGATCAATGATGCTTGCTTGAAGATTTTTAAATGCCACAACGATCAACTAGATAATTCAATACACTTGAATGCTTTCAACAATCTCAAAATATGAGAATAGAGCAAATGAATTAAGAGAGAGTAGCAAGAGCTCAAATGTATTCAATAAAGTCCAAGAGTTCTTGGTTGCTGCTGGTGGGGAGGAATTTATAGCCATCACCCACCAAGATGACCGTTGGGGTCGAAATCCCCAAAAAATCAGTGGGTGCGGTACTACTGCACCTACTATTCAACAGTTACTTAAAGTTCATTAAATGCACAAAACTAACCGTTAAATCAAATTTCAGTAGTACCGCACTCACATACCCTGGTAATACCGATTTTGCAGTAGTATTGTACCTCAGCTGTGGTAATACCAATTTCTAAACAAGAGAAAATGCTTTAAAAATGGACATCTCTGAAAATTAGCTACCGTTAACTAGAGTGTGGTCATACCACACTCCGATAGTACTGGACATTAGGTGCGGTCATACCACTGTGATACTACCATCCAACAAATGAGGTAGTACCATTTCAAGAAAAATCTAGAAATACACCTCTCCAGAAATAAGTTACCGACATGAAACAGCTTGTAGTACTGATGGAGCGGTACTACCACTGATACACTTGCGGTCATACTAATTTCTGAAAGAAATTCGAAGAGGATTCGAAGAAGTTTCAAATGCATGTATGAACCATAATTTATCAAAGTGGCACAAGATTAACTTCAAACTATTAGCCACGACCCTTCTTTATAGTATAACATCTATTCTAACAACATGGTCTCTTTCACCAAACACCGAGACCGATAAAAGCTGTAAAGAGGTCCTTAGACTATAATATATCTTTGCCTTAAGCCATATCTTGATCCATATTAATCATTGGTCATCTTTGCATATTTTTCATGGTGTTATCGAAAACCGGGACTAAACCTTTCAATCATTTTAATAAACATGCTAGTCCCTTAAAACATCATCGTTATTAATTACCAAAAATCATTTCAAGGGGTTAGATGCTTCATAGTTGTAAAGTGGCTTATGGCTTTTCAAAAGATTGGTTAAAAAGCCACCTGTTTATTTAGGTTTTGGTTTTTTTTGATTTTAAGCCAAAGAAAAATATTAAACAAACAAGGCCATAGCTATGTAAAATTATGAGATCAAATTCAATTGTCTTTACGAGAGACACGAGAAAGACAAATACGTAGTGAACATGTTCTCCCCTACCT
Source organism: Dendrocalamus latiflorus (assembly GCA_017311315.1). Lineage (NCBI taxonomy): Eukaryota > Viridiplantae > Streptophyta > Magnoliopsida > Poales > Poaceae > Dendrocalamus > Dendrocalamus latiflorus. The sequence goes on from CM029618.1 coordinate 5,104,660, forward strand.
TTTTAAATTTTTGAGAAAATTTGAAAACTTACACACCCGATTTTCATGGAATTTGTAAGATTTAGCCATTTTCACTTTTACCAAATACCCTAAGTCTTTTTTTTTTGGATTTTTGACCTCTCCGAAAGTCAAAACAAACTTGACATTATCTTAAAATGGATTCTTTAAACAGTTTCACATGACTAAAATCATACACATCATCCGTGTCACCGTCCCAACTGATCATTGCCATCTAAAAACCGTAAATAAAGGCCATGTCGCAGAAAAAAAGAGCTGAAAAAACCCAAACTCTTTTGATCGGCTCGGCCTACCCAAGGGCGCAAAGCCCAATGCACACCCTGAGCGCCAGCCCCAGCCCGGCCCACAGGAATTACCCCGAAATAGAAACGCACGAATAGCCCACCAAATCACCAGAATGACTCTTCACCCAGACCAACCCCGGAGGCCCCATCGCACACGCGCTCCCCACCTAGGGGCAAATACGTCATCTCATACATCAATCTCCCCGCGTTTACCCACACTCCGCCCTCGCCGTAAAACCCGTGCGCGGTGCCTCACGCCCTCACCCCTCGTGCAAAGCCAACCGCGCCCTTCGATTTTCAATTTAATTTAAGTCCTTTTTTTTTCTCGCCACCGCCTGCCTTCGAACTACGCACCCACCCAGCCCAGCCGGCCCCACCCACCCACCGCACCCGACCAAAACCCAGACCCAAACCGGAACCCAGGGCCTCGCGTCGTTTGATGCGATTCCGGCGGCGATCGCAGGCGGCACCACCACCACCCGCTCCTCCGGCGTAGCGTTCGGCGATCTCGCGGTGGGCATGGCCGGCGGCGGCGGGGGACGCCCCTCCAACAAGGCGGCGCGCGCGGCGGCGGCGGCGACCATCCAGTCCACCATCCAGTCCATCAAGGAGGTCGTCGGCGGCCACTCCGACGACGACATCTACGCCGCCCTCCGAGAGTCCAACATGGACCCCAACGAGACGGCGCAGAAGCTGCTCAACCAAGGTCCGGTTCCCCCCCCCCTCCCGGGTCGCCGATCTGGTCGCTTCGATGTCGTGCCGCGCGCTGAAATCTAGGGTTTTGTGCGTGCGTGCGACCCGCATTGGGTAGGTGCCGCCGTTGCTGGCGTAGTTTCCGGGGGCGCGCGGAATTGTGATTGGTATTGGCGGCTAGGGTTTGGGAGCTGACGCGATCTGTTGCGGTTGCAGTGGTGCCGTTAGTGACTTCGCGTTTGATTTGAGCTGGCTAGATTGATGTTTCTAGGGGTATTTCTCCGTATATGGGCAAGTCTGTGTGGGATTGCTTATGCGATAGGATTCACGACGAGAGCTTTGGATTCACCATTGATCTGCCACTTGGTTGGGTATTATACTGTTGTACGAGAATTGTTAAATTGGTTACTTATGTTAGTTTTCGAGTTGATGTTGGAAGAGAAGGGTAGTTTGTAATGCTTAGCACCTAGTGATGTTTGTAGGGTTGTTTGCTTCATAAGCTTAGTACAGCGTACATGTTGGATCTTGATATTTCCATGAGCTGTTTCTAGGAAGTAAATGGGCTTAGAGATGTTTGTAAGATAGAAAAATATTGGTAGTGTTCTACCATAAAAATTGCATTGCTTGGTGCAAGCACCTGACAAATTTTTTTTTTGGGGGGGGGGGGGGGGATTTAAGTGATGGGGATATTGGTATATTACTGACATATGACATTCAACTTATTTATTCAGTCAGTTTATAGATGAAAGATGTTGTATAAAATCTACTCTCTTTGTGGTAGTGATTCTTCTCATGTTTGCATTTGCAGATCCATTTCATGAAGTGAAAAGAAAAAGGGACAAGAAACGAGAGGTATACACTTGCAGTCTTTGTAACATTTGAATCTGATGTTGAAATGAAGCTTGAAACATACAGTTTTGATACCTTTAACGTACTATTCTTTGCAGTAGCCCATTTAGTTCATAACCAACTTTACTTATGGTTAGGCTTGCTACTTTAGTTTTTTGTGCCCAAATTGGCCAATGCAGTCAAAGGCGAAAGGTGCACTTGAGGCACTAGGTCCTTAAATTGCCTGAAGCACAAAAGGATAAATATTTAGGCTCTGTGTCCATAGCTTCATATGTAACCCATAGCTGCCTATTGCTGTTGCTATGCTTCTCCTTTCCTTTTTTTTTTGCCCAGGTTTGCAGCTGATGGTTTAAAGAACCTATAGATCTAGAGTACCTCCATTGCCTTATTGGCCATTCTTTAGGCCTATGCCTTTTCCCTTTTTTACATTCACTTCTCTTTTTCTAGCCTAAACACCGCAAAGCTTTCATTGCCTTGCCTGAGTCCCAAGGTGTGGGACTGCACTGACATTGGCCACGAGCAGCTTATTAAAAACAGGAGAGTCTATGATTGGGGTAACACAAATAAGAAAGTTAAGTGAGCCACAATTGTGGCAACAAACCAAACACTTACCTAAGGATGTGTGGTGCACCTAACGACGCCAACCCTATTCTTTTTTTGTATTTAGTACGAACTATGTTTGCCCATGCCACGATTTGCAATTTGAAATTGACTGGATTCCTAGTCTATATCTTCCATTTATGGAACATTCTTATTAGTTTTTTTGGCAGTGAGTGCTAAATTTTTTCGTTGCTTTTGTCTACTGTTATCAAAGTATACCCTCTGAAGCTTTACTATGGTGTGTGTAACTAACATTTCATCATACTTCCTTTTGTGCTAAGGTGATCTATGCACGGACGTGGGAACTCTTAATCCAAGCATTCTGTTTAATCCACTGTTTAAATATATGTTTTTGCTGAAGTGTATGTGTTGCTCTTTCAGAGTGCTGTCCAGAAGAGCTTTGCTGATACTGCAGCAGAAGTTGAGCATGGCTCACAATGGATGAAGCCGCACACTCAAAGGGTTGAGAATGATCAAAGGAGAGCTTACAATCAGGGTCAGACATCTGGTAATATGGTTAAAACCCACCACTTGTATATTTTGTCATAACTTGTGTAGATTAGAGGTGTGTTTCTTTTACTGTTAAGATAGCTCCAATCAGCATCATAACCCACTTCCAGCAAACCAGCTTTCAGATTATGCAAACATATAAATTCTTGCTTGCTTGTTGCTACCTTGTTTGCTGCTAAGTTGCTATGTCATATGTGCCCATTCCGATCTTTTGCATGGTGCAACTGCTGTTAAATTTTCAGTTTGTTGCCAAATTTGGATTTTGTTACTTTCATAGACTTTCTATGTCACCATAAGTAAGTGAAGTTTGCACCCTCAGGATTGTTCTCTACTGCCTCTTCTCTCACAACATTTTGCATGATGCAGTACATATATTTTTTTATAGGTTACTATGACTCAGCAACAACTTTTATTCCCTTCTGCCTTAAATTTTTTTGTTCCTTTTCTATCCCTGTAGCATTTGTTCTATCTAGTAGGTTTGTACCTAATTGTTTACACATGGCTTGATGCAGGCCCTAGTCGGGAATTTCGGGTTGTGAGGGACAACAGACACGGTGTGGTGGATAGCAGACCAGAGCTAGGACACAAAGGTTCAACAAATGTAGAAGTGTCTGATGGGAGGTATGATTCTTATGGTTTTCATGAAATGACCCTTCTTGCCCTTGTTATGCCTTTGACCAATTACCATTTATTGGTGTTGTCAAGATATGAGCATTAATCAGTCTGGGTCTGGGCTAAACCATGACCTTTTTCTGCTTACAGTTTGGGTGTTTATCGTTCAGATTGCAAGTCATATTCATTTGTGCACTTATTTGTTCATCAAGCAGTGCTGTGTTGTATACTATTTTTTGTACAAGCAGTGCTGTGCTGTCTACTATTTTTTGTAGTTCAGTTGTAAATTGCGGACTGATAGCAATAAAAAGTAAATTTATATGTTGAATTAATGAAATAAGTTGTGGTTAGACAGTGTAGTTGTATTGACCTGACACTATAGCAAACTGCACTCTTTTTTTGTTACATTTGTGCTGTCTAGGCTGTTGTATTATTTTTATGGCTTGTTAGCATAGTTATAAAGATTGAAGGCACTAATGCTTCATTGGCATTGCATTGGGTTTACAAAAGAACTTCAAATTTGTTATTTTTGGATATAAACTAATTGGCAATCTCTATTTTAGAGCAAAAACTGAAAAACTTTACTAGAATCGGTAAAGATTCCACTACCAAACTAGCCTATGCATAAACTATAAGTTTCTAACTGTTAGTTGTCTTGCGTGTGTTCATCTTAAAATTAAACTAATGCTTTTGCTTACTGGATTGTTTCTCTCTAGTGTGGCAGCAGTTCACTCTGACCGGAACCACCCTCCAGCTACATCCTCAGAAAGCCATATCACACATCAAAGTGCAAAGCACAGCTACAACTCTGACATGCCTCAGGCGAAGAGGGAGGCTCAGGGTACTGCTCAGAAGCATGTGAAGCCATATTTGAAGAACTCCCAGAATGAGCAACACCTTCCAACTTCTGATCCAGCTCATGCCTCATCCAATTACAAAGCTGCTGGAGGAACTGTTGGAACCATTCGACGCCAAGCTGGAGTAGTTACTGCCCCAAGGCAGCATTCTGGTCGTTCAGGTTCTCAGTTGCATGTGTCAAGTGGTGGTTCTCACACAATTATTCAGAGGGGGAATTTTGCCTCAGCTGGCCCATCTGGTCGTCACTCTGCTTTTATGTCTAGAAACATTCAGCCCAACCAGAGACCTGCATTAGACACCGTATTTCGTGGCAGATCTGTTGGCAGATCTTTTGTTACCCAAAACATCAACAAGTACCACCAGGGTCCTGCTAGCAACCAGAAAGGTAACATTGTCAGTGATGTTTATTCTATACATTTGGTCATCAGCAATGTTTGTCTAAAATTCACTATTTCCTCCATTCTAATATAAATATACCTTATTAATACATTGCTCCATTATAGAAGGCTCATTCTCTTTGTTAATTGGTCACTAGGACTAAAGGTGGGTGTTTTAGGAGATGAAACAAATTTAATGAAGTAACAAAACACATAAACTTGATATGGTTACGATGGTCATCCGATGTGTTTCCTAAGTGTGCACAAGCCAAAAACATGATTTATAAAGTAAGCGTGCACAAGTCAAAAACATCATTTATAAAGCAAGCGTGCACAAGTCAAAAACATCATTTATAAAAGAACAGAGGGAGTATATGTTTCTCTTTTCACCAATAAGATATGTGCCTTAAGTTTTGTCACCTGCAATATTTGTGTCTAAATTTATAATTTTACATGAACAAATAGCAAAAATTAGTAGTTTAACTGGTTTTTCTGTCTACTAGTTGCCTACTGTCTGTTCCACTAAACTTTCATATAACCGCGTTACTTTCACATGAAAATTCGTGCTAACTGTAGCTTTCCAAGTGTTAGCTTTTGGAGATCACTATTTACCTTATTTGTAGAAAAATCATTGAGAAATCCATGCAGTATGATGTGTAGCTTAATTTTTTATTTAGTCTCTAATGTTGTGTAGGTAAACAATCTTATAAAAAAATAAATGTTACAGATATGAGGTGACTGTAAATCTTTAACACATTTTTTCTATCTCTCTGCAGCCATACCGCCAGCTAAGGAGTGGAAGCCAAAATCAACAAAGAAGTCTTCCACCACTGATGCTGATAACAGTGGAACTGATGCAGTATCTCCTTCAGCTAGCAACACTGAAAATGCTAATGTGCTGGATGTGAACAGATTGTGTGATCAAATTTCTCAAGCTAACATGCACGAGATGGAGCATGTGATTATCCCAGAGCATCTCCGTGTACCAGAGTATGAGCAGACAAGATTAAGATTTGGCAGTTTCACTACTGGGTTTGATTCAGACCAAGTACCGGCCTCGACCTCTCTAGAATCTGAACAACCAGAACAGTTAGGTGAACCTTTGCCAATTCTATGAATTGATGGTTACATAACAGTGTCCTAAAAAATATTACTTAAAAATAAGTACCATCAAGCTGCTCCCTTAAAAGTACTTGATTATTGAATAGAATTGTACTTATATGCTGCAGTTAGTTCACATCCTGTGGGCTTTAATTTTTTTAGAAGTGTGACCACGCCACCATGGTGAATGTTTTTGAAACCTGCTATGCATAGAACCAGCTGCTTCTGATAGACCTAGTCGTTTGGGGCTTTGGATTCTTTAATGATCTCACCCTGGGTCCTCAGTAGGATTATACACATTTATAACTTTTTGCGTGATAAATTATAGCAATGCTCTAATTTTTTCCCATATTGATAATTCTAGCATGTCATATCTTAATGTGGTCTGTACCATTCTGGTGAGAGGTGTGGGTAGATTGGTGAATATGATATTGTCTGATTCCAATTTTCTTCGTTACATCTAATCTAGTGTACAAGAACCTGTTCAATTGGGTTTCCAAGAGGATATGTTGGGTTCTGAACATGATGAAGTGGATGAGCAAGCCAAATCTTCACAACTCAATCTATCCACATCAACGGCTGAGGTTTCCTTACCGTCGTCTGAGGATAGCGAGCAAATGAATGGTCAAGAAGTTGAGAATGATGATGGCCTCGGGTTAGTTCAGAGCGATACTCCACTTGGAGCAGCGGATGGCCAAAATATTCAAAGCACATCAAGTTTGACTGCTTTTTCTGTAAGTCAATGAGGAAGAGTTAGTTATATAAAAAACCATTGCTATTTTTGTATTGCTGATGTTGAGTGTTTGAAAATTTTGTTTGCCATTTATTTCATAAGGCTGTTTATTAGACAGGAAAGTATTGGTGTATTTTTTTCGGAGATTCTTGAATATTGAATGACAAGTAGAACTTACTTTTTTGCCAGGCATACAGTCATGAAGACTCTAATATGCATCCAAATAATGAGGCACAGATATACGGGTTAGTGGATCCTAATGTACATCCACAAGTGTTGGCTTCCCCTTCTCAGGTAAATGTACCACAGAATTCAGTTGACCTTGGGTCTTCCTGTATGCGCATAATCTGAAGGGAATGTTATACCTTCGCTACTGACACACACACACTCTCTCTCTCTGTCTCTCTAAGCAGGGGTACCCTTCAGAAAATCTAGAAGCAGATAATGCTGTGCAAGTGTTTAGAATGCCAGAATCTAATGTTCATTCACAAGTACTCCCTTCCACATCTGAGGTAGCACTTCTTGTCACCTTGCTATCAGCTGGTTAACTAATCCAGTTTTCCCCAGACAAACTTACCTTTCTTTTTCTGCATCACCTTTTGCATTGCTTGTTTTTTTGAAGGATCATTACTTGTTACCTACCTACCTGTTTTGCATATCTTCCCATTTCTTTCCCTTAGTTTTGGCTTATATTCATGTTGATTAGGGCTGCAAATGAGTGAAGTTTGCTCATACTTCACTCTTCTCTCTCATTTAATGAACTCATATTGCTTTATAAACCGGCCTGAGTGGACAGCTTGACCTTGGCCAGAAGGTTTGTAATAATGCTGAACACCTAGGAGCTCGGCTGGATGTGTCTGGACTTTTTTTTTATGAGAACGTGTGTTTGGACTTAACCAAGTGAAGCTCATGTATGCTTGGCGCAAAATAGAAGTCAAGAAGCTAGGCTTGATTTTACTTGTTTTGTCTCAAGCTGACTAACAAGATTGTGAGGCTTGAGCTTTTGCCACCTTTGCTGGCTTTTTTCTGAAACGATATTTCCTTAATCTTCACCAACCTTTGGCTTTTTGGCAGCATTTTAGTTCAATGTTATGTCTTGATGGAAAGTACTATTATCTCATGATGAAATTTTGACATGTGATACCCTTCATCTGTTGTTTTTGCAGGCCCTAAGTTCACAGATTGTGAGCAGCAGTCCTGTTGCAATCTCTTCACAGCAGCTACATATATCCCAGCCACAACCAGCCACGCAATTGTACCCTCCAGTCCATATGCAACATTATCCCAATTTCATGCCATATCGTCATCATCTTTATTCTCCAGTTTATGTCCCACCCATGGCTATGCCAAACTATTCAACAAACGTCCCTTATCCATCAAATGGAAATAATTATCTTCAGATGCCAGGTGGAGGCTCACATTTAACAGCAGGTGGCATGAAGTATGGAGTTTCACAGTATAAACCAGTCCCAGCTGGTAACCCTTCTGGTTATGGAAATTACACCCATCCAGCTGGTTTTACAATTAGTTCTCCTGGTGTTATTGGAGCTGCAGTTGGTGTTGATGATGTCAATAGGATCAAGTACAAGGACAACAACATTTATGCACCAACCCCACAGGTACAATTTATGGATGTTAAAGTCTGAAATTATATATGGATTCGCATTATATTTCTGTTTGTTACAGAATACTATTTGTAGTACATTGGTAGTACTACCAATCAATGTTCTAAAAATCGGTAACTGGTACTCAGACCGGTCACTTAACCTAGTAGTGATTGTACGGCATAATCGGCCTATTATGCAACATAACCAGACCGATTATACAGATAACCGGCTAACAAGTTGGGACACCCGTTACTTGTATACGGCCTAATAGACCCGTTTTTAGAACACTACTACTAACCTGGTTTTGTTTGTTTGTTATATACTTGATTTCAGAATCACCCATATTTGCCTTCTGGTAAAGTGAAAAACCAGATGTGAGAAGTGGCACAATATTAGTAATGTGGAAATTAAGGGCATGTTTTTTTTTGCTGAGGCTTATGATTTTTGGCTGCGGCTTATGGATTTTAGGCTGTTCGTGCGAGAGATTACAGAGTAACAGAAACGCATGTGCGGTTTTTGCCGATATAAATGAAGTCGGTACAGTATGTACTACAATTAACTAGTAGACCCTATCTTGAAAAGACACTCCGTTTAAAAGCTAGTTTCTGTAGAAAAGTCAAAAGTAAAAGGCAAAAGCTGAAAAAGAACAGGGTCTAAGTGCCCCCCCCCCCCCCCCCCCCTCTCATTTACCATTCAAAGATGATTCCTTTTGATGTATTTGAGGAACTTTCCTTCACAGTATTTCTTGCGAGGCCTGCCCCTTTATTTGCTAATTTGGATATCTTCCACAGGTAGAGACATCTGATATCTGGATTCAGACACCTAGAGAGATCCCAACTCTGCAGTGTCCCCCGTATTACAACTTATCAGGTCAAGCAACACCTGGGGCCTTTGTGCCAAATCCTGGGAATGCATCTTTCAACGCTACAGCCCAATCCTCTCATGGACAGTTCCCAGGCTTGTACCATCCGCAGCAGCCTCCCTCAATTGTAAGTCCACATCCCATGGTGCATCAACAGGTCCCATCTGCCATTGGTCCGAATGTTGGAGTTGGTGTGGCTGCACCAGCCCCCCAAGTAGGGGCTTATCAGCAACCACAGCTTGGTCATATGAATTGGAGACCCAACGTACCCAACTTTTAAAGAAGGTTTCTTAATTATCTGTAATTAGGGGTCACAAGAGCCTTCATGTAACACAACAATATGCTCCTTTTAGCAGGAAGCACCTTTGTTTTTAGTGCAGCTCTTTCTGATCCATTTAAGGTATAACAAGGTTTTGTTAGCTCCCCCCCCCCCCCCCCCCCCCCAGGTGAATTCAGTATCCCATCTGAACTGGTATGATGTAGACTGTGAGCTAAACATTGGTCAAAGTTCTCGCAAGAGCACATAGGTTGAGTGTTTTATTTTTTGTTCTTTATTTTCCTAATATATTTTGCATGTTTATTGGGTTGGGAAATTTTGCAGCACATGCACAATTCTGGTGTGTTATGATATTGAATGCAAAGCATACGGTGTTTACTGGGCTACTCTCCTGTTCGGTAACCTTCGACACCAAGAATAATCAGGCGATGCATCTTGAATGGCTTCAATCGAAACAACCTTCACCTTTTCAATACATGCTTAAATATCTCCATTTTTTTTGTCAGTCCAGCATTATATATGTTTTTATACCATTCCGAAGACTTGTAATAATTATTCCGAAAGGACAAAGGAAATTGCTTTTACTCTGAAGTCTGAACCATTAGAACTCGAGTTATTTGGATGTGGTTTTTAGTGGGAAGTTGGAAATGATGTGCGACTCCGCTAAGTGCCTGCTAGTGTATTTTCTTTGGATATGAAAGTAATAAGCTAGAACTGCGAAGCGCTCAAGGGGATATTGCAATTCAGTTATTTTTAGCTGCCATATTTGCTGTATTATGCATTTTGGTTTAGTATTGTGGGTAAGTTTCTCGTTTAATACTTCCTGTTCTGTTTCTAGATTGTCATATTTTTGGTACATTTCTGGTTTAATGCTTCCCACAAATAGTCTATGTGGATCAGAAATGGCATCAGACAGTGAATGCGGTTTTCCATGTTCTTGCGGTATAAGCAGTAGGCCTTTTATGCCATGTGAATAGCGTATACATGCTGTATATGGGGGGTAAATATCAGGTGGAAATTACCGTTTTCATGTAAACTCCATACAAACCACGTGCAAAAGTTTTCAAAAAATCTCAAAACAATTACCATATGTAGGGGAGACGATCAAAGGGTGGTTTCCACCAGATATTTACCTATGTATGTGTTGATTGGTTGTTCAATCTGTGGGTTTTGTTCACTATTTTGGACCTCTTCAATTCCTGCCTACTGTAAGTCATACGGTCGGATGCACTATTGAGTGGGAATCGTTCTGTGATCACTAAGTATTACTAAGTTTAATCTCTTGTCATCAATCTATATGATTGTAAATGCTAGTTGCTGTTGATGTTACGGTTTATGCCTGCTTTGTTTGTTTCAATCCAGTCCAACAATGGATGCTGTTTCATAATGAAACGTAGAAGGATCAACCGTTAACCAAGGGTAACGCGTTATGCTTTCCGCATTATAAGGATAAATATTGCTGGTTTGACTTGCTATTTTGCCCTACGTTTTTCATGGTAAACGAGATGTTTGGCTACGTGCTGAAATGGTAAGCTGGGTACCTCGTAAGTGTAGTGTGTTGTTTATTTGCTTGTGTGGCTATCTAGAATTTCATTTGCACCGGCTTTTATTACCACCCCTACAGATCATGTTACCGTCTAATTACCCTTTCGTCCATTTATTTTTTTTCTCCAATTTCTGACTGGTCGGCCTCTCCTAGTCTGTCTTCATTGTGTACCTTTTGCTTCATTGGTCCTTTTTTATTTCACAGGTGGAGTCTTCCGGAAACTATTTGATTCCATTCTCAGAATGGTCCTTTTCTCAACGCCATTTATGAAAAATAGAATAAAAAAGGGGCCAAATGAAGCAAAGAAAAAAATACCTTTGAGCTAATAGTGTAGCACGAACGTTTTTACGAACGAATCAAATACCGGTAAGTCAATAAGTTGTTTCGAAAATACTGTCTTGATAAGTCTATTCGAAATGGAAATAGAAAAATCGTCCTATTTATTTGTTTAAAGAAATCTATAAGTTATAAACTGAAAAAAAAGAGGTGCCATCACTGTTATCTGGCCGGCGCTTCATATATGATGAATTAGAGGAGGAAGCGAGACCATCGCCGTTGTTCTCGAGTGAACGTCGCTACTCGCCGGCAATATGCAAGAGGGACCAGGTGAGCCTGGCCAGTGGATCCCGTGTGTTACCGGACATGGGATGCTTGTTAGTCACTAATGTGTCAGAGAAAACTAACCTTATGAAGGGCAAGAAGACAAAGACGATGACTTCTGAGGTTGTTTAGATTTTTTCCACAACAACCTTCTGTCTTCACGTGAAATAGTTTAATATGTTGAGGAACCGTCGCTGGCGACCAGTCCGATCGATTTCTCTGCTTAGAACAAGAACGAATCAATCACAGAATCACAGAATAATAGATTGAACACAGAGAGGTAGAGAGAACTCCTGGTCTTTCTTTATTGCTTTAGATTGCATCAAGGTACATAATGAGAGGGGTCTAGGTCCCTATTTATAGTCTACGGTGGGGGTGCTCATATTGGGCCAGGACTCTAGTCCTGGGCCCAGTTTCTCAACACAATACTCGCAACGAGTATGTAAAAATTCTAGCGTAATTGTTAGCTAGACTATCCAACGGTTGCGGGAGATCGGCACGGCAAAACGTTTTTAGCGGACATTATTAATGTTTTGTACCTTTTAGTTTTTTTTGCGACTTTTAACTTCGGCTTTTCAACAAGCCGAAACAAATAAGATGATTTGCTCAGGCGATTTCTCAAAAATCGTATACATCGTCTATGTTTATGTCTTCATCGTTTATTACTGTTCTAAAAATATAGTAAAAAAATATTATTGCTGTTCTAAAACCATAGTAAAAAATACTATTAATCATAGTAAAAAACCATCGGCTGCTGATAAAAGAACAGGGTTTTGCATATGGGACACACTCTGATTACATGCTCTTCGGACCGGGCTTGCGCCAAGCCTGATCCATCGAGATACACCAAAACGCCAGGCCGAGTCCGAAGAAACGTTGAGAGCCCAGCACGTTCCTCCCGAATCTACCATCCAAGTCAAACCTCCCAAGCAGCCGCCGGCATGGGGACACGGGACGGGAGGTGTACGAGGAGATGCTCCGCAGCGGCGCGCACCTCCACCGCGACCCCACCATCAACCCCGGCCTCAGCACGGCCCGCTGCCCCCGCTGTCTCTCCTTCCTCAACCCCAGCAACACCGTACGCCTCCCCTCCCCTTCCTTCCTCGTCACTCCCTCGTCTCATAACACTGTTTCTTGATCCTGTCCGGTTGCTCTTTTCTTGGACGGTGGCGCAGGGAGAGGGCGACTGGGCCATCACCCCCCGTCCTGCACGACGCCGCCGCCGCAACGCGATTTTTTTCGGTTACTGCTAAATTTCCGGCTGCCTGCCCAAGATCCATATAGCCCTGAATGCTACTGCGGGAATTCGTCTCTAACTTGTATGTGATCTTGGTTGTTCCTGTCTGTTCTGTTGCTGTAGGCTGGTTTGGGCGCCGGCGCGATGCTCAGTGCGGTGCACGGGTTCAATACAGGTACCTCGCCGAGTTCTTTGTGTTCGATTTTGGGGGTTTTAGGTTTTCTGTACGTCGCCGAGTTCTTTGTGTTTGATTTTGGGGGGTTTTAGGTTTTCTACCATTACTTCGTTATTACCCAGGTGCCCTGAATGAGGAATTGATTTTGTGGTTTTGGAACAGGTTTCCGTTTGTCCAGAAGCATGTGAAGGGGCCCAAGTGGCTGCATTTGCTTGTTGGGGGTAAGTCTTGATTTTGATTCATGTGATGCTAGCACGCAAGTATTTCTTTGATTCAATTCGGGCATATTTGATTGATACCTTTACAATTTGCTGTGTTAGTTGAAAAGATTGATAGATCTTCTGACATCTGTAATATTTGAAGTTCATCTCAAGATTTGAATTTGAATTCAAATTTCAATCTTACAAAATAATTTCGGAGGGGGCAAGAATCACCGAAATTTCGATGAAATTGAGGAAGAGGGGAAGACAACCGCGAGACACAGCGCGCTGTCACATGGCAACGGGACGAACGGCTATGACATCCACCCTGTGCGGCCGGCCGCAAGTTAGGAGTTTCCGGTTGTTGTGTATGCTATTTACGTATTTGATGTTGCTCACAAGGATGCTAGGTTGAGCGCCCCGCTCCAAATGGCTTCAGTTTCTGGGTTTTTTTGGTTTTCAGCTTAAGTCAGAAGTCATTTGGAACGCATCGGCTTCTAATTTCGGCTTATTATATTTTTTTCAGTTTTTTTTGTCTTTTGTCTTTTTTCTATTATATTATTCATGATGGTATAACGCCTTTTTTCTTTTTTTATATCAATTTGTCTTTTTTTATAAAAAAAGCTAACATCTATTATAATATAATTTAAGGGCACAACCATAAGCTTAAGAAAAAAAAAATAGTCGGAGCAACACCAAAGTATTGAGTGCCTCAAATAACAACTCGTTGGTACGGAATGTTGTGACCGCTTAATGATCATAAAGACGACCTTGCTTGCTGTAGCCTGTATGGTTGATCTGATTGATATATACTAGCTGTATAAGCGCGGCGTGCCCGTATGGACTAAAGTAAAAGAGACGACAATTCGTAGGGAGTTTCATAAAAAAAATCGAGGACACATGCGTAATTTTGGGAAAATCAAAGGTCTTTTTTGTAAAAAACCGAGGACTTGTAAGGATTTGTACGTAAGTAAATAAGGACTTATACGTAATTTTGGAAACCCGCGGGGCGCTATCCAAAATTTTTTTTAAAAAAAACTGGCAGAGAACTTTTCGCGAGGAAAAAGGACCTTTACGTAATTTTCGGAAAATACAGAGAATTTACCTCCTCCGGCCGTACAAAGATTCCCCGCCACGCGCCGGCCGGAGCACGCGGGCGGGGCGACGTGGGCGAGCGCCCGCGCGGCGTTTCCCCGGGCTTTAATAGCTGATGATGCATGTAGAGCTGCACTGACCTAGCTACCAAAAATCGAGGTATGTCCGTCGTATCAACATCAGGTTAGGCCAGTCTCAGTAGGGGTTTCATAGAGTTTCATGGGCATTAAATACGCTGACATGGCACTGTATTGATGAAGAGAGAGATGATAAAAGTTTCATGGGAGTAGAGAGAGTTTCATGGGGATGAAACTCTTCTGCACTGTTTCCAAAATATGGGTGTGTTGGAAACTGGGACATGAAACCTCCACTGAGACTGGCCTTAGGAACATGCAACTGTATAACTCGAGTGTGTAAGGGCAGTCCCAATGGAAGAAACTGACACGATTTCCATAGCACAAGAAATCATCTATAGAAACTATCTTCCACAGTGGAGGTGTCTTCGAGTAATAATTATTTTCTCTTTCTCTCTCCCAACTCTATCTTCTTCCTCCAATGAGAGTGTGCCACGAGCCCCCTAGAAACTGGTGGTTTCTTCCCAATGGCGATTTTATAGTTTCTTGGTGCATTGGGTGGAGTGAAGACCTGATTTCTTCATGAGGAAACCGTTTCTAGGATTTGTGCTCTCTTTCATCATTAATTACGTTGCCATGTCAGCATTTTGCCTACGTGGCAAGTCATTTAATGAGGATAGAAACCATCATCAATACACCATTGGGATTGCCCTAATATAGCTAGAGCAAAATCGATAGAAGTAATTGAGTTAGGAATATGTTGGGTTGAGTTGGATCTGACGGATGCACCAAAAACGATCGAAGTAGTTGGGACTCTAGCCAACTGGAGCAGTGGACCATGAAAACAACTGCATCCAACTCAACTGTTCGATCGAGCTCGTTCTTAATTACGCCGTCAACTAGAGCTGAAATTTAGTCAAGAAACGAGGAGCGCATGAGGCAAGCACCGAAAATATATCCTGTGCTACTAGTCGGTTCCGTGCCCCCCATACTCAACTGAACACTAGTCTTGTGTTTCGTAAGGTGAACGTAGATGGAGCTTTCACTAAGAATGGGCAGCTAGGAGCTACGGGCGCTGTCGTGTGGGATTGCAATGGCGATTTGCAGATAGCCCAAACAGTCTGGTTGGCCATGTAGCGAGTGACGTGTGGACGCTGAAGCTCTGGCGTTGTGTGATGGAGTTTCAGGCTAGCGGTGCGGGCCAATTTGAGAGAATGCAGCTTTCCTGTTCTTCTTCCATGTTTCTGTCTCTATTCCCTTATACGTGACAGCATCTTATTCGTTCTACTTTATTTTTTATGGAATCTGTAACAGCATACACTTTTTTCAGACTGCTATCACGAATGAGAAAACACAGAAAATAGGACAGGGAAGCTGCATTCAATTTGAGAAGCGGTCCTGGAGACTCTCTCACTCTCTCTGAAATCTTTGTGAGGACGGGCAGAACCATCGAGCGGAAGTTAAGCCGATTCTCGATGAAGTTCAAGAGCTTAGTAGGGTTTTTTACTCTTTCCATGTTTCTTTTGTGCGGAGAATGGCAAATGTTGCCGCCCATTTATGTGCAAAGCAAGTTTCTGTGGACGGTGACCGGTGTATGTGGCTTCAACCACCGGAGCCGTATGTTATTGCCTACGGGACGATTGTAACCCAACCCTGCTATCAGTCCATGAGTAAAGCTTTTGATTCACCAAAAAAAGAGAAGAAAACGTCCAAATGATCATGAAATTTTTTAAAGAAAATTAGTCCCAACATAAAACTAATCTATCATGCTAAAAAATTTCACATCTAAATTTGATCTACACATTGAGAAACAAAAAAAAGATAAATTCTGCTGGAAATAAAAAAAAGAGAAAACATAAAGCTACTATTCACGGAAATTTGTCTTTATTTTTATGTTTCTCTTGATATGCATTGCGTTTCCGGTTGAAATTTTGCAAGATGTTTTGTTATATCATACCCTATCTAAACAACTTTTTTTGGGAATTTTTATAACCATTTTTTTGGGAATTTTTATGACCGTTTTTCGAGTAGCGAGAGCATGGTAACACGAAGCAAGCTACGGGCATCGGATATCAAGTACATTATCCCTGTCACTACTACCAATCTGATTACGATGTGTTCACACCTCTGCCTTGGAGAAGGGTAAAGGGCGATGTTTGTAAAGTGCTAAGACAGATGTTTTGGTTTCATTTCCATGATCGTCTATGCAATAGTTTCTAGAAGTGCATGCATGAAGTCAGCGAGATGCGATCAACAACAAGACGACAACACATACGTACATAGCAAACTTTTGCTCAGGCCGGTTCTCTGGCTCTGCTGGTTCTACGTACGTACAATACGCAGGCCAAACGGCATCACGTATACGTACGTACGACACCCTGCGATTGAAACCGGCATGCACACATGGACGCAATGATGTATCGATCGTTTGGGTGCGTACATGCATCGAGCTGCAGCTAGCCGGTAGGAGCGGTACGTGTTCTAATTGAGCAAGCATGCGTGGCGATCGAGATCGATGGACCGGATTTGATGGGGCACAAGCATGGTCGCAAGTACGCGTAAGCCTAGCTCGATCAGATGCATGCTTAGCTAGCTAGCTAGCCAGCTCGCGCGCGCGGGCCGGCTGCATGCAGATGCAGTGCCCGCGTACGTGCGCTGCCCACGATGGCACATTGGCACACGCGCTACGAAATTTTTGTACGGATAACTTTTTTTTATTCGGAAATACAAAAATATATCTGCGGGAAATTTTTTTACAAAAATAGCCTCCAGTCGCCCAATGGGGAGGCGACTAGAGCATTTCGCCCACCCGGGAAGCGACATTTAAAGAATCTGCGAACCGTTGGGCGAATCAGCGCTGTCGCCTGCACGTTAAGCGACTTAATTTAAGTCGCTGTACGGTTGGGTGACATGGGGGGTTAAGGCGGCCTGCCCAACCGGCTCCCACTACCAACCACCTTTTTCACTCATTCAACAAACACATTCAGCGCACAGAGAAGAGGAAGAAGGAAAAGAAACAAGGGGGAGAAGAGAGGAAGGAGGGGAAGAAGAGGAGAAGGAGAGGAGGAGGTGAGGGAGGAAGGAGGGGAAGAAGAGGAGAGGAGGTGAGGGAGGAAGGAGGGGAAGAAGCTATTCCATCAATTTGGATTCAGGTATTTTTTTGGATTATGTTGTATTTGCATTATTATTTATATGAAATGTTGGTGTTAATAAAAATTATAGATGTAGAATAATTAGTACCGTGTTAGTATGGAAATATTATTGTAGAAAAGGTTTGGTATGCAATTTGTAGTATGGTAGTATAGAAATTTTAGCAAAGTTTGTGGTATAGGAAGTTTAGTATTGTGCGATATTATTTGACATGTCGCAAAATTGAAATATATATGCAGGCTGACATCATCAATGCCCACTACATTGAGAGTGTATTACGGAGCTGGAACCATTTGTGAAGGTCCGAATGGTGTGGATTTGAGCGATTTTCCGCAAGTCACTCTCGTACTTCCGGATGACGAGAATGCTCGAATGGGAGATGTGCAGCTTTGGCTGACCCGGAGTTTTTCGTTGAACCCCGAGGTGTACAGCGTCGTCGTGCAAGGGCTTTGGAACCGGTCTCCCAGTGACAACAGATGGGAGTTGAAGACATTGGTGCGCTCTACCACATGGAAGGGCTTTGTGCTAGGGTGCCGGCGTCGTGGATACGAGTGTGTGCTGCTTGTGCAACCGTGCTCAGTACAAGCAGCTGAGGAAGCTCGTGCAACAGCCGTTGTTGTGGGAGGTGCTAGCAGCTCGGGCAGGCCGCATGTTGGCGGACATGATGAAGTTGCTCGTCATGAAGCCGATGCAATACATGAAGGAGAGGTACAGCCGTCAAGCCTTAGAGAGCCAACTGGGCAAGCCGATGAAGGAGAGTATAATGAGTACATTATGCAGCAGATGGACTCTGATGACGAGAGGGCATGTGATGAAGAGGAAGCTGTAGAGGACGACGACGAGGACAGTTCCGATGAGGATGAAGTTCCTATCCCCAAGGAATGGAACCGGTTTAATGCGGACGGTCTTTCCGCACATGATGAGCATGAATCACAATGGGAGTACCATGAGACAGAGGTTTGGTTGCATGCTATGTTTGCTGACAAGGAAGCGCTGCAGGATGCCATCAAGCTTTGGGCCCTTTCAATGCAGCGGACATTTCGCGTCGTCAAATCAAGCCAGGAGCAGTACACTGTGAAGTGCGAGCAGACTGGTTGCCCTTGGCGGGTGCACGCCCGTAAACCTAAGTATGAGACTCATTGGATTGTGTCCAAGGTTGAGCCGTACTCCTGCATTCTAAACACTGTCTTGGCGAGACATCGTAACCTGACGTCTGGATTTATAGCCAATCTCATGTATGGGGAGATAGTGCAGAAGAAGGACATGGCAGCCACGCATATTGTGGTAGCTATTGAGAATAAATTCAAGTATAAGATTAGCTACGCGAAGGCGTGGCGTGCCAAGCAAAAGGCATTGGAAAAACGTTTTGGCACTTTCGAGGCGGCGTACGACAACCTTCCTCGTATGCTTAATGTCCTGCAGGAAAGGAACCCGGGCACGTACATCGCCCTCCACGAGAAGCCGTCCATAAGTCCGCCAGGGTATGCGGTGTTGCAGAGAGCAATTTTTGCATTTGGTGCTAGCATCGAAGCATTCAGGCACATGCTGCCAGTGATCTCAATTGACGGGACCTTCTTGACAGGCAAATACAAGGGGCAGATCCTGACGGCCATAGGCGTTGACGGTAACAATCAAATATTGCCGCTGGCCATTGCATTTGTGGAGAGTGAGAATTACGAGAGCTGGCTGTGGTTTCTCCGACATGTGAGGGCTGGAGTTGTAGCCACTCGGCCTGGTGTGTGCGTAATCCATGATCGTCACGCCGGTATTATCAAGGCAATAAGAAAACTTCAAGAAGACCCCGAGGAGCCCTTTCCTTGGCCGGACGTGAGGAACCGGTGGTGCAGTCGTCACTTAGGGGCAAACTTTTTTAAGCAATTCCCTAAACAATCTTTGATGAAGCTATTCAAGAGGCTGGCTAGGCAGAACCAACAGAGAAAATTTGATGCTTTGTGGAGGTTGTTGGATGAGCACACTAGGAAGAACGTCGAAGAGAGGAGCAAGGAGCCGGTCACTCCTGGGGCGGCACAACCACAATGCTTGCCACCAATCGATGCGCCTAACCCAAGTGGTCCAAGAAGAAGGAGCTCACGAAACATCAGGTGCTTCGCGCAGTGGATCGAGGGGGAACCGTTGGAGAAGTGGTCGCTGTTGCACGACACGGATGGCGCAAGGTACGGAATAATGACAACTAACCTTGCCAAGGTGTACAATTTGGTTCTAAGGGGTCTCCGTTCTCAGCCCCTTGTCGGCTTGTCGCCATCGTGGAAGGTGTTCTTCACAGCACAATCCGGTACTTCAGGGAGAGGCACGCGAGTGCTGCACTTCATGCAGCCAATTCCGGAGCTCTGTATTTGGCAAAAATTACTGCCTACATGGAGATGAAGGCACAAAAGGGTCTGTTGCACACAGTGCAGGTCATGGGCAACAGGGAGCATCGTTTCAAGGTGATACTCCGTGATAGAGCCTGATTTGGGACGACTCGTTCACTTGTTACCCACGAGGTATGTCTTGGAGATCATGGAAATGAACCTAGCTGCACGTGCAACAAGCTTAAGTTGTTACACAAACCATGCTCTCATGTCCTCGCTGCATGCGGGACCGTGGGTATGGATCCTTCGAACTTCATGTCCGAGTTCTTCTTTAAGGGGAGGGTACTGCAGGCTTGGTGTGGGGAGCTCCGAGGGTTCAGGGTGGTGGGAAACTTCGCCACTTTGGACATTGCATGGAGGACCTGGGTTCCGGATGTTAACATGTTGAAGGGTGGGAAGGGTCGGCGACAGAGCCGACGTATCAGGAATGACATGTATGAATCACAAGCTGGAACACCGGGTGCACGTTGTGGTCGATGCGGTCAGGAGGGGCACACAGCTAGACGATGCAATGCATGTCCTGATCAGTAGTTACATGACTTTTCTGTAATGTAGTTGGTTATGTACTTATTTAGTACATGTATTTGCTGTTTGTTAAAATGAGATACTTTTGTGGCTCGTGCACAAGACAATGAATTCATGACATGCTTAACAACATTGCACATTATTTCGATCGACCCTCATACATACTACGGTACAACCATACACATCGTTGCTTATATGCCAAATGAGCCTCGTGGCACCCACATGGAGAACTGCTGAAGTGGACGCCTCGGACGAGGCTGGCCATCGTGGTAGTGGCACGCACATATGCAACTTGGGTTTGCACAGCAACATGTCGGATCGTACGAGCTTCCTATGTTGACAACCTCCTCGTTTCCCCTCTCGCGTTGCATCTGTTGGCGGAGGTCATTGTTCTCCTCATTGAGAGTCTCCATTCGGTACTCCAAGTCCATTATTCGGTCCCATAAAGTACCCACATAACGGTCAATATACCGTTCATGAGGAGGGTCGATCCAGCGGGAGAAGTCGCATTTCCCCATCTGCGAAAAAGGACAGTAAACATGGAGGGTCCATAAGCAATAACAAAAATGTACTATTAGTAATTTGTACCCCAGAGCGTGGGCATCGGAAGAAACGGCGCCTGCCATCGTTCGGCCCTTCCAGGACCTGCACGACCACGTACTCATTGTGTCTGCATTTCGGCCACGCTGGTTGCGCACGCCGGCTTGGTATCAAGCAGTACTGTGGACCGAACATCTCCCTCCTTTCCAAGGGAAGGTCTTCCTTCGGTGACCCATATCCGACTGGCCCCTCATCTTCCGCCATGGTATGTTCCACCACGAAATAGAAGGTACTTCTTTGTTCGATTTACAGGGTTTTCTAGCTACAACTTCATGGGACCTCAACCGTGCTATTTATATCGAACGGCGGGACAAAAGAGGGCTGCTTTGCCCAGAGACATGACAACAGCCCTCAGCTTTACTCGGTGAGATGACAACACATGCCAGCTTTACGCAGTGATATGACAAAACGGGGCAGCTTTGCTCACTCAGATTACAATACATGCCAGCTAAACTGCCTAAATAAAGGCACGATCTGAAAAGCCTTCATAGGGACATTTATTGCTACACTGGAATCCTGAGGATAATCCAGGCCTATCGCTCCAGAAACCAACAAAATAGGGGTGTAGGTTGTAGCCTTTACAGTGAGTGTTCACGTCATAGGCCTTTATCCTTTCCAGTGAGTTTTCATGTCACCTTAGCTTGTTGTTTCAGAAATTATGATTACTGGCCTCTGAGAAGGCAATGTTGTAGCACTTATTTCCTGCAAACGACTGAAAAGACTACGTTGTACCAGATACATTGAATGGTCCAACCTTTGAAAAGGCTATGAACTATGAATTTATTACGAGGCTACATGCTCTGAAAAGCCTACATAGGGACATTTATTGCACCAGATCCTGAAAAAGTGAAAAGATTCGCATGTCGTCCCCTCCATGGACTATGCCCACTGCACCAGATAACCTGCCTACATAAAGGCCTCATATGTCTTCCATACTACATCTCCTCCTCAAGCCATCACAATACTACTACACAACAATGTCTTCCTGGAGGTCCGACCCATTTGGAGTGCCGGAGTGGCATGAGCGCCCGGAGTGCCATTGCGGCTTTAGGACCTTGTTGGGAGTCTGCACGGATCGAGTACAACGAGCCAACTACGGCCGTAGGTTTTTCAAGTGTCCAGACCTGGATGACGACTTCGTGGAAACGATGACAACTAAATCATTTATTTTTCGTTATCGTTTTTCAACTTGATCCATGACATCTACCACACCACACATAGCCTTGCAAGTTCATCGAATGGGTGGATCGGGTGCCGCCGGCATGGCCACAGAACCGGGCAGTGGAGGTGGAAAACAAAGGACAATACTTTGTCAAGATGACTCAAGCTCGCGAGGTGGAACGACAGATGCGGCTTGAGCAAGAGCGCCGCGTGAGGGTGGACCAAAACCGTCTGAAGGGTAAGGAGGATGAGCTGCAAAGGAGGCGGGAGCAGTTAAGTCTGCGTGAAGCAGCCATCAAGCGTCAGGAGGAAGAGCTTCAAGCTCGTGAGGTGGCTCTCAAGACCAAGAGTGACCAGAACAAGGATGCAGCGGAGCCATCTTCAAGGCGCGATAAAAAGGGGAAACAACCACGCTACACCCAGTAGACAAAATGTAATAGACCCAGCAAGTTATATTCCCTAAGGCATGTTAGGACTAGTGGTGGAGTTCTGAACATTACAAGTACATGGTTCCACACATTACTAATAGTGCTGTCGGGGTTGCTCTTAGTCGCATATCATGCTATATGTTATGCATGTAATAACAATGTACGTGGCATGTTATTATGAAGTTTATTTCTATTGACATAAGCTTATATTATCTAGCATGTTCGCATTCAATGATTCAGATAGCAAGTCATACCGGTTCTCTCCGTAAACTATTTCTCAGCAACATCAAAATATCACTTACCACTCTATGTATCTATCGTTCTACGGTCAATCATTCTTAAAAAAAATTGGAATTTTTTTTGTGCACCTACAACATACAGTGCACATAAACTTTTATTACAACTATACCAGATTTTTTCTCTGTTTCAAACTACAAAATTGCCAAAACTCTACAAAAATCAGGGGGACTGAATGAAGTCGCCTACCTACTGGGCGACTGCATTACAAGTCGCTTAGCCATTGGGCGACTTTCTTAAATCGCCCAGTGAGAAAGCGACTCCATGATGTCGCTTTCCCGTGAAGCGACATAAACTCTTGTCGCTTCCCGGGTGGGCGAAATGCTCTAGTCGCCCCCCCATTGGGCGACTGGAGGCTATTTTTGTAAAAAATTTCCCGCGGGTATATTTCTGTATTTCTAAATAAAAAAAGGTTATCCGTACAAAAAATTCCACACGCTACTGCAGATAAATCCATACCAAATGCTTTATAACAGATAGTTGTACGGAATTTATCTGTGTTAAACTACAATATAGTTATTTTGGACAGTTTTACTAGCGTAATTGTCTATGTTGTAACCAATTATAAAAACCATCAATGATAGCCTACTTATCATAAACTTTATCAAATAAACCATTTGTGATATATTACAGATGTTTCCAATAAAAACCGTTTGTGATGTACGAGCTTATCATAGACAGTTTTTATGAAAAGCCGTCAGTGATACATCACAGACGGTTTTCTGTATTAGCCGACTGTGTTGTAACTTATCACATACGGTTATTTTTAAAAATCATATGTGATAATATTATTCTATACATACAGGGGCGAAAACCTAACCAGTTCACTACTGTGCCGTACACTTAAGTTTTTCAACACACCCACGCGCTTTCTCAACTCCTCCCTTCTCCACCTTCGCCGTCGCTGCACCTCCACTGCGCCTCCGCCAATTCCCACCGCCCAGCTCTTCCTCCTCTTCACCACTGGCCGCCCAGCTCCTTCCCTCCAGCGTGCCGTCGCTCGCCCCACCAAGCACCGCCCTCCTCCCTCCTTGGATCCGATTAGCCGCCGCCAAGTGGATCATCCTTGGCCTCTTCTTCCTCTACGGCGACCACCATTTCTACCGGCCTCGATTTCATCTTCTTCCTCATGACTTTATTTTACATATTGACTTCTTTCTTCAATGGTGTATGAGATAGCTGACTCCAAAAAATGGTGTATGAGATGGCCTAATCTGTGCAATTGTATCAAGTCACAAGTGCATGTTTGTTATGTTCCTAAAGTTTTCTTTCGATGATAACTGACTGTATGGTTTCTCTCTGTGTTAGTTGAGCAATGTTAGGGACATTAGTCATTTTATGCTAGACGGTTTCAAGTGTCTATTGTTAGCAAATTTCTTCAAACATGGGCGACATAAGCAAATAACCAAATATGACATCTTTTCTTAACAGACAATATTTTGTTACGTCTAGGTTCACTTAGGTTAAAGTTATTCCCAATGGTGAAATAGTTGTCTAGATGTACATAAACTATTGCATAGTTGAAAGCATAGTGGATCAAAGGCTGTTATCAGCAGGCAAGGATCGTGTAGGTGATGTTTGTTGTACGAGAGAATTAATCTTACCTCCTGCAATCACTAAGATCGTAATATTGTGAATAACTCTGTATATTTAGGACCATGGTTGCCTTTGTTTTCTTGTTCTCAACTTATGAAGTACAACATGTACTATTAAAGTTAGGGTTGTCCAACAGCTTAAGTTGTCTCATTTGCATTGGTTTGTGTCTGATACTTGCATGGGCAGCCTTCTCAATTTATAGTTTTCTTGGTCCTTTTTTGGGTCGTTTGTAGAGAACTTGAACTTCTAGACCTTGTGTGAGCTTGATTAGAAAAGTGTTGCTCACACACTTTGTGTACATTTTAGTTATTAAGCTTTTCCGATATTAGTTAGGTTACTTTTATCTTCTGGCATATGTTGGGTTGTATGTCAGTGCCTGAAGCCTTAGTTGGCTCTATTCTCTTGAAACAAATTTGAAAGAGTGAGGCTAGTCAGAGACTTGTGACTCGTCAGTTACATGTTGACTTATTTCTTTCTCTAAGAAGTTAGTCATTTAGACTCTAGAGTGTCAATTGTTTGAAGTTGATAACCGCGGATCTAGACTCTATTAATTAAGTAGAACATATTTTTGTTAGATCTATCTAGACAATGTTTTCTATTAAGTAGAACATATTTTTGTTAGATCTGTCTAGACAGTGTGTTTCTATTAAGTAGAACATGTTTTTGTTAGAAATACATGTCGAGAGATGAAATAACTAGGAAATGAATTTAGAGATAAATTATTGGAGCCATTGTTTCTATTGTCTTGTAGCAATAATATATGTCGCCGAATATTCTTACATGTCCCCTCCTTCGAATCGGAGTTGGAATAGCTAGGGAATGAATTTAGAGATAAATTGTTGAAGCTATTGTTTCTAAGTGAGTTGGAGGGAGTAATTTAGTCAAAGGGCATGAAGCAAATCACACACTCTAGTGTCCTCTGTGATTCACTTTGTTATTGCCACAAGATCTATTTGGAATGGCAAATCACATATTTCAGTGTATCAGGTTCTACAGAGTAAGTTATAGCTATTGTTTCTTCCTCCTCATCATGCTGTGTTAGGCTTGGTTGTTGTACCATCGATGGCACTGATAGCTCCTGTGAAATAAGGGTAAAATCTAGGTTTCATCAACCTATCATTCATTGTGCTGAATGACAAATCGATTGACTTAATGTAGTCTTCCGCCATGGTGTACACGCAGTCCAGCACGTGGTGGAACTTCTCTCTCACCATGGACAATGAGTGCACAATCTAGTTCATGACTTGCGAGTAGGACTGCAGGGAACCAACAGTCCACAAAAATATGCCCAATGCTTCCTTAGAAAGTACTTCCCACAACGACTACAAACCATACGTACTAACAAGGGTGTCATACAGCGCGTGAAAGCAGTCTAGTTCCATTTTGAACATGCTTTGGCAATGGTTCGGTGATGCCAGTTGCTCTGCACTAGCTCGCAGAGAGGTCGTCGCAATGACCCAACTCGAACTGTGCCATGTACTGAATGAGGACAACCTCCCGTGTTGGTGGAGGTCAGACGTTGCCATTGTTTGCACCATCTCCTTGTTGGCCAGCTATCACTGAACTACATCATCTGGACATGTAAGACACACGAGCAAAAGAAAGGAACGACAAATGTGCATCAAGTGGATGGGAACCTGCTACTCTTGCCTACACGTACAGGCCCTCTACCTCTCGTTGCCTGCTCCTCTTGTGCATGGCCCTCTACCTCTCATTGCTCTCTAGGGTTCGGCCATATCTTTTGTATCCTGCTGGGTCTGTATGTAGCATGTGGTGCGCTGAGAGCACAGGTCCCACCTGTGCACATAAGAGACAAAAACATTGCAAGTCCACCAATGATATGGAGGGCACCAATTATATGGCTGAACTAGAGGGCCAGACAACAAGAATGGTGCACATAACAAATAGGAAAACACATGATAACTGCATGTGGCAGAAACTAACGGTCCACAGAACAAATAAATGATACAACAAATAAACAGTTCCACATAGAATAAATAAATAATACAACAAATAAATAGTACCATAGTAGGCCGAACTGCATGGTGCTAGAGAGCGCCTCACTAGAACCCAAGGGCTCCCCTAGAATTGAAGATGGGCCACATCCTATGTAGCTAGTTAGCACGACCTTCTGTGGTACGAAAGCCCGTGGAAACATCTCTGTACCTCTTGTCCATCAGCATCATCAAGGCATAGAAATGTTCATCTGTACCCTCTGGGAACCCATCGGTGATGACCACCTACATCAACTGGTGAACCTCCATGCGATCCATGTCGGTGTTGTCCCCCGGTACGGCTGGACGGCCCTAGCTCACGAACTGCTCGTACACGTTGGCAATCTGTATCAAGCACTCGTCCGCCATGCTGCCCTAGCTCTTCTTGGAATCGGGTCCTAACATCGGGGCTACTGGTCCGCCACTGCGCTTCTTGGACAAGTTGCCAGACTCGAAGGCCACCTCTGGCTCCAAATCTAACTACCATCAAAGGAGACATGAGCATGCTGCCTGGTTGCCTCGGAGACTTCTGTATGCTTGTTAGTGCAAAGGCTCTCCTAGAATATGATGTCCATTAAGTCCTCGTGCGCCAACGGGCCTTTCGCAATTTTTTTGGTCCCTGGCATTGCCTGCAATGTGTAATAACATTTTCAACTGTAACCTACCAGTACTACACCATTACTTAAACAAGCATGCACTAATAGAAAATAGACAGACCAATAACATTTTTAGCTCTAACCTAGCTTTACTGCACTAGTACTGAAGCAAGCATGCTTAACATGAGACAAGAATGCTGTAGTGGGACACTATTGTTTATGTTGTTTTGCTCCTCCAACCATGCGTCCGTTGCATCGATCGAGCCAGTGGCTGCATTCATTCCCAAGCCGGTCGCATTCAGCTTCAAGGTCTTCCAATTGTAGTACACCTTCTTAAGTGAGTCCCAGTGATTCTTGAATTGCTTTCTGGTGTAGTCACGACCGATCCATTCCTTGAATTTCCTCCCAAGGTTGGCATACCCATGCCTATTTAGGCAACCCCTAGTCATGTTCTGTGCCTCGAACTCCTCACGGCATATTTCGAGCATACTGATATGGGTGGAGTAGTCCCAACTAGCATTGCCGGTGTTATCCTTGCGAGTCTTCCCCTTCACCATCTGCGGGCCTGAGGCAAGCAAAGGTGAATAACATGAGCATGACCAGACATGAACGACCCCTACTCAGCTCACAGTTGTCCCCAACAATATATCAGAAAATTGTTCAATTGTTCAATATAAACACTAAGAAACTACATGCAACAAATAATCAAACCCTCACAGCTGGGTTACATGTATGAACCCATAGTCATATTCTCAGCAAATCCTTGGAGCTGAGTTTATTTTATTTCAATTACCTTAGGCGCTAGCAATAGGAGGTCAAAGACGTGCACTTCGCCACACACTGGGAGCTCAACAGGGCATTCGACCGGGCTCTTGCCTCCACACGGCGTCGAAGGGGTAAAAAACTGGCAAGGGGATGATTGCACAAGACAGGGGAGGATGGAGCATTCGATGCTAACTCGGAATGTACGAGAGAGGTGGTGTCGTACGTCGAGGCGGAGGATGACGAGTCGGATGGGAGGGGGAAGCCAGGGCCGGGGACCTACTGGGGGATGGCTAGGGGACACCAGCCCAGCTCACGCACGAAGGGGGGTGAAGGGGGAGGCATGCGCAGAGGGTGTGGGGGTGGTTGGGGAGGATGGGGGATGGCGGTCGTCGGATCTGCAGGGAGGGGTGGGAATGGTGGTCATAGGATCTGTGGGGGTGGCGGGGGAGGGTGGGGATGGCGGTTGCTGAATCTACAGAGGGGATGGGGGATGGGGGAGGGTGGGGATGGCAGTCACCGAGTCTGCATAGGGGGTGGGGATGGTGGTCACCGGATCTGCAGGGTAACAGGGGAGGGTGGGGGATGGTGGTCGCCAGATCTGCGGGGGGTGGGGAGTTGGCCACGGTGAACAGAGGATCTTGAGGATCACGGAGGAGGTGGGGGAGGTTGGGGATGGCAGACGCTAGATCTTGAGCAGGGTCGACAGGTAGACGCTCGATCTGGAGGGAGGCGGGGTCGGAAGCCAACTCTGTGCGGTTCAAGATGGAGGATAGGTGCTCACATATCTGCGGCTTTTTTACCCCCGCAGAAGCCCTTCTATTCGCTCCAGCTTTTGACTTATCTAGGCTGAAGCTGAAGCTGGAAGCTGCCCCTAGAAGCCATATCGAACATGCCCATTTTTCAGAGGTCTTTTTAGAGTTTTTGGGCTGATACCTAGTGCAATAGTACCAGTGTTGTAGTTGCGATACGAATGGGGTGTAGCAAGCTGATCGACCTTAGCAAGGCAGTCTGACTGGTGTGGAGTTGGCAATATGACCGACATGGGTGTCGCGGTCATACCGGCCCCTGTGCCGAGTTGGTTATGAGTGTTAGTTTTGGTAGTGTTAGCCACGACGTGAATCCATGCACGTGTTAGTCATGGGGAGTCCATGCATGTGTTAGTCATGGCCTGTGTCCATACATTTAGTTTACTAATTAAGAATCAAGTATATGTTATTTTTGCTTAGATTGATTGCTTTGTTCTTTGGTGTGCAGGTTCTTTAATGATTGTTGTGGTAAGACCAAGGTTACGGAAGGGGTCCTAAGACCATGGCATGCCGCGTAAGTCCGAGTGAAACAATATCTCAAGCTGAGAAGCACGAGAGAAAGACAAGGATTGTTAAGAGGCAATACGTGCATGTGGTGTGCCAATTAGTCTTGTGTGTTTCAAGTGATGACATTCATCAGATTAGGTATATGATCTTCACGGCAATGCATTTAGGCATATTTTTTTTGAAAGAAAACTCCTTTTTCAAAAATTCCTGTTGGAAAAGGTCACAATAGCATCAATTTCAAATCTGCAAAGTTTGAAAATGTTTCAGGTTAATTTGAAAAAGTTGTGAATTTTTCTCTCTTGGGCAAAATGCTTAAAATTTCAGAATCTCCATGATTCTGAGCCGATTTGTGATTTTTATATCTTCAAATGGGTTCAAATTTAGAGAAAGTCACCATAATGAAATTTGATCCTCTATAGTTGATATTAAATTTCAAATTTTCTCAGAATTTATAAAGTGAATTTGATCAATTTTTCAGCTCTCTCTAGAAGGTCATGTGAGATGCAAAAGTCTGAAATTTCAGACTTCCAGATTTCTGAAAAATCTTGTTGCGAGCTGATTTATGATTTTTGTATCTTTACTTAGGCCCATAATCTGAGAAAGCTATAATTATGATTTTTGATCCTCAGATATTGAACTATATTGACAATTATTATCAGATTTATTGGACATTTGTAAGTCAGTTTTTCAGGAAGCTTTTGAAGGTCACTTGGAATGCAAAATCAAGAAATGATCCACATGCTACAAATGTTTTATATACAAGTAGTATCAACTCAAGTGGTATAACATCAAGTCGTATCAAATACAAACAAAGAAAACTTCAAAAGTCTTCAAGGAGCTCTCATGAGTAAGATTATTTGAATGTGTTTCAAATATCTTTAGCTATTTTAAGTGGTTTCAATTGGTCATTTGCATTTAGTTTCATATTTCTTCATGACCATATTAAGTTAAATCAAATTGGTATCAAACTCCTCATAATAACAATACAATTGGTATCAAGCTCCTCGTGATAAAATATCTCCTTTCATGACTTAGCTTGTATTCTTCTCTTGTTTTACAATAATCAATGCTATTTGGTGTTAATTGTCTCTTTTTGGTGCTTAATGCCAAATGGGGGAGAAATTTGTGATAATAGCATTGAAATTTGTAATAATAGCCTTAGATAATGGGGGAGAGAAATTTAAAATTGTGATAATGCCAATGGGGAGAAATAACAGAAATACCAATGCTAATGGGGGAGAAATGTGATAACATATTCATTGGGGAGAAATTAAAATTTTTAATCTGTATGTCAAATAATGCTTTCACCTTCTCTTATGCACTTCATGTTATATTATTTGGTCATTTTCATCTATGTGCTATTATCATAAATGGATTTGTCATCAATCACCAAAAATGGGGAGATTGAAAGATCAAGCTCCGTTTAAGTTGGTTTTGGTGTTAATGACAAATGCCATTATGAGATTTTGATATAAATGACAAATATTTTTATAATGTTTTGGTGATAATGACAAATGTATATATGAGACTAATATGCTTGTTTAAGTTTATTTATGTTTAGTCTCATTTGGATGGAAAGGTGAAATCAAAGAGATATGCATTCAAAATCACTTTCTCGTATGCTAATGCATTCCTTAGATCCAAAATATAGATTGAACTCCTCAAATAGTTCAAATGAATATGTGCATATGTTTTTCTTCATATAGATTTGTATGCACACATTTAGGGGGAGCTCTCTCTCTCTCTATGTTTTGGAGTTTCACTAGTATTGATCCATGTTTTCTTTTATACATACATTGGGATCAAACTAGGAGCATGCATTCATTGAAAATCTGTTTTAAAACCAAAATTGTGCTCTGTCTGGAAGAGCGGTAGTACCGCAGTTTTGAACGTCGGAACTACCGGAGAGCGGTAGTTCCGCGCCCAGAAGCGGTAGTACCGGGGAGCGGAAGATCCGGTTTTCGAGCGGATCCTCTTTTCCAGAGAGCACCCTCCGGACGCTTTTGAGATTTCGCGGGATCGGAAGTACCGGCGGTTTCAACGCCGGAACTACCGCAGGGTGCGGTAGTTCCGCAATTTGGAGCGGTACTTCCGGAACCCGGAAGCTCCGGAGGTAGAGCGGAGCCTTTTTTTTCCAGAGAGTGCCAAGTTTGGTTCCGGCTCAAGCGGAACTACCGCGCCGACTTCGCGGAACTACTGTGGAGCGGTAGTACCGGAAGTTACAACGGCGGTAGTACCGCACTTTGAATTAAAATGATTTCATATTCAATTTATTATCTCATTATTTGTTGAGATTGTCACCAATTACCAAAAGGGAAAGATTGAGAATCTAGTCCCCCCATTATGTGTTAATGGTGAAGTTTGGTAATTGATGACAATTATTTTGTGGACTAACGGTTTCCATGAGTTGGATGAATAGGTTAGGTTCCACAAATGAAGATGACTTGGATGACTTCGTGTGTTGAAGATCATCAAGTCAAGATTGAGATGAAGATAGCTTCATGAGTTGAAGGCTATCAAAGAAGAAGAAGATGTGTCATGAGTTGATGCATGATGATCATGTGTTGATCAAGTCAAGGAAGACCATCATGTGTTGATGGAGTTGATGAGAGGGATGCATCATGAGTTGATGCAT
Source organism: Dendrocalamus latiflorus (assembly GCA_017311315.1). Taxonomy (NCBI): domain Eukaryota; kingdom Viridiplantae; phylum Streptophyta; class Magnoliopsida; order Poales; family Poaceae; genus Dendrocalamus; species Dendrocalamus latiflorus. The sequence continues at coordinate 5,136,400 of CM029618.1, forward strand.
ATCGAGATGATGACCCAAGGCAAAGGTATGACTAGCTAGGGCTAAGGATGTGTTCCTAGTCTTTTACCGGTCTCGGTGGTTGGTTGAAAGACCGGATTGCTTGTATAGGTTGCCGTACTATTAAGAGGGGTCATGTCTAGTAGTTTGAGTCTCATCATGTGTTGATAGCTCAACCTCACTTGCTCTAGCTCATCTTGGCATGAGGCTTGCATTTGCGAATGTGTTTTGCAAATGGTTGAAGCCCATATGGCAAATCCTTGTAATATGTGACTATACTTTGCAAATGTGTTTTGCAAAAGGTTGAAGTCCATGTACCTACTCCTTGTGACATGATCTAAGTTTGCAAATGTGTTTTGCAAAAGTTGGAGATCATGTATTATCCCTTGGCATGGTCTAAAATCGTTTAGTGCTATTCCCTTTGGACATAGACCATGAGAGTGACTCTTTTGGATCTCTTTTGATTTCTGCATTGATCTAATGTGTTTGAGATCATGCAAATAGATGGGTTGTGTAGCCCTTTGAATAAGCTTTCCATAGAGTCCAAGAACACTCAATTCCGACATCGGAGTCAAAAGTTATGACCGTTTTTCTGAGTGCTGTCTGTGCTGAAGCGGAAGCACCGCGCCGACTTCCCGGTACTACCGCAGAACGGTAGTACCGCATTTTATAACTGCGGTAGTACCGCAAATGGCTGACTAACGGCTATTTTTCTAGCCGTTATGGTGGGGAGCGGTAGTAACGGTACTGTAGCAGCGGTAGTACCGCAAAATCCTGTTTTTGACTCAAACGGCTAGTTTTGAGGTGTGGGCTATAAATACTCCATTGTGGCCGGTTGGGGTAAGGTTCTAGGGACTCCATTTCACTCTTTTGAGCTAGTGTGAGGCTCTCCACTCAATTGTGCATGTGTTGCACCTTGTGAGAGAGGAGAGGTGATCTAGAGTGCATGTGTTGCATCTAGAGGAGGACTTTGTGTCCGGATTGAGCTTGTGCATTCGTTGCACGTGGTGAGAGTCAAGTGAGAGACTTGACTTGTTACTCTTGGAGTTTGCCGACTCCTAGACGGCGTGGGAGGCGTCATGACCGGTGATCTTCTCAAAGAAGCTTGTGAGAAGACCCGGTGTGTGTGAAGGTTGGAGCTCACCTACCCGGAGCGGGGAAGAGCTACCACTAGAGGATTTGAGGTAGAAGGCTTAATTCGTGGAGCCGGTCCGATTCGTTTGGGCTAACCTCAACGTGGACTAGGGGAGACCGGCAAGTCTCCGAACACCACGGTAAAAAGAGAACGTGTCATTTGTGGTTTGTTTTCTTGTGCTGTTTTTACATTCAAGCAATTTACTTACTTAGAATTAATTTGATTGCTTGTCGACCTAGAATTGCAAACCTTGACCTAGGCTAGAATTGTTGGTACACTTAGGCGAATTTATTGTTCTAAGAGCTATTTGTGCTAAACCAATTTTATATTAGCTTCCGTATTATATTCTTGGTTTAGGCAAATTGAATAGGTCTTGAATTGTTAGTATTAATTTGTAGAAAATTTTTAGACCGCCTATTCACCCCCCCTCTAGTTGGCCACCTCGATCTTTGTAAGGTGATAGCCTCCACTATGTAAGGCTTTTGTTGAGTTGAGTCTTTGGGGAGACATGAGAGTTAGTGTTAGGGTTTTTTTTGTATTGGAGCCTTATGTGTGTGTTCTAGTCTTAAAGCTCTGCAATCATGAGGGGTTAGCTATGAAATATTGCTCTTCAAGTGAAATGATTATCCAAAATTTGCCCAATGAATTGTGTCATGGATCCCCCCATGTGTTTTTATTTTCTTGGTTTTTTTGTTTGGATTTCTCTCATCCCTTGATCTTTCTTGGTGCCAAGAATGTGTAAGAGGTGGACATATCTCTTGGAGATTAGATTCCATCCATCTAGGCACTTTCTTTGGAAAATTCTTGAGTTTGCCTGGTCTTGATCAAGAAAGGGTTGATTTGAAGGTTTTGATCTTGTGAAGGTTTTGGCTTGAATTCATGCTATGATTTAGCTTGATATGACATGTAAGAATCTGTCCAATGTCACCTAGGTCATCTAGAGCTCACGAACAAGAGTAGATCAATATTTCGCTCTTTTGCCCAATTTTGTTGCACCCTTCACTCAAATAAAAAAGGTTAGAACTTTGGCAATGATTATCTCGATCATTGATTGCAATAGGTTTCTGACATCTAAACAAGGTGCGTGGCAAGTTTCAAGTTATTTGGGCCAACGGATCAAAAGTTCCATCAATTTTCGTTTTGAAATCGTGTTAATTTTACTATCCACAGCAATACTGCCGAACTACTGTAGTGGAACTACCAATTGTACTATAGTACTATAGCGGTAGTATCGTAGGTATTATAACGGTAATACCATTTTACTGTAGCAGTACTGCTGATTTTACATAGTTTCTTTTGGATCTTGTTATGTGAGTAATTGTCTCTGAATTTCATAATTTCTCGTAGTTGTTGGAGTGAATAACAAAGAGTCGTGCTTTCAAGAAAAGAGTTGACAAAATCTTGTAATCTTGTTCTCCTATTTGGCCTCTCAAATCGCCATATTCCGTCCTACAATATTCCTCACAGTTTTCCATCAGGATTAATTTTTTTGACGGTAATTCATGTATCCTGACGCTTTTTCCCATCACAAAAGATGACCAGCCAGGTAGTAAGGTTAAGACAAACAATTTCATCAACCAGTCAAGTTGGACAGTCGGATGGTTGTTCTGAGCTAGTGAATGCTAACTGAATTGATCAGGTGTCAACCTTGCTAGCTATGATTGTAACACCCCCGTTTCCAGGGGCGCCTACGGACACGGCATTCTGCAACTATTCATACGTGAACAGTTATGAAATGTCGCGCAAGAGTGTACCATCACATGCTTACAACAAAAGTCCAACTTTATTACAAGATAAGGGTTAGCAACCCAGTTTTACGGCAGCGGGGCATGCAAGCCCAAAGTATATAATACAACACAAAAGCTCTAAGAAAGCTCGAGCGCGGCGGAGACCTAAAGCCATGGGTCCTCGTCGAAGAAAAGCTCCTCATGGGCTTCCTCAACGGGGAGACCTTCACCGTCATCTTGATCTTCTGGAGGGGTTTAGCAAGCCGTGAGCTAACCAGCTCAGCAAGTCACAAAGGAAACCCTATCTTAACTACTTGCACGGATCAACAAAGGAAGGAAGTATACTTGGTTTATTAACTTTGAGTGGATGCAGTTTTTCTTGCAAACGTTTGCAAAAACTCAAAAGAGTTACAACTACTCCTTAGAATTAAGGGGGTTTTCATAAAAAGTTAGTTAACCGACTAATCCAGTTAAAACCTTTACCAAAAACTACTTAAACTTTGCAGCTGGGATCACCCAAGTGACACAGCTCCATTAACTGGGAGCACGGCGTATTCGAATACTATTTATTTTACTCTGCAGACTTGCTCAACTTTACCCATATGCATCCTTAACCCTCATGACTGAGTTAAAGAACCGGGTCTTTTCGTTGCTCAACCCTTGATATACACTCCACCCAATAGGTGCAGAATCCACACAACCTCGGGTATCCGTTGGCCACCACGGAACGCCGGGCCCGAGTTGTGGGGACCTATCGTTGTCTTAGTCCAGATTCGAAATCCGCACCGACTCCCAATGCAGGGCTTCACTTAAGTTGAGCAGGTACTAAACTAGGGTTGACAGGTCAACACCTGTGGTTGAGCGGTCACTATGTCATTGGCTCAGTGTAAGGGTCTAGTCCTTACATTTTCCCCGAGGTCCGCAACCTCCACCTTAGGGTAAGCGGTGGGCGCAGACCGACTCGCAGTTTCCCACAACACCCTTACCCTAACATGTGCACGCCGGCACTACCACCCTAGGGTACGGTGTCCCAAACCACCTTACCCTAACTCCGATTTTTGAAATCTACCGGCCCACGGCCACAACCTTAGTAGTGTGAAGATTTTGCATGTGATAAAGATAGCCTACATGTGATTATACTGCTCTCAAGATAATTCTAGGGTTACAAGGGTGGGGCTACAAATTTAACATGGTATTTATCGGTGGAAGGGTTTATCTACAATAGCATGTCATTCTAAACATTTTTATTTTACTCAAACTAGCATTTCACAACTAGCAATAATGCAAATAGCATATTAACATGTTTAAACCACATAGGATACAACATGATCAAGGTTTTGCGACTTGCCGTAAATCTGAACGATCTCGGCGATCTAGAACGTAGAAACTCCTGGATCCTGGGTCTGCACCGAAGCTTCTGAAATCTCCAAAACTAGCGTAAACACATAAAATAACATAAGTCCGGCTTGAGCCTAATCAAACGAGGAAAAATAATCTATGAAAAAGGAGTAAATTACAAAAATATTCAAATGAAAATTTTTAGAATTTTTTGGGATGAATTTCGAGAAATGGAGGTCAAAAATGGGTTTAAGACATTAAATGGAGCAAAGTGGTGAAATTTGAAATTTTTTTGGAATTTTCTGTGATTTTTCAGGATTTATTTGAATTTTCCAGATTTTTGGAAATTAATAAACTCTGGAAAATTGGTTAGCACAGTGTTGGGCCAGCCTCGAGGCTACAGCGTGACCCGGTCGGCAAAAACAGCCCGTGCGGCTGAACGGCCCGCGCGGTCCACACAGCCCACGCGCGCGCGCGACGCAACGGAGCAGGCCGAGTAGCTCGGCCTACTCACGCTTGCGCCCACGGGGCCTAGATGGCCAACGCGTGGTGGGAGTGGACGGCAGAGATGGAGTGGGAGCGGGCGTACGGGATTAGAGCGGGGTGGCAATCGGACGGCAGTGACGCGGGGAAGGCGGGCGGAACGGAGAGGCTGGATCAGACGAATGCGAAGGGCGGTGTTTAAGAAGATTGGACGGCGGAGAAGGGCTGCCATCCGACGACTGAGGTTATATGGCGGAGGAAGGGAGTGGACGGAGGGGATGGGGCCACGTTGTCTTCGTCTTCCTCCCGTCGGGCGCGTGCAACAGAGAGGCAGAGATAGAGGGGCCTCTGCTCTCCAGCGACAGCGGGGTCCTTGACGGCCAGGGAGGGTACCACCGGGTAGATTTTGGTGCGGGGAATCTATTTTGGGAACTTGGGAAGCGAGACGGTCAACGGGCAAAGCAGGAGGCAAAAGGGGAAGATTCAGCTCTCCGGCGGTGAGGGAGGTCACTGGAGTCGATCAAGCCAAATTGGCGGTGGTTTCACGGTTAGAGGAGTCCGGGGCTCACATTAGTGGCGGTGGTTTCAGCTAAGGAGCTTCTGTGCGAGCTGGCCACGGAAGGGCTTCTGTGATCGACGGCGAGCTACGGTGCCGGAGGTCCACAGACGTTCCCCTGGCCAGAGAAGAGCACCACGGTGATTAGGGAGTAGCAGAGAACCTCTGGGCGAATGGAATCGAAGAATGGGGGGAAAGAGAAGAAGGTGAGCTCACGGGGGTCACCGGCGCAGGGGAGAGCAGCGACGGCGAGAGAGGCAATGAAACTCCAATCGGCTGCTCTTAAGGGGTCTGGGGGTAGTGGGAAGCGATTGAAGGCAGTGGGGAGGCTTGGAGTGCACGGGAGCGCGAGGGGGAAAGGGGTGGGGGTTTTAAGCTTCGGCGGAGGGAGAAGGATCCAAGGGAGGGAAGGATGGGCGCGGTGCCGGTCGTCAACAGAAGGACGGGGAAGCTGGTAGCGCGTCGACTCGGAGCAATGGGGCGGCGTCCGGCCCTGCGCGCGAGAGTAAAGGCGGAATGGGGAGCGGGAGCAGGTGAACGGCGGGCGTGGGCGACGGCGAGGCTTGCGGGGGAAGAGAAAAGAGAGAGGGCTGGTAGGTGGGGACCAAGGGAAGGAGGCGGCGACATGTGGCGCGGGAGGCGGTGCTGGCTTCGGACCGATCGACGTCGGCGTGACGCGAGCGGCGCAAAACCGGGGGCACGGACGCGGGCGTGGTCGCAGCGCGTTGCGCGAGGGAGAAGGCGGGGAGGGAGGGGCGCCAACGGGAGAAAAGAGGGAGGCGCCAGGGAAAAAAGGAAGCGGAAAGGAGGGAGGCGCCAGCGGGGAGGAAATGGCGCCTGGCCAGAAAAGGAAAGCGGTTCCGGGGAGACTTTCTAAAAAGGGAAAGTTTTCGAAAAACACTTAAAAATACAGCAAAAATTAAAGAAAATTTTGGTTTGAAATTTTGGAGACTTTTCAATGATCATATGATGTGATCTAGACAAATGCGAACTGTGCAAAAGCGAAGTCTGATAAATAGGTAAATCATAGTACACATGACAACCAACGGAAACCAAACCCGATCGATCTGTATAGCTCATAGATCCTGACTGCTTCCTGGTTAGTAAAACTGTCTTCATCACCCCCCATGGCTCAGAAAACTTCAAAAAATCAACGTCTGAACAACGTGCAATAAATAAGTTAAGCAGGAATCTTGTATGCGCCTCACCTTTTTGGCTTTTAACTTCGAATTTCTCTGTAAATCAAAAAAACTAAACATCAAAACGGAGCAGCTTCTTAAAACCGATTTTTCAAATTGCTTTTTAAGCTTAAAATCGTATGTACCGTCCGTGTCGCCGTCTGCTCTTATCTCAAAAATACAAATAAAAATATTAAACATAGTCAAAAAAAACTCTAATAGCAGACAGGACCTAGCCTCCCAACTAATAACAACCTCCTACTAACTAAAAATGGACGGGACTAATCGAAACCGAAAACTAAACACTAAATATCAATCGATAGGAAGTCCCAGCACTGCAGCAGGATCACATGCGTATGTACATGCCTGCGCCGCCTTTATCGAAAGCGAAAAAAGTAGAGGAAAAAAAAGGAGAAGATCCGAATGAAGGCCGCGTACAAATAATTTTTTTAAAAAATTCTGCAGGAACTGAAATTATTTTATATAAAATTCCAGTAGGATTTCTACGAACCAACGCCTATATGAATCTTAGGTTAAAAAAAGAAGGGTTTTATTAAACATTATTTGGATGTTTTCTTTCTAATTATCATTCAAATTTATAACTGTTAGATTAAAGATCCAATGGCCATAAATTCTCCCCCTCCCCCTTGAATTCAGCCCCCTCCTCCTTGAAAAAATATCTCCCCCTTTAAAAATAAAGGACATCTTGATCTCTAATCTAATGGTCATAAATTTAGATGATAATTAAAAAAAACATCCAGATGATGCCTCGACACTACAAAAAAAGAAAGCTTCAAAATTCACCGTATTCACAACGCGCGGCACAGGGGCAGTACGTCCAGCAGAGAGGCCAGAGAGGAGCCGTGGCTTTGACCGTATCGCAAGTGAGAAAATTTTTGTTATGTCATGGTTGCATAGCTTGATTTATGAAGTACTGTAGCACACACTGTTAAGTACTATAGTAAATACTATAGCAGCACTATAGCAACAAAAAAACAAAAGACTGCCAGAAAAAATCTTCAGTTTTTGTGTTACAGTACTTAAGCGCCATATGTCAGTCACTCATTGGCTCGTTACACAGTTGTGTGACTGTGACAATAATATTTTTCTGCAAGAAGAACGTGGCTCGTTGCTCTTCTTCTACCGCGAGTAGATTATTTATTTTGGCCTGATCCATGAGTGGGCATTTCTTCACTTAGTTTATAAATTATTGTAAACTTGTACATATGAAGAAGAAAACAATAAAGAAAGATAGAAGTTCTCCTTCTATCTCTTTGTATGTTCAATCTATTATTTGCATATTTGCATTACCTATGTTTGATCATCTCTTTTGTATAGGAGGAAACGATCAGACTGGACTCGTCAGCGACGGTTCCTCAACATGTTATCAGCACGAATCACTCTGATGGATCGAAGGTAATTATCGAAGTACTCATATATTGAACTACTTGTATCTAGATCGCTTTAAATTTCGCAAAATTTACATTCTAGATTATTTTCTACGGTGCAAATCCGCTCTAAATTCATCGTGAACAGACTTGGAGTCGTCGGCCAAGCCGATCGGTAGATTTGTACAAAAGAAAAAAGTTGATTGCACTATAGATTGAAAAAAGAACACACACATCGTCCATATGTGTCGCATGAACCGCTGGCCGCATGCATCGGCCCGTACCCCGTTGGCCACCCACACGGCCACTTGAGCCGTTATGTCGCTCGTTTGAGCCGCCCACACGAGGCCAAACACGCCATCGGCCATCATGTTGCCCATCTGTGTTGCCTACATGTGGCAACTATAAAAAGCTATTTTGTTTGAAAGTTAGTTATTATAGAAAAGCACTTTATTATAAAAATGATTTTTAAAAGTCGAAAAGAAGAGAGCCGCTAGCTACTGGGTAACAAGTAAGCATTCAATAAAGGTATTTGAAAGAAAATTTGTAGGAAAAACCTAAAATAGATTGTATTTTCGTACATGTATGTACGTGTGTTCGTGTTCCTCGCAATGCGATGCGGCCTTAACCACGGCACGGGCACAGGCACAGGCAGGCAGTGCAGTACGCAGCTGCCTTGTGTACTTGGGTGACTAGATGCTTAGCTCTTAATTAACTTCCCGGCTCTTACGTACTTTGGCCCCCTCCCTGCGAATGCCCGCCTGTCGTCTCACCATAAAACCACACCAACCCTCGCCCAGTTCCTGCACACACACACGCACAGGCAAAACAAAAACTGCGCATTGTTTACTGTTTAGGAAGGCGTCGCCATGGCCGCGCCGCAAGACATGTACCGCGTCGACTCGTTCTCGCAGCTGCCGTTCGTCCGCGCCACAGCGCTGCCGCCGCCGCCGCAGCGAGACGCCACCATCCGCCTCTTCGGCTGCGACTTCTCCAACGACGTTGCCGGCCGGCTGCACAAGGAGGCGGCCGCAGACGCCGACGGCGTTGCGTCCGAGGGGGACGGCGGCGGCGGGGCGGGGGAGACCAGGAAGTTCTTGTGCCACTACTGCTGCCGCAACTTCCCGACGTCGCAGGCGCTGGGCGGCCACCAGAACGCGCACAAGCGGGAGCGGCAGCACGCGCGCCGGGCGCACCTCGAGGCCTCCCTCGCCGCGCTCTGCGGCACCTACCTGCCGGGCCACGTCTACGGCCTGTTCGGCTACGGCCACCAGGCCGCCATGTCCCCGCTGCCGCCGCAGTACCCGGTGTGGGCAGGCGCCGTGCCGAGGATGTACGGCGGCGTAGGCTCCGCGGCGCGGCCTGCAGCGTACGGCCGCATGGCCTTGCCTGGGATGTGGAGGGCGTCGCCGGTGGGGAGTGGTACTTTTTGTGCTACCGGCCGGCACGACGAGGCGGCGGCGGGGTCTGGAGGGGTGGCTGGTAAGGATGAGAAGGTGGCGATGAGCGTGGTGACGTCACTGCCGTCGTGCCTGTCGGGCCGGTCGCCGGCGGAGATAGGTAGGTCTGAGCTGGGACAGAAGGAGGCGGTTGTAAGCTTGGACCTCCGTTTGTAGTTCTTTTGCCTCGTAGGTTGATTAGTTTAACTTGTTCCGTAATTTCAAATTTGATCGGCATTATGAATAATTTGTACGTTTTCTCCATTTTAGGTAAGGATCTAGTAGCTATTTTGTTGATAACTCGTAATAATTGTATTTACATTGAAATGACTTCTTAGTTTGATCCTGTTTCATGCATCAATCAATCCATTTAGAAGCTTAAGTTGTTAGAGAAAGGTGGGCAATATACTCATAGTTGAACATATCTTTTTTTAAAAAAAATCAGTTTGACATTATATATTCTGCAGTTAATCCATAGTTTTTTTATACTTTCGATTTTTTTCGAAGTGTTGCAAAATCGATATAGGACATGTAAGTATGTAACGGAAAGATATCGACAAGACAATCTGCACGATCAAATCCTATAATTATTTATTGATGGCAATATCCTCTACGACATGCCGTTGGCAAGTCTTGTACCTTTTAAATGAAAGATTCATATAAAAACAACTCTAGATTAATTAATTAATATCTCTAGGACAAAATCGAACGAAGATAGAATTAGTCAAAATAATTGTTAAATGTATCGATTGAGCGTGGGGTGTGTGTGTGTATATAGGGAGAAAGTGATTTCAAGATTAAATCAATTTATTAGATATATATAAAGAAACCATATTGACCGCAAATTCTAACTAATTTTTATTTTATCTTTGATAATCTTGCCGTACAAAATAGGTACCCTAACACAGAAGAAAAAAATCAAAAGTATTTGGCCCCGATCAACTCGGCTTCGGCTTCTGGCTTATTTTTCACTATTCATAAGTTTCGTCTTTTTCTGAACTTTTGGCTTTTTGTTGAGCTTTTTTGCCGGTTCTTTTTTTTCCGTATTTGTTTGTATTATACGTAATGGGCTAACATATTTTTTTATTTTTTTAAATTTAATTATGCTAAATAAGCCTCTGTCAGCTACAGTGCTTTTTTCAGCCATCTACAGTGTTTTCAGCCATAAGCCACGAGCTTTTCAGCCGAACCGATCACCACCTTTATCATCAGAATGGTGCGTTACAGCGCTTAAGGGGGTGTTTGGGACTGCTCCACGAATTCTACCGTAGAGCAGCTCCACAAAAAATCTAGAATTTGTGCAGCACCCCTTTAGGTGCTCTCACAACTCCACCTTTTTTTCCTCGAACAGAGTGCGTGGAGCTGGACCTGTTTAGCTAAAAAACATAGAGCGGGACTGAAAAATGTGAAGTGGAGCAGTCCCAAACACCACCTTAATTACTTCATTTTCCTTTCGGAACACATGCACCATATCCAGCGGAAGGCTGAGCAAAAGAAAGCATATATGTGCCTATCTTAAGTTTTATTCTAACTAGATTCTCGCTTTTGCCTTTAAAACTTAAAAGTCATTTAGAAGGTGTTAGCTTTTTAGCATAATTTTTTTTATTATCTATGAGATATAATGATATTTTTATTTGATTAAATATCTCATTAGAAAAACTAATGTTAACTACAGTTAGTGTTATTTTAACCAAAGCTAAAAACTAAAAGTCACACTTTTAAACAGGGCTTTGATCGAAGTGCTGACGAAGCGCCGAAGGAAGTACTGCACGCCTGCTCTTGTTTGTTTGTGAAACTATCGCTACTGACACAACTTCTCATCAGACTCGTGCGCATCAATCAATCACGCGTGCAGGAAGACGAACCCCTGCTGAAATGAAAGGCTGGCCAGCTAAGCGAAGCAAGTAACTGGCTCGCTGCTATCGTGAAACTCCACGTACGAGTGTACTACTGCTACGTGTACTCGATTGACTACGCGCGCCCGCTCCATGCGGCCATTCCTCTTGTCGTAAGCTCACGTACATGTAGGATAACAAGAGGAAGAACCCAACCACGAGGCAGTACAGTGCGAGTCAGCGTGTACAACATCTGCACAGCTTGCAACCCCATGGCGTACGTTCTGCAGAACTGTACTCAGTCACGGATCTAGAATTAAAATTTAGGAGAGATTAATATGACTTACTGATCAGTTTACTGAATACCAAGTTACCAGTCTATGGTAGACTTGTAGACACTAGAGGGAGAGAGGCTTCACGCCAAGAGCCAAGATATCGTTGTGCCTTGTAATCACCACTACAAATACAATTTTTTTTATCATATAAACAATTTTTAAACCTGATAAGGTCATTCATATAGTTAACCTAGAAATATTAGGGATGAAAAAGATATACATGGTTGGCCAGCGGTAAGCGCCAGGGGCTAACCCCCACCTGACCCACCGCTGGTCCGTCCCAGACTGTACTACTGGAGCACGTACGTACCTGCGGGTGACGTATGCCTAGAAAAGCTGTAGTACTCCTGCCCAGCTCATCACACTGAGATTACCAGTCGATCGGTCCCAGCACAGTGGATACTAGTAGGCGATTCCGGCGATGTGAACTAGCTAGTACTGTACATGCATGTTCAGCAGGCAGGTGCTAGCTTAGCTATGTGCCTATGTGGTACATGCATGCAGGCCGATGCAGTGGTGTGCGCTAGCTAGCAGAAGCCAAGGCCCCAGGACGTACCGAACGAACAGGGACAGCGTGCGATGCGCGTCGTACGGCCGGCAGCGTGTGCAGCTGTACTTACTTGCAGCCCGGACCCGGAATCAGAGATGAGGGAAGATGAACAAGGTCTATAGAAAAATTATGTTACATGAGAGGAATAAATAGTAAAAATATAGCACCATAAATAGTAGATAAATATTAGTTAATTTTTTAACGTCCCATTCTTTCCGACTTGAACTTCTGGCTTATTTTTCATTACTCATAAATTTCGTCTTTTTCTGAACTTTTGACTTTTTTTAGTTTTTTTCGGTTCTTTTTTCCCGTATTTACTATACAACTCTAATATTTATACTTAAAAGCGCCATAGTATTTATTATATAATTTTAATGGTATTTAATTAAACGAAAATGTTACAATTTGGTCCTACCAAAAAATGTTACAACTAGCCGAAAGTGGGAGATTTTCGATTGTCCCCCTTTATAACGGATTATTATGGGTATTTTGAAGGATATGCCAATATTACCACATGTTTTTATATTTATGTAGATAAGCAAAATCAGTAGTAAGAGTACCTAAAGGTGGTATTGTGTGTTAGACTTAAGATTAAGGGCAATAATTCTGTTAAGAAACTTGGGCCTAAGCCAGCAGCCGGCGGCCTATGGTGGGCACCTCATTGTAGTCTATAAATAGGGAGTCATACCAGCATATTATGTACACATGAATGAAAGCAATAAAGAAAGACCAGGAGTTCTCTCTATCTCTCTGTGCGTTCAATCTATTCTTCTGTGATTGATTTATTCTTGTTCTAAACAGAGGAATCGCTTGGACTGGTCGCCAGCGACGGTTCCTCAACACGTTATCAGCACGACTTCGCTCTGGTGAACGAAGATAATCATCGAAGCACAGATTGAATTTTCTAGATCGCTTTTGAATCTGTATTTTCTTTTCGCGTTCTAGATTGAATCTCTACGGTGCAAATCCGCCCCAATCTACCGCGAGCAGACTTGAAGTCGCCGGCACAATGCCGATCGGTAGATTGTGAAACGGGGTAGATGTTGATTGCACTGTAGATTAGAAACAATGCAATCCGCCCCAATCTACCGCGAGCAGATCTGAAATCACCGGCACAATGTCGATCGGTAGATTGCGAAAAGGGATAGATGTTGATTGCATCGTAGATTAGAAACGAAAAATTTATTATGCATTATCTTTCTGTTCGGGCACTGAACGAAAATTTGCATCTTTCTGTTCGGTTTGGCATATCCATGGTACGAGAAGAAAAAACCAAACACAAACACAGAAGATCGGGTGCTGGCCGGAAGCCATCGCCGGACCACCACCGGCTGCACACCCCGAAGACCGTCCTGAAGCCGCCGCGCGCCGCCGGTCTCGCTGCGCCCGTACGCGCATCCGCACCCGCAGGTGCACCTCAGCCGGCAGGCGCCTTGGTTCCTCTGCTTGCCCCGCGTGCCGTGCCTGAAGCACGCCACACGCGCGTCGTCCGTCGCCTCGCATCCTCGCGCCTGCACGCGCGCCGGCCGCCGGTTCTTGCGCCCGATCGCGCACCACTACTCGGGCTTCGTGTAGGTCGCCGCCGCCTGGCCACACCACCTTGCGCTGGCCCCGCCACCTGACCCGGCCGCCTCCACCCCACATGGCGCTGGCCGGCCTTCGCCCCGCATGGCGCCGCCCGTCCTCAGCCCGCACGCGTTTGCGCTGCCGCACCAGCTTTGCACAAAGCAGCTGCGCCGCCTTGCCGGCCTCTCTGCATCGCCCGCATGCGCCTGGCCCCGGATGCGCCTGAGCCGTAGCCCGAGGCCGACCTCCTCGCGCCGCCGCTCCTCGGTATCCGAGCGCCACTTGGTCTCCGCGACGCTGTGCCGCACCCGAGGTTCACCGCCGGCCCCGCCTGCCCCGCCGCCTCGCATGCGCCCCACCCGAGCCGGCAGCTCAGGCTGCTACCGCCGGCCGCTAGCTCCGCTCGGCGCGACCCGCACCGCCACGCGCTCGCCCGGGCCGGTTTCCTCATAGCCGCCGCCGCCACAAAACCGGGTAGGGTAGGGAAACCCTATTTTCCCCAAACATAACCGGACGGGCAAGCCATTTTGGGCCAAGTGGGCCGGCTGACACGGAAGTAATGTGGGCCGAAGGCCAGGCCGACAGGAGTGACCAGCAATTTTCAAAAGGCCCCACGAAATCTTGTAAATTACCTGAAATGCCCTAAAACTTGCATTTAAGTCCAGAATTTTGCAGGAAAGGCCTCGTAGTTCTGAAAATTACGTATAAGCCCTCAAATTTACAAGCGGGTCCAGATTTTTGTAGAAAACCCCTCTGTAAATCAGAAAATTACGCGAATTTTTCTCTGAACTGAATATTTGCGTGAAAACCCCTAAAAATTGAATAATTCGCTAAAAATTTATATTTTAGCATAAAAGGGCCTCGGGAATCCGAATTTTGAAATATTTTTAGCATTTGAAGCTTATTTATTTCTGCCATTATTATTCTTTGTATTTTCTGTATTTATTTACTATTTTTGATTAATTATAATTGTTTAAATTGCTTTTAATCACCGAAATTAGCAGTAAAATTTATAGAAAATGCACAGAAAATTCTGGAACATTACGAGAATATTTTGAACCATTTATTTACCTGCAGTAATTTATTCCGTGCATGTTTACCAGCAGTAAACTTATATACACATATAGATGACTGGCATCACGAACCAAGAGTTCGGGGAGCTGGCCCAGCATGGCCAAAACTATCTGACATGGGCATCCGATGTCGAGATTGTGCTTGGAGCCAAGAAGCTCCGCGCGGCTTTTGGGATTGGCGGACTGAATGACGTCCAACCCACACCTGAAGAGAATGATCAAGCACTTCATTTTCTCAGGCACCACCTCTGCCTCACTCTCAAGAATGAGTATATGGCGGAGAAGAGCGCGCTAGCACTCTAGACCGCACTCAAGAAGCAAGTTTGAGAGGCTAAACTACACCATTCTTTCTCAAGTAGAGTAGAAGTGGATCAGACTAAGGCTTGCCGACTTTAAGACGATCAGGGAAAACAATTCTGCCTTGCACAGGATTTGTACCCCAATACAGAAAATTGAGAAAATCCTTCCACCCCAATGAAGTATATCCGCACGCAATTATCGTCAAGACGGCTATGAGGAATATGCCGAATTGATTGATATGATGCAAGTTGCGGAAGCTTAGGAAGAAGTTCTCCGCAAGAACTAAGTCACTCAGCCATCTGGGAGCTCCACTAGCCGTGAAGCCAACGCTGGGAGCTACAAGGTGCGAAAACCCTTGATTAAGAGAAGGGGAAGGAAGGGTAAGGCCGCAGCCCAGAAAGGCAAATCAGATGCTCCACGTGAGAATAGGGCTATCAAGCCAAAGCGGGATGGCAAAGGGCAGCCTGAAGCCCACTTTACAGCAGTTGAGGTGGAGCATGTTGAGCAGCTGCCTGAGTTGATGGAGGTTGAACCTATCCCGGCAGCAGCACCCCCTATCGACCTAGAAACAGCCACCGCCATGATTTCTCTTGAAGAGAATGTCCTCCCCGAGAGAATAGCAGAAGAAGTCTAGTGCACAGAATGTATTTAGACTTTAATTGTCATTTATTTTATGTGGAAGAATATGTTAGAATTTGCATGGATGGTACTTAAGAATTGTTATTTTCTCGTGATGGTTGCATAATATTTGAAGAATTCATTCATTTATTCAGTTTATGATGGCATGATATGTTCTGATATTGGAGTATTTTATTTATGTGTTGATTGCCTTCTCATACATATTAATAAAATACCCTATATTAGAACGCGTGTAGCGCCCTGTGAAGGAAGTGTGCTTAGCTAGCAGTGGCACAACGCATATCATCTTAAGAGAGACTAAGTATTTTCAGTCGATTCGTAAGAGCACTAGCAGCCTTACGATAATCGCCAGAAGTGATACATATATAATTAGTTCAGGAAGAGCCACAATGGGCACAATTTTGGTCATTGAAGAAGCCTTATTGTACCCAGAATCGACTAGAACTCTCCTAAGTTTTAAAGATATTCGTGCCAATGGTTTCCCCGTTGAGACTGAAGAAGAGTACAATAAGGAATACCTACTCATCACGAAGCGCGAAGAGAATGGCCAAAGAGTACTAGAAAAACTTTCTTCACTAGAAATTGGGCTATATTATACCAACATTAAGGCACCTGCAGCCTACACTGTCCTGAAGATAGTATTTAGAAGCTCTGAACTCTTCTGTCTCGGGCATGGCAGATTAGACCACCCAGGTCTTAGGATGATGAGAAACATAATAAATAATTTCCAATGGCATAATATTAATAAGAAGAATTTCTCGAATCATAAAGATTTTGTATGCCCTACATGTGCCGCCGGGAAACTAATAACTAGACCCTCCACTCTGAAAGTGAAGGAAGAAGTACATGCATTCCTGGAATGCATCCAGGGAGACATTTGCGGTCCCATTTAGCCCATCTCAGGGCCATTTAAGTATTTTATGGTGCTCATTGACGCTTCCTCGAAGATTGTCATATGTAGATTTTGTTGTCCACAAGGAACCACGCCTTTGCAAAATTGATCTCGCAGATCATTCGCATCAGAAATGTGTTACCTAATCATCACATCAAGTCCATTAGAATGGACAACGCCAGAGAATTTACTTCAAAGGCATTTGATGATTATTGCACAGCGATGAGAATTGTAGTTGAGCACTCGGTACCGCATATCCATACCCAGAATGGCTTGGCAAAGGCTTTAATTAAGAGAAATAAATTTATTGCCTAGCCCTTTTTGCCTAATTGTAATTTGCCAGCTACATGTTGGGGACACGCAGTCTTGCATGCAGTGAATCTCATCAACCTTAGACCTTTGGCCTACAACATCCATTCACCTATGCAACTAGCGCAATGGTCAACACCGAAGATTTTCCAACATTAGGGGGAGGAAATCAACCCCTTGATGAAGAATGTCGGGAAATTATGTGGCAAGCCACGAGAATTCATGACCTGCGCAATAGTGAAGCAAATAGAAGTCTAGAAGACAATAGAAGTCCAGAAGACAAGAGAAGTCCAGAAGACAATTGATTTGCAAGCATTAGCAAATCAGCTGCCTGATCACTTTAGTGATTTGAAGAGCGTGACTAAGTCACATGTGCCTGCACGCACTGCACCGAAAAGGGTTGAAATACCAAAGAAAGCAAAAGGTATCCCTAATCTCGTCCAGATGCCTCAGAAAAATAAAAAAGAGGACGAGAACTCCGGTTCTCCGAATCTTAGTAACCAGGGACGTCTGGTGAAGAAGGATAAGAAGGACTTATCACAGCCGATCACTGAAGTCCCCCAGAATGACAAGAGGAGCCAGTTGAGACCTGGCACAAGCATGACACCTTTAGAAAAGGGCATACCGGATCAGAATATCCCCATCGGCATGGATGTGTGCACACACATCAGAGCCAAAAAAAACTAAAGGGACTTGTCACCGTAATTGAAAGAAGCGATGTGCAAGGTGAAGCTCCAGCAGAAGCAATCGCTCCAGAAGAAGCAACTCATGAAGAAATAGCTATAAATTATGTGCACACGGGAAAGTCCCTGAATAGGACAACAGCTAATATCGATATCTACTTCGCAAAGAAAATTGCCTCCATCATTGATCTTGATCCCGAGCCTGCATCGCTTACTGAATGTAAGAAAAGATTAGATTGAGAAGATTGGAAGAAAGCAATAGCAACTGAATTGCTATCTTTGAACAAAAGAGATGTGTTTGGGCCCATCTGCCGCACGCCTCCCCATGTACGCCCAGTTGGGCACAAGTGAGTATTTGTTCGAAAGAGAAATGAAGAAATGAAGTAGTGAGATACAAAGCAAGGCTAGTAGCCCAAGGTTTCACTCAACGTCCTGGAGTTGATTATGAAGAAACCTACTCCCCACTCATGAGTGGAATTATCTTTAGATATTTGATCTCAATGGCAGTGAACTTGAACTTAGAAATGAAATTGATGGATGTTGTGACTGCATACCTTTACGGTAACTTGGATTCGGAGATTTATATGAAAGTCCCTGAAGGAATACCTCTTCCGAACCAAGACAGAGCAAATAGAAATCTGTACAGTGTGAAACTCAGTAAGTCACTATATGGACTAAAACAATCTGGAAGAATGTGGTATAATCGCTTGAGCGACTTTCTCTGCAAGAAAGGCTACACGAACAATGAAGGTTGTTCTTGAGTATTTATACGGCGATCCCCAGAATGGATTCTGTATAATCCCTGTGTATGTAGATGATCTGAATATCATCGGGACAGCCGAAGACATAAAAGAAGCAAACTCCTACTTGGAGTCAGAATTTGAAATGAAAGATTTGGGCAAGACCAAGTTTTGCTTAGGCCTGCAGCTTGAGCATGTCCCTGAAGGAATCTTGGTACATCAGTCGACCTACACCCAGAAGGTGCTTGAAAGGTTTGGCTTCGAGAAGGCATTTTCCTCGAAAGTACCGATGATCGGGAGGTCTTTACAGCAAGAAAAAGATCCTTTTCTGACCTAGGGAAGAGGGGGAGGAAGTCCTGGGACCGGAATTCCCATACTTAAGTGCAGTGGGAGCACTCATGTACTTATCGAACTGCACTAGACCGATCATTGCATTTGCCGTGAAACTGTTAGCAAGGTACAGTGCAGAGCCCACCAAAAGGCATTGGCAGGGCATAAAGGATCTCTTCCGATACCTCCAAGGAAGCAAGGACCTTGGATTGTTTTACAGAAATAATCAAAATCTGAACTTGATTGGCTATGCAGATGCTGGGTACCTGTCGGACCCGCTTACCGCAAAGTCACAAACATGCTATGTATTTCTGTGTGGTGTAACTGCAATTTCATGAAAATCGTCTAAGCAAAGCCTTGTAGCTACTTCGACGAACCACTCAGAAATTATAGCGTTGTATGAAGCCGCACGAGAGTGCGCTTGGCTCCGCCAAATGGTTCACCACATCCAGCAGTCATGTGGAATGAACATTGTGCAAACCTCCACAATTATCCATGAAGATAATGCAGCTTGCGATGCATAAGTATAGACAGGCTATGTAAGCATATCAACCCCAAGTTCCTCTATGCTCAAAAGATGGACAAGATTAAAGTACTGCACACTAAGTCATGTAGACTTGTTCACGAAATCACTCCCCGCATCTAGCTTTGAAAGGTGCGTGTGAGGGATTGGAATGATGAGACTTAGAGAAGTGTAGAATTCAGGGGGAGAATTCTCTCAAGCCCGTTAGTAAATCTTGATCATGAAGATTAAGTACCCAAAGGAATAAAGTCTTGAAGACTAAATGAAATTGGATGGATTGTACTCTTTTTCCCTTGATGAGTTTTCCTGAAGTTTCTCGACCAAGGTTTTTAATGAAGTAATTCGTGCATCGCAGCATAACATGTATCATGTACTCTTTCTCCAAATTGTTCCCACTGGGTTTTTATGGAGTTTTAACGAGGCATGAACATGTCGGATGAGTGCCCAAGGGGGGTGTTAAGAAACCTGGGCATGGGCCAGCAGCTCGCGGCCTATGGTGGGCACCTCATTGTAGTCTATAAATAGGGAGCCATACCAGCATATTATGTACACATGAATGAAAGTAATAAAGAAAGACCAGGAGTTCTCTCTATCTCTCTGTGTGTTCAATCTATTCTTCTGTGATTCTATGATTGATTCGTTCTTGTTCTAAACACAGGAATCGCTCGGACTGGTCGCCAGCGACAGTTCCTCAACAAATTCAATAAGAAAGTCAAGACCGAGAATCCGTAGATTATGGGATGGCAATTTGTGTTCCAGATTGTTAGGCCTTAAGGATAAGGTCGTGACTCATGACAGAAAGTAGTTGGTGATGGGAGGATACCTAATCCCAATGGCATCTGAAGTGAGGTTCGCGGAAGCCTGTTGAAATTGTAACTTTGCAATGTATAATTATAAATAAGTTCAACTACCCGAATTTTCAGTTGTTTGAAATTTTCTTATCTCTTGGTCATCAAAAATTGCATAGTACTTAGCCTAAAATTGCATTACCACGTGATGTGCTATTTTAGCATAAATTTATTGCAACTTTTAGTTTTATTTGTTTTTGTATTTATAGGATTCATCTAGTTTTTTTTATCTAGGTTAGAAGTTTTTTGTCTTTGTAGTTTTTGTATTTTGTATGGGTTCATCATTTTTTGTCTTAGTCTACCCTACTCTATAATACACCAAAATTTTCTTTACTAAATCCACCCCCTCAACCACCCCACAGTCATGCCTAATCTAAATCCACCCAGATTTGTGTACCAAGTAATCCAACTTCATACAAATGAATGGCCTAGATCTCTCCTCAAACCTTATTCTCTTACTCATTGAAGATCCTAAGGCCAAAATCATTTGGATCATGCATATCATTAAACCCAAAACTCCACCCCGCGCCCCCACGCACACGCCCCCGACGCGGCGACGCTGCCTCCACCCCGCCTCCTCCTCCCACCGATTCTTCCTTCCATCTTCTCCACCATCTCCCCACGATCTCTGCGCCTCCCCCGTTCACCGCGCCGCCTCCTCCCCTCCCTCCTTCGCCTCGCCTCCTCCTCTCCCTCATCCGCCGCTCCGCCCTTCTCCCCACGATCTCCGCTCCTCCCTCCTCCACCCGCGCCGCCTCCTCCCCTCCCTCCTCCGTCGCTCCGCCCTCGCCTACTCCTCCCCACCCGCGCCGCCGCCGCCTCCTTCTCCCCCACTTCTTCGCTCAGCCACCGCCTCCTCCCCTGCCTCCTCCCCCGCTCCTCCGCTCCGCCAACGCCGCCTCCTCCCCACCCCTCCGCTCCGCCGCCGCCTCCTCCCCACCCCGCGCCGCCAACTCCCCCTCCCCCTACTCCTTCGCTCCGCTGCCTCCTCCCACGCACCAATCCCAGATCGGATCTGGTCCCGCGGCCATTCCAATCCCAAATCCCCTCTCACCTCTCGAACCCGTGCCCCTCCGCAGATCGTCTCCTCCCCTTCCTCCTGTGCGCGCCGCCGCCAATGGTCGCCGTGGACCCGCCGGCTCACGAGGCCTCGGCCCCCGCCGCAGCACCCGCGCCCGCCCTGAAGCGGAGCGCCAGCATCGACCGCATCCCCGAGGATGCGCGGCGCATCCTGCAACGCCTCGCCGGCGAGCTCTGGGGCAGCGACGTCGACCCCAGCGCCCTCGCCGTGTCCCAGCTCAAGGGCACATGACCAACGAGGTCTTCCGGATCACTTGGCCCAGCGGCGGCGGCGACCAGCGCAAGGTGCTCGTGCGCATCTACGGCCAGGGCGTCGAGGTCTTCTTCGACCGCGCTGACGAGGTCTGCACCTTCGAGTGCATGTCCCGACTGTTGTGTGCCCTGACTGTTTGCTGCTGTACTACTACCCAGGTTCGTTTTGTCATCATGGGAAATCTATTCTGCTCTGATTATTCTATCCATAGGCGTTTTGATCTAAAAGGCTCGTCTCTTGGCCGTACAACTGACAAGCCACAAACTGAGATTGATCAGTATACAACTCTGAAAGACCTCGATCTGAACTTCATATTTAGATTGAAGAAGCAGTGGTTTCAAGAGTTCCAAAGGTGCAACCATCCTTTGTATTATTGTCTCATATTCTATTTTTATGTTTGAGTTTAGTGTTAGTTAGAAATCATGGCATTTTTAATCCATAATGTTAATAAAGGGTTAAATTTGTTGAAGCAGGCAAGTGGACAGGGATTGTGATTTCCTTGAGCAGGAGAAGATAATGGATTACAGTCTCCTGGTGGGTGTACATTTTAGAGATAATAAAGAGAAGCTTCTGACAGAAGGTTGGTTGGAAAACTCAAAACATCTTAGCAAATTTATTAAAGAATAATCAAGTAGTTATTTATACCTTACAATGTACTTTGTTTGGTTGAAGGTTCTACTGACAATGATATCAACGAAGCATCAACACCCCGCCTTTCAAGAGAAAACACAGATCAGTTCCTTGCTGATCCAAACAGGTCAGTCAGACATTTTAACTAACCTTATCCGTTCTCTTATATACTTATGTGTTACTGGAATCTATCCTTTTTTTAATAATTTTTTTAATAATCAGACAATGTGTATTTTGATTTGCAGGTTTCTTGAGAAGACAAGGCGGCCATCTAATCTGTAGGCAATATTTTGCCCATTAGAGGTAATCATCACTGACTTTACGTTTATTTTGCTTTACGTTTGATTCTTATATATGTTGTTCCTTGGTTCTTTTATGTCCAGTGAATGGCATATTTAACGAAAGGATTGTATTCACCTTTGATTTGTGAAAAGTTGTATTAGGATTGGATTGCAGATTTTGCACTTGCTGATCAAATGTATCACTTTTTAGATGCAGGTCACTGATGGTTACCTAGCAGAGCATTGTTCTGTCTTCCTTATTTCCCAAGATTTGTCCTGTATGACTTATTGTAAGTATGCTTAGGTATATATATCGTATTTTTTGTATTCGTTGCGTGCCGCATACAAAATTATTATTGTGAATGTTTAATTTACCATTAGAATTCATTAAGCCTATGGTTCTCTCTTTTTGGGTGGAGCTTAGTTTGTTATTGGTTGAGTCTGGGGAGCGGTTCATGTTTAGGTTAATCATATAGCTCAACGGGTAAAATCGTTATTTCTATGCATAGATGTCTGGATGCTTACAAGGTTGGTAATGTGCAAGAGAAATGTTATGATTGATTACATGAATTTAATTAAGGTCCACTGCATGCAAGCTAATGTGCTAATCAAAAAGGGAATAATACAGAAATGGCTAGCTACATGAAATGGCCGATTTGCTTTGTTACTGCTTATTTTCCTTTTTTTTCACAAATATGTTGCATTCTGTACATTTTTTTCTATCAGCTACCCTTAACCAGATGTCAACATATATTTATTGGGACTTGCAAGAGTAGTTGCACTGATGGAGCCCCCCCCCCCTTATGCAATTTATGACAAACATGGTTTACAGGCATGGAGTTGTTAGCTCTCAGAAAGCACTATATTAAGGCCAGTAATTTCTCTATGCTTAGGGCTGCTTTCTGGGCATATTGTTTGCTGACTGTTTTTCAACCCTTGGCGCTCATGCTCACCAAACTGAACTAACTTGGAAGAGGGTTAATCAAACCCCATCAATGCGATTTGGTCACTGAACTCACTGATCTGGATCTGAATGTTGCTTTACTATGTGGGTTGTGCCTTATGAAGATCCTTACATATTGCTCAATCTCTTTGATACTAAGTTAGTCTAATGTTCTGATTTTTTTCCCATTTTGAACTATGGAAAGTTGAAACCTATGGTTTCATCTTTTTTGCAAATCAGTTAGAGGTGGAACAACATTTTGTATTTCTGATCATGTACTTGTGCTAGGTGTGATCCCAACAAACTTTATTTTTCCCCTGTAGGTTGCAGTACACAATTAGCTTGAACAGTTGGGATACATACATACGTACATACGTACGATGATTTAGTGCTTCTCGCTAATATTGCTGACCCCTATTGTAACTGGATTATTTCTGACGAATATTGTTTCTGTTGCCTTTACTGAATATGCAAGAAAGATCTGAAGGTGGTGTTGTATTCAGGTTTGACTCTTACTTCCTAAATGCGCATACTGAGCATTGGGGCCATTTGCATGCTATCCTGCCCCACTAAATGCTTTGTGAATTTGCTGATACTTATGTTGTTTGGTAGATTAATGGTAAAAAATTATGACCCCATGAATATGTAGGTTGATTTCCAGTACCTTATAGAGGAGCATTTGAGGAGTGCATACTATTTGTTGAGCAGTTGATGGATGTCATGGCAAGTAGGCAACTGGATGATGCCTTTCTCAGCTGGATTAGTGTTTCTTCAAAGTGAAAAAATGATTAGTATTGCGCATGTACAGCCCAATGATGGCTCCAGCTGTTGATGTTAAATTTATTGTACTAATACAATCGATTTTTTCATATGAATGGTGTGTCATTCCATTGACTGATGATTTCTAATGAGAGGCATAACAACATGTGTTTCTCAAAACTATATACCCAAGCTACACATACACAGTGAAAACTTTACGAGATATTACCGAAACAGGTGTTGAGCCTTTGGCTTTGATGTCTCAACTTGCCACAATAATCACTGACATCCTTGCTGGCACCTACACATTCACACAAGAAGAAGTTCGAAGAAAATTCTTCAGACGGCCAACATGTAAGCAACATTACCCACTTTCGTTTTTCCCTTCGAAGGATTTTTTTTAGACGCCCTTTAAAGGAATTTATAGCAGGGGATGATTTGTACCTGAGCCATCTATTGTAGCAAAATTGTACTCACATTTTCTTTAATAAAAGGGTTGTTCAAGCCTTTTTTGGGGTACAAATCTTCCTATTAGTACTGCTTATTTTATTTACAGCCTTCCTTTATAGAAAGAATACAATATTAGTGTTGGACGGGCGGATATTAAAGTGGCATCTTGGCCAATTATAGATAAAATCACTGAGAGAATGCAAACAGATGGGTTCTTAAGCCATTAGAATTCTTAAGCCTTGTACGCTATTTTTAACGTGCACGAAAATTCGGATAAAAATAAGCAAACCAAGCAAACTCTTATAGAAAAATTTAAATGAACTCTAAAATTCATAATTTCGGTTCCATTGGTTAAATCTTGATTTTAGAATTCTTAAGCCTTGTTCCGCATGGTCGTAGCTCAGCGGTGAGTGGTTGTAAATGGTTTGGATGGTCGTAAACGACACAGAGCGGTCGTAAACGACTATGAAGCGGTCGTAAATGGCACAGAGTGGTCGTAAATGGTTATGAGTGGTCATAAACAACGAGTACAGCCAAGTACTCGCAGACGTGGTCGTAAGGGGTTACGACCATATTGTGAGTAACTGAATGTGGTCGAAAGGTGCTTCGACCATGGTATAAGCGGTCGGTGGGCACTTCGACCAAGGTTTGAGTAGTCGTAAAGGGTTACGACCACGTTGTGAGAGAGTGAGCGTGGTCGGAAAGACTTCCTGTGTGATCGTAGCGAGCTATGACCACGAGATTTAGATGTGATCGAGTTTCCGACCGCATGGTCGTAAAAAGGGTGATGTGGTCATGAGTTCGTTCACGTGGTCGGAATGACAGCGTGGTCGTAACTTCGACTACGTGGTCGTAAATGACCATCACACGACCATGTCTCTTTTATGTCCATGAATCCTGGCTGCAACAGTGCTTTTACGACCGCGTGCTACGACTTGCTTGTTCATTTTATTTTTTACAAATTTTATCTTGTTTTGTATTTTATCGTAGCGTTAGCACGGGCACACTACTAGTTAGAATAATTCTTCACTCATTTTTTATTCTAGAGATGGGTGGGTTATATATAGGAAGTAAGGAGAGTTACTGTAACAGTTAGATCTCTATCGAATGGTTGAGAAAAGCGATAAACAATCCCTATGTAATTTAGCATATTTCTTTTGGCAACAACTCCGATCCCTTTTTCCGTGATGCGTGCTTTCTTTCTTTCTTCTTATTCTCAACGGCAGTTTCTACCGTTTCGTGCGCACAGGACAAGGTCACCAAACAGCTAGCCAAGCGAAACGTGGGGCGTGGGTTTTTCTTTTATTTATTTCTCTTTTCAAAAGCTGGATGGTTTTTAAATAAATCAATCTTCAAGTAATATAGGAAATATAAGAGCAACTCCAAGAGATTAGCCAAAAGAAGTATCTAAATTTAGTGATTTAGTTATTCTCTAAAATGAATCTCACCCAAAAAAATAAGACTACTCCAACAGGCTATCTAAGCTAGAGGGCGCGCGGTGGGTCGCGTACGCGCGGGAATGGGGCGCAGCGTGCGGGAAGGAAACGCCGACCGCGCCAAGAGGCTGGATGGTGAGCGAGGTAGGCTATCCAAAAATAGAGAGCGAAGGAGGAGGGATGGAGAGCTACTAAATTTGGAGAGTCATTTACAGCGTCTATTGGAGACGTTTTTTCTCCAATAATAGCCAAATTTACCTTTAGAAAATGATTTAGCTCTTCTCTTGGAGTTGCTCTAAGCCTCTAAAATTAGGACCAACCAAATAAAGGGCATAATGTTTTTCTTTTTATGAGAATTTCTAGTATACTTTCTTTTTTTCTTAGCAACCGTAAACCACCTATCAACTACTTTTAATATTGTGTTTTTAAATAAATCAATCTCTAATCAATAGAGTAAGAGCCTGTTTGGATCCCATGGTCTAACAACTAGTTGCTAATTTTTAGTCCTTGTGGATCCAGACAGGAGAGCTAATGAGTGGGCTAAAGTTTAGCCAAATCCCCAACTAGTTGTTAGCCAACTAGTTGGCTAAACCCAGCTAATGAGGGCTAAAGGACCAGCCGGATGGAAAAAAGACACCGATACCCACGTCAACCCTCCCAGACCGCACAGACCCACGCCCTCCCTCCCAGGGGTATAACAGACTTTGTACTGAGATAGTAGTACTTATTAGTCCTTGGCTCCAAACATGACTGGGCTAATCTTTAGCCAGTTAACTACTAGTCAGCTAACAACTAGTCCTAGCTAACAACTAGTCCTAGTCCATCCAAACAGGCTCTAAATCCAAGCATCTAAAATTAGGCTCCACCAAATAAAAGGTCAGATGTTTTTCTTTTTTGTAAGAAATTCTAGCATATCATTGACTTTTAATAGATAATAGATTTCCTTTGAAAATCTTCTAGGTTCCAAACAGACCCAGCCGCCGAGCTAAGTAGCCTACTCCTCGACGAATAGGGCTTTTTTTTTAAAAAAAAATCAATCGTAGACGAATTGCAGGTCTCAAATTGCGTTGTTTTAGTGGGATTGATTGCATACATCCAACTAAGTTAACCAAACATGCAAGTGCATCTGTTACTCTGTTAGTAAATCAGCTCCTAACAAAAAGAGGTGATTACTTGAAGGAAAAATGAAGTGATCGATGCTGTTACGAAAAAGGGGCATGTCTTTCACGTATAACGTATCTTCCTCGCAAGTAATGTTTGGGCTACATTTCAGCCCATAATTTTCCCCCCAAAATGTCCCAAAACAGTTGTTTTTCGCAGACCCAATGGACCCTTTTTGGGGCTCCTAGTCAATTATTGGGCTTCGATACATTGCCTGGACTGGAGCATGACAACTTGACACTGCAAGTACAACACGTCTTTTTTTGGTTGTGACCCATAGTTTATAACTATGGTTATTTTTTTTTGCCTTTAGAATAAGTATTTGTGCAAATACACTGAATGCGGATAAGACGATAAACCGTGTTGTCCCGATAAGCTGATTTAAAAAGGAGAAAGAAATCATCTCATTTGTTTGTTCGAATAAAACTATAAACTAAAATGAATAGGAGCGATCATCTACTTGCAGTCTTGCATCACACTTTTCTTAATTTGTTGTGTCTGAGATCTGATATATATTCTTTCTCCTGTCGCATCTTGGCAATCAATCGTGAGTGACCTGATCTGTTTAGTTTTAGAAGAGAGCTTTTGTGAGATCATATCGGATACTTTGATGGATCATGTTTGGCCGACTGAGATTATGACTAGAACCAATTTATGGGTCCTGTCGACAGCACGTACAAATCATGCTCACGAAAAGCTCTAGTTCCTGACGAAAAGAAAAGGAGCCGGAGAGAGAGAGAGAGAGAGAGAGAGAGAGAGAGAGAGAGGACAGGCAATTCCAGCGGTTGTGATCATAATCAATCCAGCCCGTTGATTGGTCGATCTCCTGGACCATGTACGGTGGATGATGGTATTCATCCAATGGACCCCGACCGGCCGATCAAACATCTAAGGTCGTGTAATCATGGTTAATGCATGTTTTGTGTAAGTCTAATCTGGGCTGGCACTCAATGATTGTTCAGTAAGATACAAGGAATCCCGCTGATTGCAAATAGCTGGTGGAATAGTGATGTTTTGGTGCGGACACTATAGTAAACAAACATATGCATGATCTCACCACTCCAACCTGAAAGACTTTTTGGTCGGTAAACCATCACTTTAGATTGAAGATTGTCACCAAGAAACTTTTGCTACATTTAGCTGCGATTTGCCACAGCCAAAAGTTTGAATATTAACTAGGTCCTACGCAACATTGGCACTAGGACCCAGACAATTATTCCCTCCGATTACAAGAAGTGATGCTTTGGACATGACAAAATTGATCAGAGGACACTAACTTTATAGCATTTGTTGTGAGACATTGCAAAATCATAGCTTTTCTGAAAGATACCTCAAAATCATGGCTCTTTGATGTATGACACTACACCTATTAAAATATCATTTCCGACTAATTTAGGAAAGAGAATGTTAGTGAAATGTCCGATATGCCCTTTGGGTAGGAACCATTGGCGTTTGGCCCAGATGGACCATACAGGGGCGCCATAGAAGACGGGAGGATTGAGAGGTGGGGGTAAGGTGGCGGGGTAATGACCGGTGTGATCAGTGCCTGGTGCAGACGGATTAGTTCAACTGCATCTGGTTTGGTCCAGGGCATCACAGGTCATTTATGAAAATTTCTTTCTATAGCTCAGCCGGTAATAATATTTTAATGGGTGTCGTGTCTTCCAGTAAAGAGCCACAATTTTATAGTGCCTTCCAACAAAGTCATGATTTTACGGTGTCCCATAGCAAAACCATAGATTTTAAAGTGTCATATAGCTAATTTTTCCTTTGGGCATAACACGGTCTCAAAAATGTAACTTTGATTATTAATTTCTATTACAATATATTTACAAAACCTAATAAATTTAAGATACAAGCAAAGTACTTGTTGAGATAAATCTTCACGTGTGTAATCTGAACGGATTCGCCTTGGCTTTGGACTAGGGAGCACAGCTTGTCTAGACGAGTAGACGGAAGAAAAACGCCGAGTACGGTGCTAGACGGTTCTTGCTGCATCTTTGACCGCTCCTGGATGTCGTAGGACGCCATGTAGAACGGATGGCCGCCCCAGGGGTCTCATCCTCCCAAGGCAGTGGCTTTGATCTAAAACATGGAGCTCTAATAATACTTGTTATAAAATGCAAGGTAAAAGTAGATAATCAAAAGGCTCTAATAATACTTGTTATAAAATGCAAGGTAAAAGTAGATAATCAAAAGAACAGGAGATATGGATTTAATGTAGAAAACTCTTACGGGAAAAATCGCGAACACACGGAGATAGAATTTACTATATGAAAAGATATTTGCAATGAGATTCTTACCTTCCTTATGGTCTATAGGGGTGTATTTATAGTGTTTTCAAAGGGGCTTGAGTTGGGAATAGAACTTTGTATTAGAAACGAAAACAAATCGAATAGAATTCAGATCACAAACTTAACACAATCTCTTAAATATCTTTGTACTGAGGGGGACATGGTTTGTTATCTCTGGTCATGGTTGATTAATTGGCCAGTCTCAGTGGGAGTTTCACCTGCATTTAATAGGCTGCCACATAGGCATTTTTGATGATATGACAATATTTTTAAGAAGAGAGAGAAGAAGTGAGTTTCATCTAGATGAAACTCTCTTGGCACGATTACCAACTCTATATGAGTCATGAAATTAAATGTCTATGAAACAATAGAATGAAACTATGCATTGAGGATCCATGTTTTATTTCATTTTACATGATGTGGCAGTCTTGGAAACAACGCCATGAAACTCTCCACTGAGAATGGCCAGGGGAATCATGTGACATGATTCACTACACTAATGAGTTCAGCACTGATCCGCTTGGGGATAGCCAGACCGGCCGGCATTAATGGACAACCACCCCAGAGGCGCGCGCGGCGGCGCAGAGGAGCGACCGGATCGAGCGCCCTTCGGCGTTGGGAGAACGACCGGCGAAAAACCCGCGCCACGCCCACGGGCCCCACCTGCCGGCGCCGTCGTTGGCTCGCCTCCTCACGCCGCGCGCACGTACCACCAGTCCACCACTCGCCCGCGCGTGCTGGCAATTTCGTACTGGCCGTGATGATTCTTCGTTTTTGGCCGCTACCTTCCTCTGTCCCAGCTCCAGTGTACGTCCAACGCCTCTTGATCTTTGAAAGTCGAAACCGGTAAGCTAGCTGTTAATGCCTATGAAATTTATCACACGTACCGGGCGCTACACTTACCAATCTGACCTGGAAGAAGTTTACTGGGCGGGACGAGTGGACCTGCAGGCTGCAGACCGCGACCCCGAGAGCCGGGAAACGTCGCGACCACGCACGCTACCCCGAAACGAAGTTGCGGAGGGTCACTACTCACGTGAGACGGTCTCCTCCCCACCCGCATGCCACCAATGCTGTTGTTGTCCGTAGCCATACGAAGTACCAAGCACTCCGCCGTCTTTGGATTTTTTTGGGTGAACACATCCAATACAACACACAGAGTTTACACATATATATATTATCACACGTATGTACTCATACACAAGATGTCTATCTAAGACTGGATGAGTGGAGCTTAACGAAAAAACGACGAAATCACCATCGGCGCCTCGCTTACGACAGGTACATCGTCATCACCTCCTACTAAAAGAAAATCCTTCTAAATAAGACACGCAGACCTAAATCTAGGTTTGATCTCTAGTGAACTGAAGGTATAATACCTTCATTAGCCACCTAATCAAGGCTTAGTTCTCTGCCTGTGGACTTGCTTTGGAGTCACTCCGGAAGTCCGAATTGCTTTCAAACGTCGATAGCTGCAGCGCCATCATCCGTTTCCTGCATTGGTCAATCGCACCTACACTACTCTTGCACAATGCATCAGGTGCTAACTCACCTTTTTTTTACTTTTGCCTATACTGAGAGTTGTAAAACTCTCGCTTCAAACGGCTTTAGTTTTTTTGGCTTCGATTTATTTAAACTAGAAGCTATTTAGAACGCATCGGCTTCTAATTTTGACTTATTTTAGGATTTTTTGTCTTATTCCTTTGCATTGTCCGTAACGATACAACATGTTTTTTTTCTAGTTTTTTTATTTTTCTAGCTTTCCTTTTTTATCAAAAAAGTTAACAATCGCTATAGTGCAATTTTAATCAAAAACCATAGCCAGAAGCAGCTGCCCTGATCAATATGGCTTCAGCTTCTGGCTTCAGCTTATTTTTGCACTATTCATAAATTTCGTCTTTTTCTGAACTTTTGGATTTTTTTTGAGTTTTTTTACCGGTTCTTTTTTTCCTCGTATTTGTTTACATTATACGTGATGGGCTAATATGTTTTTTCTATTTTTAAATTTTTTTAAATTTAATTATGGTAAATAAGCCTCTGTCAGCTACAGTGCTTTTTTCAGCCAGCTACAGTGTTTTCAGCCATAAGCCATGAGGCTTTCAGCCGAACCGATCACCACCTAAATCAAAAGTTAGTTGGAGCACCATGAAAATCAACGTGAGAACACATGTTTGTGAGTTGGCATCACTGAAGAAGCTGACACCATAGTTAGCTTCTCTACATAAGACGCCATAATAGTCTCCAAAGATCAACAAAAGTGGTTCATTCTCACGTTAATCGAACGGCTCACGATTAAGGATGACAATTTGCCCTACGAGGGCAGGGACCATGGAGATTATCCCCATAGGTTGGGGCCAATTTTTATTCCTTGTGGACCCCTGTAGACGGGCCAAAAGCTTATGGCTACCACAATGCTTAAGCCTGACCACAAGGTTGTCACATAGGTCTTATGGCATGTTTTATCCGTGTCGTGAATGCCCCGAAAAGAAATAAACGGAGAATTCCGTTCGGGCACAATTGTCACAGGAACAGTAGGCAGTAAGCCAGTGGAGCCTGCAGCCTTGCCCTAAAATATATTTAATTTAGTTCATATGATATAGGCATTTTTTTCTTTCATATTTGACTAAATCTTGTATCTATGTATTATACTTCAAGTTTTAAAACTATATATCGCGTAATAGTATATCTAAATACTTATAAATTAATTGCAAAAATTATATTAAAAAGTAAAGATTTTATATTTAAACTATATTTCCAATCCCCATGAGTTTCGGGTCCCCGCAAGGGATGAGGGTGGGGGCACTTTTCCCCACGAAGCTTGGCGGAGGTGGTGCGGAGATGTCCTAGCAGGACCGCGGGGACGTCCCTGGTCATCCCCCTCCCCGTTGCCGTTCCTACTCATGACAGAATTATGATGTAGTATTGAAAAGTGAGCTAAGCACATGCTATATTGTATTTTGGGTTCCCTGCAATTTTGGTTGGGATCTCCAGTGTAGGTGACCTAATAAGCCCATTTCATAGCTCACATATGGCATGTAAGACACGTCCAAAATATCGGCTAACTGTTTCACCTAACCTAATAAAGTTAGTACTAACTAGTCTAGTCCTTATGTTGTGTCTAATTATGTTCAATAACATGGCAATTTGCTCCTCAACACATACATGTATAGTATCACAAAGCAAACAATGTTCTCTCAAGACTTCACACAACCGAAAGAAAGGAACTCTCTTGAGACTTATCATGTTCGTATAGGTTGTTTCATTCTTCTAAATTTTATTATTGAGATAATCAATTCTAGTCCTATCTCTTTCCTCAATTGGGTTGTACGTAATACGCTCTCTCTCCTATTTCTAAGTCTAGATCATACAAACATAAACATCATGTAAGCAGCCACATATGTTGCAGCACCAATAATTAACATCTTTCTCTGTCTCAACTTCCTCTTGTCCATCTACTAATCATGAGTGCCACAATTCCTCAGAACCGAGTGAGTACATTAACGTAAGAATCTAATTAAAATAAGTTGTTATTTCTATAAGTAGTCACACTTATTGCCAGCTAAATCACATCAAAAGGGAATCTGCCCTGTTTCTTTAGTTCTCAATAAATAAAAATGTAGTTGTTTGATCTTCTTGTTTGTGAAACACCCCTAAAAATTTCAAAGTTTTTGAGCCTTTTTCCTGAATTTTTGAGTGAATTTTGGAAACTTTCCCTTTTTGGAAAGTCGCCCGATTTCCGCTTTCCCTTTCAGGCATGGCCGCCTCCCTCTTCTCCTTGGCGCCCCGTCCGTTCCCGCTTTCTCCCCTCTCTGGCGCCGCTTCCTTTTCCCCTCTCCGCTGGCGCCTCGCTCCCTCCCCGCCTTCACCCCGCGTGCGCGCTGTGCCCGCGGACGCACCGCCTCGCGCCCGTGGTTTCGTGCCGCCCGCGTCACGCCGATGCTGCCCGGTCCGAAGCCGCAACCCCCCTCCCCGCGCACGCGCTTGCGCTGCACGTTGCGCCCGCGCCGCGCCGCCCCCGGGTTCGCCTCGCGCCCGCGCCGTCCCGACCACCTCAGTCCGATTTGGTGGACGCCCTCGCGCCGCGTCGCCTCTCCTCCTCTTGGTCCCACCTGTCAGCCGCCACCTGTCCCCTCCGCCGCGCGCGGACGCGCCTCCGCCCTTGCCCGCCGCTCACCTGCTCCCGTCGCTCGCATTAACACCTGTCAATGCCCTGTCAGCGCCCATTGCGCGGAGGAGACGCCCCCAACTGCCCCCGTCCACTCCGGTTCACCCCGCGCCCGCGCCCGTTGCCTTCTCCCCGAAGGAGCTCCTCCCTCCGCCCGGGTATAAAAGCTCCCTTCCGGCTCCCTTCTCCTCCCTTGCCCCCTGAACTTCTCCACCGCACTCAATCCCTCCCCACCACTCCAGAGAAGCTCCTCAAGCAGCCGATTCAGGCCCCGCCACCCGTAGCTCCGCCATTGCCGTCTTGTGAGCCGGTGGCACCCCGGAGCCAATCTCCCTTTCCCTCCCTCCATTTCTCAATTACTTTCGCCCAGAGCTCCTCCCCGGTGTTCTAATCACTTTGGTACTCTCCCCTGGCCAGGTGAAGCCCCGAGGAGTCCCGGCGACGAAACTCCTTTCCGGCCGCTGCACCCTTCCCGTGGCCAGCTCTCCTCGAAGCTCTCCGGCCGAATCCACCGCCGCCAGGGTGAGCCCCGGAACCCCCTAAGCGTGTATCCGTCGCCGATTGAACCCTCTCACCGCCGGCGACCTCTCCCGCCACCAAAGAGCCGAAGTTTCCCCTTCGTTCCCCTGCCTCCTCCTTTGGTTATCATCTCTCCCAAAACCCCAAGACGGGTTCCCCATGTTGAGCCCTACCCGCCGGTGCCCTCGGTCGCCGCCGACGACCCTCCGTGCGCCCGATCCGTCGTCGCTGCCGTGGCCCTATCCCGAAGGCGCTGTGGCAGCCGGAGGAGGAAGACGACCATCGTGGCCGCATCTCCACCGTCCTTCCCCTTCCGTGCCTTCTATCCGCAGCCGTCGGATGGCCACCCTCCTCGACCGTCCGATCCCACTAAAGTCGTCCCTCCTCAGCCGCCCGATCCAACCCCTCCGCTTCGTCCGCCTTCCTCGTTTCGCAGCCGTCCGATTCCCTCTCCCCGCTTTGATCCGAGCCATCCGCACCCGCCGCATCCTCGCCGCCCGCTGCGCCACGCGCCCTCCATCTGCCGCGGACGAGCGCGGTGTGTAGATGGGCCGCGGCCTCTCGGCCTGCTCCGCTCCCGCGCGCGCGCGCATTTGGGCCGCGCCGGCCGTTCCCCGCCGAGCAGCACTGTAGCTCGGGCCGGCCCGTTACTGTTCACACCGATTTTCCAGCCATTTCTTAATTTCCAAAATCCCAGAAAATCCAAATAAATCCTAGAAAATCACAGAAAATCTCAAAAATTCTCAAATTTCACCAATTTGCTCCAAATAATGTCCTGAACCCTTTTTGGCCTCCATTTCCCCAAATTCATCCCAGATAAATTCCAAAAATTCCCCATTTGAAGATTTATGCATTTTACTCCTTTTTAATAGATTATTTTTCCTCGCTTGATTAGGCTCAAGCCGGACTTATTTTGTTTTATTTTATGTGTTTGCGCTAGTTTCGGAGATCCCGGAAGTTCAGGTGCAGTCCTAGGATCCAGGAGCTTCTACGTTCGAGCTCGCCGAGATCATCCAGATTAACGGCAAGTCACAAGTCCTTGATCATGTTGTATCCCATGCCATTTAAATTATGTTATTATGTTATTTGCATTAAGCTAGTTATGAAATGTTAGTTTAAAGTAAAATAAAATGTTTGGAATGACATGTTATGTAGATAAATCCTACCACCGACAAATGCCATGTTAAACTTGTAGCCATGCCTTTGTAATCCTAGAAATAATTATCTGTTAATCTAGATAACTGTAGGTTATTATTATAATGCAAAGTGTTACACTAATAAGGTTGTGGCTGTGGGCCAATAGAATTTAGAAAACCCGACTCTAAGGTAGGGTGGTATGGGACACCGTATCTTAGAGCGGAGAGTGCCTGCGTGCACAAGGTAGGGTAAGGGTTGGGGAAGAGCCGTGAGACGGTCTTTGCCCATCTTTTACCCTAGGTTTGGAGTAGGGTAAGGGTGTGTGGGAAACCGCGAGACGGTCTATGCCCACCGCTTACCCTAGGTTGGGTCGCGGGCCTGGCGAGGTTGCAGACCATGTGAAAATATAAGGACTAAAACCCTTACGCTGAGCAAATGTCACAGTGATCGCTCAACCACAGGAGTTGACTTGTCAACACTGGTCTAGTAGCTGCTCAACTCGATTGAAACTCTACAGGTGTGGAGGAGGAGGAGGATTAGCAGTAAGGTTAGGCAGGCTGTGCTGCGGGTGCCTAACAACGGTAGAGTTCACTCGAAGCGGACGTTTGTTTTCTCTTTTTGTGGGTGTGTGTGTGTGAGCCAGACCCAAGTGGATTCTACCGGGTAGAGCCTATATAAAGAGTTGAGCAGTGAAACGACCTGGCTTTCTTAACTCTATTGCGGGAGTTAAGGGATCGTGTGGGTAAAGCTGAGCAAATTCTGCAGAGTCAAATAAATGGTATTCGAATACGCCGTGCTCCCGGTTATTGGAGTTGTGTCACTTGGGTGATTCCAGCAGCAAAGCTTAAGTAGATTTGTACATGCTTTAACTTGTTCAGTTGGTTAATTAACCTTTCATGAAAACCCCTGAGATCTTGAGAAGTAGTTTTGGGTCCGTTTTATCAAAATGTTTGCAAATAAAACTGCATCCACTCAAAGTTAATAAACCAAGTATACTCCCTTCCTTTGTTAATCCGTGCAAGTAGTAAGTTAGGGTTTCCCTTGTGATTTGCTGAGTACGGGGTCGGAGTACTCAGACTTGCAAAATTGCACAGATACCAGAAGAAAAGAAGGCAATTCAAGATTTCGTGTTAGGGTTGCGACCGCACTCAGGCTTTCCTGTGGTGCTTCTGCGGTTCTTCTGCAATGTAAGTATATTAGGGCCTGCTCGCCCGTTTTATTGTAAAAATTGATCGTTAGGTCTTATTTCAATCAAGCTAACTCTTTTTAAATGTCCGTAAGCAGGCATGATACTTGTTCGGTCTGTAACCAAACTCCTGGGTGGTTGCGGATTAGTGACGCTCCTGTTCCTCCCAGAAATGGGGCGTTACAGTTTGGCACTTTTATGGTAACAACAGGATGATGTACTGATATGGTTGCAAAGGTATATCAATTTGTGAATATTCATTATGTTTATGTACATCTTAACTAGCTATTGTGAATATTCATTACGTTCATGTACATCTTAACTAGCTATTGTGAATATTCATTACCTTCATGTACCTTTAAATCCATCAAACAAAATCAAGAAATATGATCCATAAAACAGAATTGGGGATCTTCACTAGGTCAGCGATTGTGGGTATAATTCAAGAAATCAACAATTGTGGGTATGCCCATTGAATCGGAAATGAGAACTTGAGAATAGAGTACAACAAGATGAACGAACATGAACCAATAAATTAGAGCTTGAGAACTTGGAACAACGCGAGGATCCATACCTTTGGTTCCCGCCAAAAATTCACCCCCCAAGTGAGGGAGGGGAGGAGGAAGAAGGTGAGGCGACAATAGATCCAGTCATCACCAGCATTGGGATGGGAAGAAGGGGAGGTGGCAGCTAGGATCCAGTCATCATCGGCGTTGAGATGGGATGGTGCTAGGCTCGGATCTGATTGCCGCTGGTGTTGGGTCGCTGCTAGTGTCAGTGTTCCTCTATGCTTTGCCTGTATCCAGATAGGAAGAAGGAGCGAGGGGTCAAATCTAGTGCACGGCAGAGGATGAAGGCAGGGAAAGGAAAGGTAGAAGGAAAGGAGGCACCTGCGGAGTGGTCGAGAGGCAAGACAGCGGCCTACATAGAGTTGACATGAGGTGAGTAGGCGGCGGCGAGTGGACGAGGGCACCCTATGTGGAGTAGACAAGCGAGTCCTGCACCACGTCGCTCGTCCGATTTCATCGAACGAAACTGTTTGGCACCTCACGAGAAATCCTCCGAATCTATGGCCCTGTTTGGATCAGTTTCAGATTCTTAAAAACCAGCTATTACTTCTAGTTTTTAAAAGCTGGTTTCTAAGCAAAAACTGATGGGGTGTTTGGATCCCCTAGTTTTTAAAAGCTGGTTTCATTTATGATTGGTGCTAATAGACTATTATACCCTTACATTTATTGCTCTTGAACAACACATTAAACAACCATGCGTGGTCTTTAATGAGGGTAAATGGGTATTTGTGCAAAAAAAACTGGCAAAAGCTGGGTATCAACAGCTTCTTGGTTTTTAAGAATCTGGGTAGGTAGATTTTAAAAACTGCCCCAAAAACTGGTCTGTTTGGATCCCACCCAGTTTCCAAAAGCCAGATTCTTAAAATCTGGGTGGATCCAAACAGGCCCTATACCACTTCATTCAGAACGAGTTGACACAATTCATTCAATCAAACATAAGATAAAAAACAAAAACATATCTAGAACCATGATCACACTCCCTAGTTGTGCACCCACCCAAACACGTTCTAAACCAGTAAACCTCCCGAGTCCCAACAACTGCGCTAAAGATCAACATCCACTCACCGGTAACCAGGCCCACGTAGTCCCGCCCCGCACGCCAGCTTCTCCCTCCTTGGCGGCAGGTCACCCACGCCGCGCTGCTCCCCCGCATCACGGCACCGCGCAACTGCCCCCAACAAAAATGCGCGAAAAGTCGGTTGGAAATTTAACCAAAAGGGGCCTCACCTTTTCCTTTCCTTTCTTCTCCTCTAGAAATTCTTTTAGCCGCTCCCCGCATCGCTTCAAAGCCAAGCGAATCGGCCACCAAAACGAAGCCAAGCCGCACGCGCGCGGCGTCCCCTCCTGCTTAGTATAGATCCAATGCCGCTTGCGCCCGCGCCAATGGCGGCTCCCATTCCCACGCGCCGCTAGATCTCCGCCTGCGGTGGTGGCCATGGCTTCGTGGCGTCGGAAGGCTTCCCCGGCCGCGGCGGGGAAGGAGGCGCCGCAGTCGGGCTCGCCGACGTCCACCACCACGACGTCCTCGTCGCGGCTCGCGGCGGAGTTCCCTCTCGACGCGCCCGAGGCCGAGGCGTTCGAAGAGCCGGAGGCAGCTGCGGCCAAGGAGAGCGTCACCGTCACCGTCCGCTTCCGGCCGCTCAGGTTTGGTTCGGCTGCACGCGGTCGCGGTTCGTTTTTTGGCTGGGTTTGGAATTTTGATTCGGGCAATGTGGATTGATTTCGGTGGTGATTTTGTGCGCGTGAAAGCCCGCGGGAGATTCGGCAGGGGGAGGAGATCGCGTGGTACGCCGACGGCGAGACCATCGTGCGAAGCGAGCTGAATCCCGGCATCGCGTATGCCTACGGTATGTGTTACTCGGTTCGGGGTTTCGGGGGGTTGACTGGTCGCACTTGTGTTACTGCAGCGTTATTAGCTGTTCTCTGACAACGCTGATGCGAAATTCGCTGAATTTCACTGGGAATGTGGCTTTTAATGAGAAAGCAATAGTAAACTGAGTAATTTGTGAGTTTGGTTAGTGAAACTCACTGAATTTTAAGTGTCGGAGATGCGAGTGGATTGGTTGGGGAACGGGAAGTAGCAGCTGTTTGCTAGTTTTAAAATTATTTACGGGGGTAACTATTGTGGTCTTCGGCACACACTTATCCATTTTTTTGTTTGATTACACGTGGTAATGCTTTGATACCACATCTATGCACAAAGACTTGCATGTTGCTGCTTGGTTTCCCCCCTTTTGCTTTATAAATGAGCCAGAGTTGAATTCTGCATGCAAGACATTGACCGTGCTGCTGTGTGATCCACATTCAAACTTTCAAAGTAACGATGATTGGGATTTGGGTGAACATGCAGATATGTGCAGAAACATACCTAAACTTCGCGGTCTTGGATGCTTCATCCCATATTACATTTATTCCTCGAAGAGTATGCCCATGATTTATCCTGAAACCGCATATTTTGCTTATCTAAGATAATATAAAAAGATAAGTAGATGAAGTATGAATTATGAAAAATGAGGAACTTGTGTTTACCTTTGCATTGTCTCAATAAGTTTCATCTGAGGGAGTCAAATTCCTTGATGTTTGCTGGTTTATAGTAACAACATTACATGTCCTAATTTGCTTTGTAGTTCAAGACTTCTGTCTTTTTTTTGACAAATGAAAA
The DNA here is from genome assembly GCA_017311315.1 of Dendrocalamus latiflorus. Taxonomy (NCBI): domain Eukaryota; kingdom Viridiplantae; phylum Streptophyta; class Magnoliopsida; order Poales; family Poaceae; genus Dendrocalamus; species Dendrocalamus latiflorus. The sequence continues at coordinate 5,175,789 of CM029618.1, forward strand.
CCTACATCAAAACCACCTAGATAATTGTTTAGGTAAACCATGTTCAATGGAAAGATCAAAAGCATTTGTTTTGAAGTCACTATGGAAGGAACATTCACACGGTTAACAACATAGTACGCTCTTTTCAGTTTTAATTTTTCTTTATCAGAGGCTAATAAGAAATTTCATATCCAGATCAAGTCTTCGGACCAAGTACAACAACACGCCATGTATATGACGTTGCAGCTCAACATGTTGTTAGTGGTGCCATGGAGGGAATAAATGGTATTGATCTTTTGTTCTCTTATTCCTGTACAGTCTGTTTTTTTAAAAAAATATCTTGTATGATTACAAGAACGAAGAAGCAATGTGGCCAAAGGGCCAACATATATACATGTACAGGTGGCATATATGCAAGGAACCCCTTATACAATGGGGTAAATATACAACTATGTAATACACATCTAACACCCCCCTCAAACTTATGGTGGATCAACAACATGAAGTTTGGAGAGATGAAAACTGTGCTGAGCCTTGGTTTGTGCCTTTGTGAAGAAATCTGCCAACTGAAGCTTGGAAGGCACATACTGAAGAGCAACAATCTGGTCTTGCACCTGTGTCCGCATATAGGAAGCATCAACACCAATATGCTTTGTAAGCTCATGCTTCACCGGATCTTTAGCAATGCTAATAGCACCTGTACTGTCAGACAAAAGAGGAGACGGGGTAGAAACAGAAACACCAAAGTCCTCAAGTAGCCACCGTAGCCAAGTAACCTCCGCAGTCAACAAAGCCATAGCTCGCAACTCAGCCTCAGCACTCGAACGAGAAACTGCTGTCTGCTTCTTAGTCTTCCAAGCAATGAGAGAACCACCAAGAAAAACGCAATAAGCAGAGAGAGACCGGCGATCAGAGGGATCACTTGCCCAGGTGGCATCAGAATATGCCTGGAGCTGTAAAGAGCTGGAGCGAGGGAAAAAGAGACGACGAGAGATAGTTCTACGAAGATATCGTAGAACACGAAGAAGATAACTATAGTGGAGCTGAGTGGGAGCGGAAACAAACATACTCAAGATATGCACGGGATACGAAATGTCAGGGCGAGTGACACCAAGATAAACAAGGCTCCCAACAAGATGACAATAGCGAGTAGGATCAGCAAGAGGCTCACCATCCATGGGACGAAGATGAACATTAAGCTCTATGGGAGTCTCAGCTGTCCGCTGATCAGTAAGAGAGGCACGATCAAGAAGATCCTGAATATACTTTTCTTGGGACAGATAGGAACCCTCAGAAGTGGAAATAACCTCAATCCCAAGAAAGTAGCGAAGAGGACCTAGATCAGACATAAGAAACTGCTCATAAAGCCGCTCCTTGACAAAAGTGATATACTGAGGATCATCTCCAGTAATGATCATATCATCAACATACAAAAGGAGAAGCGTCCGACCACGAGATGAAGTGTGGATAAAAAGAGCAGGATCATGAGCACTCGCCGAAAAACCAGCTGCAGTGACAACAGAGGAGAAACGATCAAACCAGGCACGAGGAGCTTGCTTGAGGCCATAGAGAGATCGGCGAAGACGACAAACCATACCCTCAGGAATAGAATACCCAGGGGTGGCTGCATGTAGACCTCCTCATGCAATTCGCCATTGAGAAAGGCATTCTTGACGTCCAACTGAGAGATAGACCACTGTCGAACAGAGGCCATAGCAAGAAGAGTGCGAACGGTGGTCATGTGAGCGACAGGAGCAAAAGTCTCATCATAGTCACGGCCATGCTCCTGCTGGAAACCACGCGCTACAAGACGAGCCTTGTAACGCTCAAGAGAACCATCAGAGCGAGTCTTAACCTTATAGACCCACTTGCACGTGATAGGGGTAACACGCGCAGGAAGAGGAACAAGATCCCACGTGCCAGTACGCTCAAGGGCAGCGATCTCCTCCGCCATCGCATGCTGCCACTCCTGATGAACAACAGCATCACGATAAGAAGTCGGTTCGGCAAGTGCAGCAGCAGCAAAACCAAAACGCTCATGAGGCTGAATAGACTGGCGATCACGAAGAGCATAACGAGGAGTGGCCGAAGGGAATGACCCGTCAGAAGGGGAGGACATATCAGAAGGATTTTCAACTCGCGGGCGACGAGTATAGTAAAGAGGATAAGAAGGAACAAGATCAGGAACAGCCTCGGAAGAGGATGCCGATGGTGAAGAAGGGGCTGACTGAGAAGGAGGCACCGGAGAGACCAAAGGCTGTGGTGGAGTTGTGACTATAGGACTGGAAGGAAAAGTCAGAAATGAAAGCGGCTCAACAACAGATGCTGAAGTGGAGGAAGGAGAAGGACGAGGATAGAAGGGACGAGACTCATCAAAAGTAACATCCCGAGAAATCCGCATCCGTCGGCCAACAGGATCCCAACAACGATATCCCTTGTGCTTAGCACTGTAGCCCAGAAAAACGCACTCAACTGACTGAGCGGTCAGTTTGGTGCGCTCACGAGGTGCAAGAAGGACATAGCACACACACCCAAAGAGGCGAAGTCTGGAGTAATCAGGAGTCTGGCCACAGAGACGCTCAACTGGGATCCCACCCTGCAGAGCAAAGGAGGGCTGAATGTTGATCAAGAAAGTGGCAGTAGAAACAGCTTCAGCCCAAAAATGCGGTGGAACAGCAGAAGCAATCATGAGAGCACGAGCTGTCTCAAGAAGATGATGATGCTTGCGCTCAGCCACACCATTCTGAGCATGGGCACCTGGACAAGAAAACTGAGAGAGAGTGCCCTGCTCAGCAAGAAAACCACGAAGGACCCCCGACAAGTACTCTCCAGCGGAATCAGCGCGAAAAACACGAATAGGAGAGTCAAACTGAGTGCGAATCATGGTGGCAAAGGTCTTGTAGATAGATAAAACCTCACTACAAGATGACATAAAGTATATCCATGTATGTCGAGAAAAATCACCAATAAAAATGATATAATATCGATGATCTCCTTTCGAAACAAAAGGAGCTGGTCCCCATACATCAGAATGAACAAGATCAAAAGGATGCCGAGACACTGATTCACTAGAAGAATAAGAGAGTTGAATCTGTTTGCCAAGCTTACAACCCTGACAATTTAGAGAAGCATCACCAGACACAGACCCTAAAAGACCTCGACGAAGTAAGGAAGACATACGAGAACCACAAAGATGTCCTAAGCGATGATGCCACTGAGCAAACGATGCGGTGGAGGCTGCAGCAGCTGTAGAGGCAGTGGTGGAGGCGAGAAGACTGACTGGGGCAGTGGAAGGAAGGCGAAGCCAGTCAAGCTCCCAGAGCCGTTGGGAGCCACGGCGGCGAGGGCCAGTACCAACCAGAGTCCCCGTGCGACGATCCTGAACACAACAAGAATCAGAATCGAAAATAACACGACAACCATGATCAGTGAGCTGGCCAGCAGATATGAGCTGCATGGTTAGTTTTGAAACATGAGAAACAGCAGGAACATGAAAAGAGGAATTTGAAAGAGTGTCTCGTCCTGTGACAGAAAGAGGTACCATCTGCTGTATGTACAGTGATAGGAGCAGCTAAAGGACTAATGGAAGTAAGACAGGTGGAATCAGATGTCATATGAAAAGAAGCACCAGAATCAAGAATCCAAGGTGATGTACCTGAGGAAGGAGAAGTACAAGGTGGTCTCTCACCGGAAGACTGAGCAGCAGAACCAGCTGAACCAGACTGCAGAAGCAACCATGCGGCCTAGCAATGTGAGAAGCTGCTGAGTGTCAGGAGTACCAGAACTCTGCTGAGAGGAGCCGCCAGTGCCCCGCGGAGGACGAGCACCACGACGAAGATCCTTCTTCTTCTTGTAGCAAAACTGTTCCACATATCCATCCTTGTTGCAATAGGTGCAGTGAAGGCCATTACCAACAGCAGCTGTCACTGGTGGAGACACAGCTGGTGGAGGCAAAGGCACAGCAGGTGTAGAAGCCGAAGCCACCAAAACTGAAGGAAGTGATGATGATGAAAGCAGACCCGCTCCACGAAGTCGAATATCCTCAGTACGAACAGCTGCAAGGGCCTCCAACAAAGTCACACGTGGATGACGAGCCAGCAACTGAGCACGAGTCCGCTCAAACTCAGACCGAAGACGTGTCAAAAAATCGTAGATGCGACGAAGCTCCATATGAGACTGCTGACGCTGACAACACTGACAGGTGCGGCAAACATCTGGCCCCAAAGAGTCGATCTGACGCCATATCGCAGACAACTGAGCGTAGAACTCATCCACAGTGGCATCGCCCTACTGCAGCGATTGCTCCTGTCGCACAACAGCAAGGTACAAGGAATCACCAGATGGCTCGTAGCGGCTGCGTAGATGCGTCCACATCGCATGTGCGGAAGCCAGTCCAATAATATCACCAGCATACTGAGTCTGAAAAGTCTCCATGGCATCCTCAAAAACCTCAGAAGCCTTTGTACGAGCATCTTCGGAGGCATCCTTCGGGAGTACAGGCTCAACAGGTGGAGTAGGACGAGATGGGCAAGGCAACTCACCCGTAAGAAACTCCCAAAGGCGCTGACCACGCATGTGGATGTGCATGTGCTGAAACCAGTCCCGATAATTGAGACCATCAAAGATCACCAGGCAATGAGGAACAGAAACGGCTCCTGCAGAAGAAGACATCTTTTTTTTCGCCTTTTTTTCTTTTTCATTTCATTTTTTTTTTGCTTTGCTTTTTTTCTTTTATCCGGTCAAAACAACTGGCCGACCGTCCAAAAGACAGTCGGTTTTGGAAACCGACCGAGGCAGAGTCGGTTTTGGAGACCAGAGCGGCCTCGGGCGGAGGCGACGCCGGTGACGGCGACCCGCGACGCCGGCAGCGGCGGCTTCGAGCGAAGCGGGGGCTACGGCGATCTCAGGCGGGGCAGAGTGGCCCCGATCTTGGCGAAGGAGGCCGCACGTACCGGCGAAAGGCGGCAGCCCCGGCGAGGAAGGTGCGGGCCCGACGCCGCGAAGAAGACCGCGCGCGCGCCGGCGAACCCCGGCGGTAGATCTGAGCGGCGGCCCGGCGTCGGCGACCAGACGGGTTGCGGCGGCGTCGAAGAAGACCCCGCGAAGGAGGCCGCGCGCCGGCGAAGAAAGCGGTAGCCCCGACAAGGAAGATCTCGGGCGAAGAAGCAGATTGTTTGGGCGGAGACGTCGGCGACCGGGAAGAACCCAAATCAGATCGATCTGGACAGGAGCCCGAACGACGACGGCAGATGGCAGTGCGGCGACAAGTGGCAAACCCGGCAAAAAACCCTAGGTATGACGAAACTGGCTCTGATACCATGTTGAATAACGCTTGTATTCCTCATGTGGCCAAAGGGCCAATATATATACATGTACAGGTGGCATATATGCAAGAAACCCCTTATACAATGGGGGTAAATATACAACTATGTAATACACATCTAACAGTTTTATTGTCAACTCTTGAAAAGATTGCACTTGTTTATTTGAGTTTACAAAAGGTTTGGGATATCATAGAAACATAACTGGAGTCTGTGCGGTTGAATTGAAGAAATTATTGATCCATGTGAAAGTTCATTGATTTGTATTATTCAGTGGTGAAATTAGGATGTTATTACACATTTATTGCTTCTACTGTTTAAGGGAAAATAACAAACTTCCGTTTCAATTTTACTGTCACAGGTACAATATTTGCATATGGGGTTACAAGCAGTGGGAAGACACATACGATGCATGTAAGAACATATATAGCAAATAACTTGTTTTAGATATTGCTGTTTCTAAAGAAGTCATGGAGTTGGATAGTCTTGTGCTTTGGAGAATACCTCATAATGGAAACAGTGCAAAATATTTTGAGTAATATAGTTATGACCTCAGCCTCTTGTTGAGATGTAGAGCTTGTTCTTGTAAAGTTGCAGTGCGCAATTTAGTGCCTTGCCTTCCATTTCCATTATAAATCCGATACCCTTTTATGGCCTTTTGCTTTATATGGACCACAACTGCTCACCACTCTGCAGAGTTGGTTTTTTGCCCGATAATCTGGTGATATGTTGTGCTATCTTTGACCTTTTCCATGTGTAGCACCTCACATACCAATATGAGATATTATTATTGAACATCATAACCAAAATAAAGAATAAGTAAAAGAAATAATAGAAACCACAAGGAAATTGAACTTTATTAGAGAACCAGCGGAAGCTGTAAGTAAATGTTTGAAACATGGGGCCGGTCCACTTCTAACCAAATAAAGAGTAAATAAGATAACAAAAATAGTGGTAAACCACGGTGCGGAAAACTCGAGTGCTTCCACCCATGCATGTTGCTATTACTCTACTAGCCTTTTACCTAAGAATAAAAAGAACAAGCGTGAGATTTGTGAATCTCAACAAGTACCTAACAATGGTCACAAGCAAGGTGAGTAAAGAACAAGTAATTCCAACAAGTAATTGACACAGGTTAATACAAGGTGACCAGGTTATCAAAAACCTCGATAAAATTTAGAGATAGAGGTAACAGGAACAGTGAAATTAAGGATAATTGTTATTTAGTAAGTTATGGCAATAACACTGGCGATTACTTCCTACATACTCGATTATACAAAAGTAGTCAGGCACAACATTGTTATCGACTGTATAACCGTAGACGGGGTATAATATCCTGAGTAACAAAAATGTACAGCCTCCCGTACGTTACCAGATAGGTAGAAATCTCCCCTATATGTGGGTAACCCCAGGCTAGTAATTGTTATGTTATCAACATGTTATATGGTGTGAATTTAAGGAACTAAGAGACAACTAAGATAAGATTATGATAAGTGGAAGGATTTGCTAAGATTGAAAATAGAGAAACATAATTCTCGATATAAGGGCTATGTGAAAAGATAATATGGTGATAGTGATATAAAAATTATTCTAAAGAGGTATTATAACATAGTTCACACAAGGGTTGGCAACCATCTAAGTTTTATTACGTAATGAGTGATTATTAGTCAGATTAACAGGTATTATATACATCAGTCATGACTCACACATGAAATCATACGAGTAATGGATCATAATATCGGGAAAAATAAACATAGCAACCATAATGTTAAAAGATTGAAAGTGATTTAAACATAAATTTGAAACATGTTCCTATGCGACCTCTATTAATGATTTAAGCATGAATTCTAAAACACTAATTAAAAGCATAAATTCTAGAATATTATTAACTGAGTATTCTAGTAAACCTAAAAGCATGTGGAACAAGATAACCTACAACATCATAGTCGAAATCTCCCTATATGTGGGTAACCCCAGGCCAGGTAACTGTTATATTGTCAACAGGTTATATGGTGTGAATTTGAGGAACTAAGGGAAGGCTAAGATAAGCTTATGATAAGTGGAAGAATTTGCTAAGGTTAGAAATGGAGAAACGTTATTAATAGGTATTATATATATCAGTCATGACTCATATGAAATCATGCAAGTAATGGATCATGATATTAGGAAAAATAAATATAGTAGCCATAATGTTAAAGGATTGCAAGTGGTTTAAACTTAATTTGAAGCATGTTCCTATGCTACCCTTATTAATGATTTAATCATGAATTCTAAAACACTAATTAAAGCATGAATTTTAGAACATTATTAACCGAGTATTCTAGTAAACCTAAAAGCATGTGGCACAACATAAATCATGGCATGAATATAATATTAGAAGTCTATAACCAGCAAGTATTAGTAATATGATGATAACTAGGCAAGCATTAGTAATATGATAGCAACCAGGCAAACATTAGTAATATGATAGCAACTAGGCAAGCATTAGTAATATGATAGCAACCAAACAAGCATTAGTCATATGATAATAATCTGGTAAGTTTTAGTGATATGATAATAACTAGGTAAGTTTTAGTGATATGATAGTAACCAGGTAAACATGTGTGATTTGACAATTGTACTCAATGGCAGTGATAACAAATAATCATGAAAGATGGGGAATGTGGAACGGAGAGGTTACGGCCGCGAGGTACTTGCCTTAAGCACGTTCGGCGGACCCGCTGCACGAAGGATCCGAGGTGCGCAACTGCCTAAACGTTTCCTCAAAGGCCACGTGCGAACCTGCGAGGGGAAGATGAAGGCGAATCAGGCGATGGTTAAGATAAAATTATGGGAGGACAGAAAGAAGGTAAAATTATGGGAGGACAGAAAGAGATTGTTTAGCCACAAAAGATCGCGTTCGTTAAGACTTCACCGTGCGAATCGCCATTTGGCTAACTGAACACTCATTTGGCCATGCGAATGACGTCCTGTTGCAAGGGCTAGCCAAACCCCCCGCACGAACCCAAGTTCAACCGTGCCCTGGCCAGCCGAACCGTGTTGACGCTATGCGGCGGCCACTTGCCGTCGCCGGCCACCGCCGCCTGTCGGCATGCACGTCGCCCAACCAGCACACCGCCTCATGGCCACGCCGTCGCCCAGCCCGCGCGCCGCCTCGGCCAGCCACCGCCACGGTCACCATCGCCAGGCCTACGCCTTTCGACCTGCGCGCCTCCGTGGCCAACCGCGCCATCTCCGACCTCACCACCATGGCCTGCCACCGCTGCGCCCACCTACGCTCTGCCGTGCCGCGCCCGCTAGCTGTGCGGCCCCCACCGGACGATTCCGCCACCTACAACTGGCCAAGCTGCCGCTCGGCCTACGCCGTTCCGGACTTTCGGCCACGCCACCCTGTGCCGACTCGGCCCTGGTGCCACCCGGCCATGACGCCGTCGGCCACGCTGCCATTAGGCCACCGAGCTGCCGCTTGTGCCGAGACCAAAGGGGGAGAGAGAGAGGAATAGATTCATATAGATGGGAGAGAAAGATAGGTTTACCTATTTGAGAGAAAAAGAAATATGCGTACGGGAGAGGGTTGTGCTCTTAAATAGCCTTCCAACCTGGGTTAGGAAAGTGATTAACGCTAATTAAGATAATTGATGGATTCTTGAAATGCTACAATTCCTTTCTATTTTCAGGGTGCTACACCGTGATTGCCACATCTCTTTCTTGGGGCATATCATTTGCACTCATACACATTTCTCTTTCCTATTTTTTTTAATAAACTGTAACGTGCACACATTCCAAAACATTTATTAGTTTTTTCATATACACTTATTTTATGAGCAGGGAGATCAAAGATCCCCAGGGATAATACCTTTGGCTGTGAAAGACGCATTTAGTATAATACAAGAGGTATTGTTTAGAATCCATACCTATTATCATTCAACCAAGTCTTTGTTTTGACATGATCGATGGATTGCTTCACTTACATTTCTACTAATGTCTTTCTTTGTAGACCCCAAATCGAGAGTTTCTCCTTCGTGTATCATACTTAGAAATCTATAACGAGGTTTGTTGTCCTCAATTGTGTATTTTTTGGGTAATAATGGTAATTTAATCTAGGTGGCACTTATGTTTGTACTCTGATTGTTTGCATAACACCCACACTTAAACCAAAGTTCATATTTCAAAATAAAATTTGACAAAACCTCAATTTATAATAATGAGGGCTGCATGTCACACCTGTAAATGCAGTTTTTTTGGAGGATCTTAATGCAATTTTTATTTCTCTTCTTGCTTACAAACATCATTATAGTACTACCAAGTCTGTAAAACAGGGTTGGTTACGATATATATAAGTTATAGGGGTCTCTCTGGTACTAGCATGAATCAGAAGCACAAATATGTACTTACAACCACTGCTTTTGTATGGAGTGATGATAAGTGCTGCCAACACTTGTAAAAGTATTCCCTATTGAAAACCGGGGTGGCTACTGCATTGCTAGTAGTACCTCGTAGACAACACAATTTTTTTTTCTCGAACACGCAGGAGAACTGCGTATCTTTGTATTAAGAAAGGAAGACAAAACAGGGGTTTTGAAAAAACCCTTACCGACCCAAACACACACACCCCACAAACCTACTAAAGCCTAAGGTACAGGAAAACGAAAAGAAACGACCTCGACCAAGGGGGATCTAGACCAAATCCTGAGGCGGAGCAGTTAGGTATGAAATACCCTTTGCTCCGGCGAGACCCCAAATCCTCATCTCCTCAAAAACAGCAGCCAAGAGAGCCCTAGCGTCCGGAGCAGCCCCATCAAAGACGCAGTGATTGCGGAGATTCCAAAGAGACCAAGCCCCCAAATTGATGATGGAATTAAGGCCTTGCCGGACCTGACCATGAACTGCGTTGTGAGATTTGGACCACCATTCTTCAAAGGAGGCCTCACCCGGTTGAGGGGAAAAGTTCTGTAATCTCACCTTTTGGAGCAATTCAAACCAAAATTGGCGAGCAAACACACAAGAGATCAAAAGATGGTTAATGGTTTCCTCCTCTTGGTCACAAAGCAAGCAGCGGGGAGGGTGTTGCAATCCTCGGCGTGCCAGACGGTCTGCAGTCTAGCACTTATTATGTGCAGCCAGCCACATAAAGAAGCGACATTTATTTGGGGCCCAAGTTCTCCAAATTCGCTCCCAGGGACTAAACTCAATGCTTCCCAGAAAGAAACCTTCATAAGCTGATTTTGCTGAATAGTTACCATTGGCAGTGAAGCGCCAAATGTGTTTATCTTCTAACTCGGGCTGCAGCACCACCTGTGAAAGGAGATCCCAGAGATCCAAGCAATCAGCAATGGCCCCAACCGTCAATGCTCCTATACAATCTGCAATCCAGTTATGACCCGTGAGAGCCTCCCTCACCAAGCGCTTATTGGCATACCTCTTGGGAACCAAAGCAAAAAGACGGGGTGCCAGATCAGCGATCCTTTTCCCATGAATCCACCTATCTGTCCAGAAGAGGGTGCGGGCGCCATTGCCAACCTCAGTGCAAGTTGCTATAGAAAAGAAGGACCGGACACAATGATGAATTTGGATCGGAAAGGGGGCCCAAAACCTGTCAGGTTCAGTCTTCTGAAGCCAAAGCCATCTCATCCTGAGGGCCCATCCCATCCGCTGGAGATCGGAAATACCAAGGCCACCAAGTTCAAACGGTCGACAAGTTTTGCCCCACGCCACAAGACAATGGCCACCCTTAGTGTTTTTTCTGCCTCTCCACAAAAAACCTCTACGGATTTTATCTATTTCTTTAAATGCCCACTGGGGGAGGTCAACTGCCATGGCCAAGTAGACCATCATAGAGGTTAACACAAATTGCACCAAAGTTTTCCTGCCTGCCCTTGTTAGCAACTCTGCTTTCCAACCCGGAAGACGGTCGGCAATCCTATCAATGATAGGCTGAACTTCAGCCCTTGTTAGCTTTTGAAGGGAGAGGGGCACACCAAGATATTTGCAAGGAAAATTCATCACTTCGCAGGGGAGATGTTCGTGTATTGTAGCAATCTCTGTCTCAGAGCAATGGATCGGGAATATGTTACTCTTTTGCACATTGGTTTTTAGGCCGGAAGCTTCACCAAACAACAGAAGAATGTCCATAGTGACCTCCAAATCCATGGAGTTTGGCCTAAGAAAAATGACCACATCATCCGCATAAAGAGAGATCCGGTGTTGCAAGGCTTGAGCAAAGAGGGGCTGCAAGAAACCTTCCCTTGATGCTTTAGAAAACAGGTGGCTTAAAATGTCCATAACAAGGATGAAAAGCATTGGGGGAAAGGGGATCTCCTTGCCTCAGCCCACATCTATGAAGAATGGCCTCCCCAGGAATTCCATTGAGAAGGACTTGCGAAGAAGAAGTACCTAGCAGCCCACAGACTATGTCGCACCAAATGGAGCCAAAACCCAAGTTCCTCATAACTTCTAGGATGAACGACCAAGAAACTGAGTCAAAGGCTTTGGTGATGTCTAGCTTGAGAAGGATACGAGGCTGCCTTTGTTGATGAAGAAACCTTGCCAACTGCTGCACCAACATGAAATTGTCCTGAATAAACCGACCTTTTATGAAGGCGCTCTGATTTGGAGATACCATTTGGTGGAGTCGGACAGCGAGTCTATTGGCAAGAATTTTGGTGACTAATTTAGCAAAGCTGTGCACCAAGCTTATGGGTCGGAAGTCCTTGACGTGCAGTGCCTCAACTTTCTTTGGAATTAAAGTGATATAGGCTGAATTAAGCACACCAAAATTGCCAAACTTTCTACTCCAAACTGCTGCAATGGCTATCATAATATCAGATTTCATAATTGGCCAACAAGCTTTATAAAAGCGACCTGTGAACCCATCGGGTCCAAGCGCTTTGTCCATAGGTAGCTGACAGATGGTTTTCCAAACCTCATCCTCAGAAAAAGGGACCTCAAGAGCTGCAAGGTCATGAGACCCGATGTTCAACTCTTCTAGATTGATGGTGTGCTCTCTGTCCAGACTTAAACCAAGCAGCCCATTAGAAAAATCAAACACAGCCCGCTCCTTATCAACATGGCTAGTAAGCACCTGCTCCCCATCAACAAGTTTGGGAATGAAATTTTTCTGCTTGCGGTGTCTAGCAAAGGCATGAAAGAGGCTAGTGTTTGCGTCCCCCTCATGCAGCCAGCCAATTCGCGAACGGCTTCTTGCAATAGTGCGTGAGAGGGAAGATAAGGCCAGGGAGTGTTTCAAGAGGTTACAGCGCAGCCAATCCTCCTCCTGTGACTAGGTTCGATGATCCTGAGCAATCTCCAATTGGTGAAGAACTTCCCTGGCAAGACTAAGCTGCAATTTAACAAGACCAACTCTTTAATTTCATGTTGTGGGTCCTAGATCCTTCATTTAGGTTCGGTGGTCATTAAGCTAAGCTTGAGCTCAATTTGAACTTCTGATAAAAATGAGAATCTGGACCCTTTTTTCACTACTATTCCAACCGCTGAAGAGTAAACTACAGAAAAGAGAAAAATCTGCATAGCCATCAGTTGCCATTTGGATCTTAAGTAAAAACTGTAATCCAGTTTTCTAATAACACTTTTGGTAAGTTAGCAACAAAGAGTAGTACCAAAATTTGGTTGATGCAAGTATGAAACCTGCCTTTTTGTGCCTGCCTGGTTTGTTACTCGCTGGAGTCTTGCTGTTGGTGATAGCAAGATCCTTACTCTCATCGAGAGGATGACACTTGGGGATGGGGCAATTTTCTCTTGTTTATTTCTCACACAATGCCATGCCAACCTGAGGGGTTGGGGATACAAATTTATAGGCTGAGAACCAGCCAAGCATATGCTAAGATGCTATCCTAGATGCTGTCCTAAAGCGGTCAATATGCTGTCCTAAAAGCAGATGCTGTCCTAAAAGCAGATGCTGTCCTAAAAGCAGATGCTGTCCTAAAGCAGTCAAAAAACAAAAACTACCACAGCCCCACAAAGACCACAGTACAGGGACTTATTCATCATTCTCCCCCTAAGTCTTGTGCGTCGTCTTGTGGGAGGGTTGAACCATCCTGATCTTGGAGCAGAGCTCAAGGAACTTGATCCTTCCAAGAGGCTTGGTGAGCAGATCCGCAAGCTGATCCGTGGTGTTGATGTAGCTTGCCTTGATGCTTCCTTCATCCAAGCAGCCTCGGATGAAATGGTACTTCACCCGGATGTGCTTGCTCCGTTCATGAAAAACGGGGTTCTTTGCCAGGGCTAGAGCGGACTTGCTGTCCACCCTGAGCTCCACTGCTTCAGTGTCCCTGCCGAGGAGATCACCAAGCAGTCGAGCGAGCCAGAGTGCCTGAGTCGAAGCGGTGGAAGCCGCTATGTACTCGGCCTCACAGCTGGACAGGGCCACCACCTGCTGCTTGACTGACTACCAGTGAACGAGACACTTGCCGAGGAAGAAGAGAATCCCGCTTGTGCTCTTGCTGGTGTCGATGTCGCCCGCGTGGTCGCTGTCGCTGTACCCGACGAAGTGTGCCGCGCCGGGACACCTCGGGTAATGGAGGCCGTGGTCAAGAGTCCCCGCAACGTAGCGGATGATCCTCTTCACAGCCTGCTGATGCTCCGTCGTCGGTCGTTGCATGAACCGACTAACGTAGCCGACGGAGAATGCCAAGTCCGGTCGTGTGTGGGCGAGGTAGCGAAGGCTCCCCACAAGACGCCGGTACTGCGTAGCGTCCACCTCCTCCGTCGTGCTGTCGCGGCTCAGCTTCAGCCTCTCCTCCATTGGAGTGAGAGCTGGATTGCAGTCGGTGAGCCCAGCTAGCTCAACGACACGCTTGGCGTAGGCGGTCTGTCGAAGCGTGATCCCGGAATCATCCTGGTGCACCTCGATCCCTAAGTAGAAGGAGAGAGGCCCCAGGTCACTCATCTGGAAGGTGGCCTTCATCTCTTCCTTGAATGCCGCCACTTCCGCATCCTTGGTGCCAGTGATCACCAGGTCGTCGACGTAGACACCCACCAGTAGGGCATTTTCTCCACTGCCCCGCCGGTAGATGGCCGCCTCGTGCGGACTTTGCTCGAAGCCCATCCCTTTCAGCGTGGAGTCCAACTTGGCGTTCCACGCCCTCGGTGCCTGTCGCAAGCCATAGAGGGCCTTGCGCAGGCGGAGCACCTTGCCCTCCTTGCCGGGGATCGCAAATCCCGGCGGCTGATGCACGTAGACCTCCTCCTTCAAGTCGCCGTTAAGAAATGCCGACTTGACATCCATGTGATGAACACACCAGCCTTCCTGGGCAGCTAGCGCAAGGAGGAGTCGCACGGACTCCATCCGTGCGACGGGTGCGAAGACGTCATCGAAGTCGACCCCCTCCTGCTGCACGAAGCCTCGTGCCACCAAGCGAGCCTTGTGCTTGACGATGGCGCCGGCTTCATCCCGCTTCAGCTTGAACACCCACTTAAGGGTGATCGCGCGGTGACCGGCAGGAAGATCCGCCAGCTCCCAAGTTCGGTTCCGCTCGACGGCGTCCATCTCCTGCTTCATCGCGACACGCCACGCCGCGTCTCCCTCCGCCTCAGCGAAGGAGCGGGGCTCGCCGTCGTCGCATGCCAAGTGCAGCTGCGCCTCGCAGTCGCGCTGCGCCAGTCCAGGGACGGGCAGCTCGCCGAGGATGTTGTCCATGGTACGATAGCACAGAGGCTCGTCGTCGTGGTAGGCGTCGACGCGGTCCTTGTCGTGGGACAGCGGAGTAGCGAACACCATGCGCTGCTCGTCATGGACCGAAACTGTTGGGGCCGATCCCGGTGGTGTGGCCGCCGGTGCAGGAGAGTGGTGAGCCGGTGGTGAAGAGTGGGGCGTAGCCGGTGCCGAAGGTGGTGGAGCACACGCCGGAGCTGGTGGCGAGCAAGGTGTCGAGGTGGACGAGCTCGGTGAAGACGAGCTGCTAGCTCCCCCGGCTCTCTCGAAGTGGACGTAGTCGACAACAAAGTCCCTGAGAGTCGAAGTCGAACCATCGTCCACCGCCTTGTCCCACGTCCAGCCTCGCCCTTCGTCGAACACAGCGTCACGCGAGATGCGGACGCGCTGTGTGACAGGGTCGAGGATGCGGTAGGCCTTCGAGCCCTCCGCGTAGCCGATGAACACTCCCGGAGTGCTCCTGTCGTCGAGCTTGCCGATATGGCCAAGCTCCTTGGCGAACGCGAGGGAGCCGAAGATCCGCAAGTGGGAGACCGCCGGCTTGCGCCCATGCCAAGCCTCGTACGGCGTCCTGCCGTCGAGTGCCTTGGTAGGCGAGCGGTTGAGGATGTAGACGGCCGTCACCACCGCCTCTCCCCAGAAGACAGCCGGCATCCCCCTCTACTTGAGGAGGGCCCGAGCCATCCCCACAACCGTCTGGTTGCGCCGCTCGACGACGCCGTTCTGCTGCGGGCTGTACGGCGCGGAGTAGTGGCGCTGAATGCCCTCATCAGCGCAGTACGACGCGAATTCAGCCGCCGTGAATTCGCCGCCGTTGTCTGTGCGCAGCACGCGCAGCTTGCGGCCGCACTCCGCCTCCGCAGCAGCCTGCGTGCGCCTGATGGCGTCCGCAGCCTCTCCCTTGCTGCCGAGGACCATCACCCACATGTAGCGGGAGAGGTCGTCGACGAGCAGCAGGAAGTAGCGTCGTCCTCCCGGTGTGGCCGGTGTCACCGGGCCACACAAGTCCCCGTGCACGAGCTCGAGCCTCTCCTTGGCTCGGAAACTTGCCTGCTGGGGAAAGGGGAGTCGCCTCTGCTTCGTCAACACGCAGACGTCGCAGAGCTGCTCCACATGGTCAAGGCACGGCAGGCCTCGCACCATTTCCGTGGCACTGAGCCGCTTCAGGGCCTCGAAGTGAAGGTGCCCAAAGCGCTCGTGCCACTGCCACGCCTCGTCGTCCCGACGAGCTGCGAGACAGAGGGGTTGTGCCACCTGCACGTGAAGAGTGTAGAGTCGATTTGCGCCTCTGGTTACCTTGGCAAGGAGGCGGCGTCAAAGATCCCAAATCCGCAGCACCCCGTGCTCGATCTCGACACGCGAGCCGTTCTCATCCAGCTGTCCCAAGCTGATGATGGAGTTCCGCAGATCGGGGATGTAGTAGACGCCGGTGAGCAGCCGGTGCTCGCCAGTCTTGGCGACGAAGACGACAGAGCCGACGCCCTTGATCACCACGGCGGAGGCGTCGCCGAACTTGACGGTGCCTCGAACGCCTGAGTCGAGCTCGGAGAAGAACTCCCGCCGCCCGGTCATGTGGTGGGTGGCGCCGGTGTCGAGGCACCACCCGTCGGTCTTGTCATTGCCGGAACTGTCGCCGAGGAGGGCGTGTGCTTTTGGCTCGTCAAGGTGGAGGAGAGCCACTGCGGCCGGTGCCGCTGGAGGTAGTTCGATGCTCGCATGAGCAATGAACAGGACCGACTGCTCCTCCTCCGCTTGCGCGACGTGGGCCTGGCCGCGTCGTGGCTGTCGACACTCCTTGGCCCAATGACCAAGCTTGCGCAGTTGTGGCAAGAGTCGTCTCGTGCCGACTTTTGCTTGCCAGCATCGCCGCCCTGGGCGCCTTTGCGCGGCTTGCCGCGCTTGCCACTCTTGCGGCCGCCTGTCGTGGAAGAAGGCTCCCCCTTCTTCTTGTCACCTTGGCCGGCATCCCACTGCTCCCGAGTGAGGAGGAGCTTCCCGCCAATGGTGACGGGTCCCGAGGGGCGCTGTGGCTCATCGATGTCGACGACCTTGAGGCGACCCAACGCCTCCCCGATGGTCATCGTGGAGAGGTCCAGCAGAGACCCGATCGAGCGAGCCATCTGCTTGTACTTCTCGGGGACGCAGCGGAAGAGCTTCTCCACAGCTCTCTCTTCGCCGTAGGTGTCGTCGCCGAACTGCACCAACTTGTGCAACAGAGTGTTGAGACGGAGAGCAAAGTCATCAACGTCCTCACCTGGCTTGAAGGCCAGGTGCTCCCACTCCGTGCGTAGTGCCTGCAGTGTAGACTTGCGGGCGCGGTCGCTGCCGATGCGTGCTGCAGCGATGGCGTCCCAAGCCTCTTTGGCAGTCCGCTTGTTGGTAAGCGAGAACTGCATCTCGGGCGGGACTGCGGCGATGAGAGCATCCAGCGCCCGTCGATCCTGGTCGTAGTCGACGTCGCCGTACCGGACTACATCCCACATATGCCACACCTGGAGCTTCACCCTCATCACCGCAGCCCACTCGACGTAGTTGGTCTTGGTGAGGGTAGGCCACCCGCCGCCGGGGCCGACGTCCCTGACGACAGCCTGGTACTCGTGGTGACCACGGTACCGAACCGGGGAGAGAGAGCCGCGTTGCCTGTGAGGGCCGCGCTCTCCGTCGACCCGTACGCCGCCGCCGTGCGTGCCTCCTCCAGGAGCGCCACCGCCGTGTGCGCCTCCTTCAGGAGCGCCGCCGGCGCGTCCGCGCCTGTCTGGGCTGCCGCCGCGCTCGTGGGCGTGCGTGGCTGCCCATTGCGCCGTTCGCCCTTGCGCTGCCTCCCTCTCCAGCAGCTGAGGGTCCGCGTCGGCGCTGTCATCAACAGAGCCGGAGCTGCTGTTGCTGCCGCGCAGAGCCTTGACCTCTGCTGCTGCCGCACGCGCTGCATCTGCCGCCGCCGCTGCTTCCACCTCCGCCCTGGCTGCTGCCAGCTCCGTCGCTGCCAGCCTTGACGCCCTTTCCGCCGCCGCAGCGGTCTCTGCCGCCGCTCGCTCGCGCTGCTCTGCCGCGACGAGCTCGGCCGTCTGCTGACGCCGCATGCTCGAGGCGACCGAGCGCTGAGACTGCCCTGCGGACATGGCGCGCTACTGGGGGGCTGTTGCGTGGAGAGAGGGCTGCTTCTGACGAGCTGCTGCCCGTCTCCGGAGAGGAGTGAGCGGGGACAGCCGGAGCTGCTGCTGCTACCGGCTGGGGCTGCTGCGAGGCCGGAGAAGGAGATGAGCAGGAGATGCTCAGGCTACAGGATAGTATGGCTCTGATACCACTTGTTACTCGCTGGAGTCTTGCTGTTGGTGATAGCAAGATCCTTACTCTCATCGAGAGGATGACACTTGGGGATGGGACAATTTTCTCTTGTTTATTTCTCACACAATGCCATGCCAACCTGAGGGGTTGGGGATACAAATTTATAGGCTGAGAACCAGCCAAGCATATGCTAAGATGCTATCCTAGATGCTGTCCTAAAGCGGTCAATATGCTGTCCTAAAGCAGATGCTGTCCTAAAAGCAGATGCTGTCCTAAAGCAAAAGCAGATGTTGTCCTAAAAGCAGATGCTGTCTTAAAGCAGTCAAAAAACAAAAACTACCACAGCCCCACAAAGACCACAGTACAGGGACTTATTCATCATGGTTTACTTACATTTTTGCACATACAGTAGGAGTTACATATTTGTATCTAGGGAGGTGAATTTCTAAAATTATTTCTGAATGCCATGCTATTTATTTTGAATTGAGTGACATTTATTCTGAACTAATCAACTCAATGTGTATTCTTCTGTACCGATTGTTCTATACTGTATTAATTGAGAGCTTCACTTATTATAGGTTGTCAACGATCTACTAAATCCCGCAAGGCACAACCTACGAATTAGGGAGGATCTTCAGGTGTGAAATATCTCCTTTCTTAAGTAACAGAACACTTTGTCATACATGTTAGTGTCGCCTTTGGTACTCACAATCTATTGTTGTACACTTTTAACACCAGTAAGTTCAAAATGCTACTGTTTTATTAATTAATACTTCTGAAAGATAATTTTGAACTAACTGAACAATGAACTTTCTTGAGGACACCTACTGGTTGTTGTTCCCTGGGATTGTCTCCAAAATTGTATCATCCATGGTTCACAAGAATGTAAGTTATTAAGTAGTGGTGTGCATGTTTAATTGGTTTAAGTGCATGTCAAATTTTCCTCTACTCAACAGTTGAGTAGATTTTGACCAGCGAATTTGCTTAATTCCTGGAGAGTTTCCCCAATCTAGAAAATAACTTGATAGATGCAGATGAACATGAAATTAATCTCAAATTTGATTACATGGCAGATCACACATGAGCTACCAAATACTTAAGTTGAATGCAGCGTGCCATTGTTTTGAACTATATCACTGATTGTTCTTGATTATTATTAATTATCTCAGGGAACATTTGTTGAGGGCATAAAGGAAGAAGTAGTGTTATCTCCTGTACATGCTTTGTCCCTTATTGCAGCTGGAGAAGGTTGTTTTATTTTATTGTATTAATTGCCTGTTTGATGTATCATGTACCTTAATCAGCATGATTCTGTCCAGAGTACCAGGATATCAGCATCACTAGTTATCAGGATAATCCTTATCTAACAAACTATCTTTTTTTTTCAATAGATATCAGACAAACTATCATGCAATAAAGTTAAATGTGTATAATAGAAAATCTGATGAGAATTGATAATGGAAAAATAGCATTTGGAGATTATCTCTCTAGCTACTGTAGGATTTCCTGTGGCATTTCTGATATTGCATATGTCTAGTTTGTCATGAATCAGCACATCTAGAGAAGTATGATTAGATTTTATAATTTATATGAATTGCAAACATGCCAATTTTTCATTTTTATTCTGGATGAGGAGTTATATCTTGCCTTGGCATTGCTAGAGGGGAGAGAGTCTAAAATCTATATGCACTTTGATATATGCGTAATTGCTCTTGTCAGTAATTAGTATATGGTACCTCAAACTTTGTTGGTTGCTACTATTTCGTTCCAGTTACGTGCAATTATGGACCAATGTACTTACAATATTTTATAATTTATATGAATTGCAAACATGCCAATTTTTCATTTTTATTCTGGATGAAGAGTTATATCTTGCCTTGGCATTGCTAGAGGAGAGAGGGAGAGAGAGTCTAAAATCTATATGCACTTTGATATATGTGTAATTGCTCTTGTTAGTAATTAGCATATGGTACCTCAAACTTTGTTGGTTGCTACTATTTCATTTCAGTTAAGTGCAATTATGGATCAATGTACTTACAGTTTTGTTTGTTCTCCTTTTCAGAGCATAGACACGTTGGATCCACTAACTTCAATCTGCTAAGTAGCAGAAGCCATACAATTTTCACACTGGTAATAGGAGTGAAACTTTTTATGTTCATAAATTAATCTGTTTCTGTATTTTTCTACTTTAAAAATCTGTGAAGCACTTCTACTTGATGCGCGAACGGGCCTCTAGCCTAGCGGTTAGAGCGCTCTAGTAGCACCCCTCAGGTCCTGGGTTCGACTCTTAGTGGGAGCGAATTTCAGGCTGAGGGAAAAAAATCCCCTCGCTTGCCCCATAAGCCAAAGCACAGGTCTAAGGCTCGCCCAGGTCGCTGGTCGTCGCCAGGTCGTTGGTCTAGGGATCACCCTGGTCATTCTCACATGGGCTGATGCCGCTGTGTCAGGGTGGGGCAAGAGTTCGGGGATTTTCTCGATCTGCGTGAGAAGATCTTCTTAGAGCAATGCCCGGGGGCTGTCTTACCCCCCGTAGGTCGAGTTTTTTTTTTCTACTTGATGCATAAAAAAATCTCTATTGAGATTGATCCATAGAATCCAGCAATCAGCATAATGTTTATTCTAGAAATGAGACTCATATGAAAAATATTAAAAATACTTACATTTCACATTGTGGGTACATATTTTATACTTTTCAATTTATTGTTTCGTGCAGACAATAGAGAGCAGCCCCTGTGGCGAGTCTAATGAAGGGGAAGCAGTTACCTTCTCGCAGCTGGTGGGATAATCTTCTTCTCTTTCCCTTTTTGTTTTTCTTAGTCCATCATTCTCACTGCTATAATTAATTCTACATAAGTTATACACCTGCATTCCATATACACTTGACATCATTAGTGCATCATCTGAGCTTTATGTGCATTAATGCAGCCAAAACATAATGAGTTCTTAGTTTTCTCACTCATTTGCAGAACCTCATCGATCTGGCAGGTTCCGAGAGTTCAAGGGCTGAAACTACCGGAGTACGCCAGAAGGAAGGGTCCTATATCAATAAAAGCTTGCTGACTCTTGGAACGGTGGGCCTCATTCCTATACTCAGCATTTGATGACATAGAATATTATCATTAGTATAAAACTGTAGACATCTTATGCTCATGCTATTAAGATTCTGTAAGCCTGTTCATTTTGTTGCTTCTGCAATGTTTGTGTAGACTCTGGCTTCGGGAGTTTATATACCTACCCTAAACCCTGTCTAAATTCCCAAGTCACAGATGTACATCCCTGTATGCAGTAATTGCTTATTCCACTGACTGGATACATTTGTAAGCATATTACGAGGGGTTAGAACAACTCAGAGAAAACTAAACGTCTAGACAATATAGTTTCATGAGTGTTTCCATTTCATGTGTTTTAGTTATTTGTTTGTTTACAGCTTTACCTAGTTATGGCAACCAATTCAATAATATGAGTTTATTTAATGCTTCCCTTCATTTATTTTCAAGAAGTTGGTCAAGTCATGGGACTTTGTTTTACTTTTTAACTAAAAGAAGTAAATTTGCATATTTCAGGTGATATCAAAACTGACTGATGTGAAAGCTACTCATATTCCATTTAGAGATTCAAAATTAACACGGTTGCTGCAGTCATCCTTGAGCGGTCAAGGACGTGTTTCTGTAAGTTTTTCTGGGTACTGCTTAAAAGTTAAAATCTGTCCATTATGGTCTCAATCATTCGCGTATTTGACTTTTTTGTGCAGCTGATTTGCACAGTTACTCCAGCATCAAGCAACTCTGAAGAGACTCATAATACATTAAAATTCGCCCATCGTGCAAAGCACATTGAGATCCAAGCATCACAAAACAAGGTGGATATGCTTGTTTATCAGATTCTTTGCCTTGTGTTTTAATCCCCTATAAGATTTTTTTTGTATCTCTGACTCTTATTTGTAACTACATTCATGATTTGCAGATTATGGATGAGAAATCTTTAATAAAGAAATACCAAAGTGAAATTCGTCAACTGAAGGACGAGCTAGAACAACTGAAAAGTGGTATTCTTACTGGCACTCCTTTGAAAGATGCCACAGAAGATAATATCTTTATTTGGAAACAGAAGGTGTTTTTTTTTACTTATTACGTCTTTCAATGCTTAACCATTTTGATGGTTTTCACTTTATTTATCGTCTTTGAAGGAAATATTACCATATCTGTTGCCACCACTTGGGTGCATTACACCTTTAGTATTATTACCTAATGCTGCATGTACGCTTCATTGGCGGGTCCTAAGTTCCTAACCCAAGTTCTTCATCACATGAAAAGCTAGAAGATGGTAATATCAAGCTTCAATCTAGACTGGAACAAGAAGAAGAAGCTAAAGCTGCTTTGCTTGCGAGGATACAACGTCTAACAAAACTAATCCTGGTTTCAACGAAAGCAACCCAGACTACTAGATTATCTCAACGTCCTGGCCCAAGGCGAAGACATTCTTTTGGTGAAGAAGAGGTCTGATTTTTCAGATAATGTTACAAAATGTTATAATTCATATCAGCTTGCACTTATGTTTTAATATGATGTCTTTTTCATTAGTTTTAGTGCACTTATTTTTCTAAAGTTTGTCTGCTAAAACTGCAGCTCGCATATCTCCCGTATAGAAGGCGAGATATGGTAGTGGATAACGAAAACAATGAGTTGTTTGTTCCTATGGAAGGATTTGGTGAAACACTTGAAATTTCTTCCAAGGAGGAGAGGAAAAATCGCAAAGGACTCCTTAACTGGTTCAAACTGCGGGTATACAAATCAGATACTGTTTAACCCACTGCATTTTAAACATTATTTAGCATAGTGAACAGTTGTATTTCTGTTTTCCTTTTGATATTACTTGTCATACCTCGTGAATTACTTATATCAAACTATATGATCTCATAAGAATGGTTACTTTAGAAAATGTGGTGGGTAGTGAATTACATCCTCACTGATAGTGTATCCTTGTATGTAATATCCAATGTGCCCTGGCCGTATCTGCGGCATCATCTCTTCCTAAATGAAGATACAAGTTGAATTTTGGGAATTTCTTTAGTATGGATAAGCTTATATTTTATTTCTGGAGCCAAACTAGAAAGAATGAGTTTGTTAGAATTCTGCTTGTTGCTGACCTTTACATCATGTTAACTGTATGCAAAAGCGTGATAGTGGTTCTGCTACTCTGACAAGCTTGGATGGTGACAAATCTAGTTTGACCAAATCATTCACTGCCCCTTCAACACCTCTGGGGAATGGAATTACTTTTCCATCAGAACAAAGGATTTCAAATTCTATGCTTGCTGAGAATGTACCAGCTGATCTGTCAAGTGTGGGCCATGGAGAATTTCCTTCTGACAGCCTTCCTGTAGAAGAAGCACCTTTGGTACAAAATCTGAGCACATTTTTTCTTTGTTTTTGTTTCATTAAGAGAAAAGAATGGGCTTCAGTTCTAAATACAAAACGAAAAAAAGGAGAAAAACAGAAGGTGAAGTAGGAATAATGGAACAGTATCCCAACAACAGACTGGGATTCAGAGCAATTAATTGATACAAGTAGTATGGTTTATTGCAAGTTCGTGACTAGATATCCTAAACAAATCACGATGGCATGATCTGTTATATCGTATGGTGATAGGTCAGCACAAAAACCTCAGATCATGTTGATCTATTAAGAGAGCAGTTGAAGATTTTGTCAGGGGAGGTTGCGCTCCATACAAGTGTTCTAAAGCGCCTCACAGATGGAGCTGGAAGAAGCGAACTGAACAAACAAATTGAGGTGACCTCTCCCGTGGTCCACTTTTTGGTATATTATTATATGCACTCTTGTTTTTTGAAAAATGTGTCTTTGTGTATGTGAAGATAGAAATTAAGGTGGTCAATGGCGATATTAAGGTAAAGAAGCAGCAGATAGCATCTTTGGAAAGGCAGATTGCTCATTCAATGTCAGATAGTCAAGGGAAGTTGGATAACTTAGAACTTTCACCGGTAATGTTTATCTGCACTCAATTTGGTTTTCAACTTTTTGTTCTTTGAATTATGTAAACATATCAGACTGTTGCACTGGTTTTGCAGTCTTACACCGAGATACTTGAGCAACTCAATGAGAAAGCCTTTGAACTTGAGGTACAGAAATCGTTCTTTTATGTATGCATTCTTTTGGCAGTGAGCTAGATGCTCCTTGGGGCATCAAGGCATTGTACTTAACTATGTTTTGTATTCTCTTCTTCTTAATACGAAGACACACAGTCTTGCATGTTCTCAAAAAAATGTATCAGCAAAACGGAATGGACACTAAAGTTATGGTATTTTCAAGAATGAAGTTTGCAATTCTTGGGGACAAAAATGTCATAACAGATAGGTAATTAAAAGAACAGGCTCACCATTTTCCCAAGTATTTCAAGGGACTTAAATAGATGAAAAATCAAAAGATTTTGAATTTCCATAATAACATCATGTTGGATCTATTCCATTTGAGTTGGTGCAGTATTGTCCTACATCATGCAGTGTTGTTGGCAAGAGAGCACTAAAACTAGAATTCGGATGAGTGATTCCAGTGATGTATTGATGTTTTCTGAACCAGAATTTTCTTTTCCTTCACAAGAGGAGAGCAGTGGCAAATCTAGATGTTGAAAAACTCAATGAAGAGCAAAATGCTCATCCTCTCTCATTCAAATGTAGGACTGATTATAGGTTATAATTTATGCATATAAGTTCGGTATGTTAATAATTGTTGAGTGTGCTGCGAAGTCAGTTTGTCTCGCAATTTTTGAAGGGTCATTTTCTGTATTTACTGCAGGTGAAGACAGCAGATAACAGAATAATGCAAGACCAGCTAGATCTAAAGGTAATAATTTGACTGTAAATTTAGTGAAATAAGAGCACAAGCTTGTGTTACTTATAAATTCGTCCTGTTCTCAGGCAAGCGACTGTGAGGAATTGCAAGAAACAATTGCTTACTTGAAAGAACAGCTCTCCCAAGCTCTTGAAGCTAATGAGCTATTGTCAGAAAGCATCATATTGCAGCAGAAAACAGGCATCGGACATGAAGTTGGATTACAAGTACGCAACGAAAAGCCATTATCCAGAGATGTATCTGAAGAACTGTTGGGAAGAACATTACAGGTTTGCCTTTTGTCTGCACTCTGGTGCAGCATCCTTTCGTTCCAATGCAAGTCCAATTATCACATCCTGTTAATTGAAGCCTGTAGCCAGGTGCCCGGCAAATATATCCTATTTGTACTGCATCTCATGGTAAGATTGATCTAGATGAAACAGTACCTTTGCCCATGCGGCCATGCCTGTCATGATGATGCACACCTACCACATCTTTCATTGCTGGTAAATTGGTGATATTATTAGTTTTTCTCTGGGATAATCCTGAGAATTGGTGCTTCAACTGGGGGCATTAGGGGCATTAGAAATTGACATTTACAGGAAGGTTTCAATGTGAATAATATGTTCATTAGTGTTTAACTTTAATACTTAATTCTTTTAACGTGGTTTGGTGAGACTTATTTTGGAATGAGCCTTGTTCATATTGGCGGCCTTTGTTTAGCTTCGATGCAATTGCAAACACAATTCCCTAGTATGGCCAATTACCAAATTTCCAAATCATTATTTTTTGTTCCGTTTATCCAACCACATGACTACTTTTAATTAATTACATCACCCATTCTATTACTTTAACTGATGGGGTGACCACAAGAATGGTGCTCTTATATTACTTGTGTTCTCTCTTCAGTCAGAGGTCGATGAACTGAAGCAGAGATTGTGTGAACTCACTGAAGCCAAATCTCAACTAGAGACCCGTAATCAGAGGCTTTTAGAGGAAAGTACGTATGCCAAAGGCCTGGCCTCAGCTGCAGGTGTTGAATTGAAAGCACTCTCTGAAGAAGTCACCAAACTCATGAAGCACAATGAGAAGCTTGCTAGTGAGTTGGCGTCAACAAGAAACTCAACTCAACGAAGACTAGACCATGGTCCAAGGGGTGCTAGGAGGGATAGCCACATTAAACGGCACGAACCAGGTAGCAGAAGAGATATCAACGGAAGCTACGAGAGAGAACAAGCTCTGGAGGCCATGCTCATGGAGAAGGACCAAAGAGAAGCGGAACTCCAGAAGAAAATTGAGGCGGCAAAGCAAAAGGAGGCCTTCCTGGAGGGCGAGCTTGCAAATTTGTGGGCTCTAGTGGCAAAATTGAAGAATGCTCCGGGAAATAACCGAGATGATTTGGATGCCGTATGTAACAATATAATGGATCATGATCCTGGCGATGATCATGGTAGAAAATGATCATCTAATTGTCTGATCCCTGGCAATCTGCTTTGCTTGCAGTTTGTGGGGTGGTTTTTGTACGTACGTAATTGTACCAGGGTTCTACTCCAGTGCGAATCAGTGTGTATTGTCTGTATATTCGTTGAATAAGCGTTTTGGTGTAAATTGTATCTGCAGGGTTATGCTATGTTCTGAGGATTGTCATGCTGGTCTGATCGGTTGACACTTGACAGGTTCCGATCATCGGCGATCGGCATTATGGTGTGTAGAATGTGTTGTATATTCATTGTTGACAGCTTACAATTAATTCCAAACATGTGAATGTATGTACTGCAGTGTAAACTAATCACTTGACCGATCATCTTGCCTCCTTGTTTTCATGCCCCACTTTCTCTGGGTCGCTTAATACCACCACCAGGCTAGGGCTTTGGAACGATGCTACATGATTGTATATGTGGCATGCATTTTGTTTCTTTTTCCTGGTAAAAATGCGTACATGATCTGGTATCTGAAGATTTGGCCACGGTGGTATCCTTTCTTGGTCATCGGCTGCGTTGATGCTGAGATTTTCTGTGGTGGTGAATCTAGGAGTGCGAAATCAATATGAATTATCTGTATTATTTAGTTATTGTATTCAATTGAATATAAATATGATATCATTTTCTTTTTGATTAATAATTTTTCTTCTATTCGAATTTGAAATCGAATAAAAATATGGATAGAAATATGGTCTATATTTCTACCATTTAAAATATTATTTTATCTATACTATTTATATTTGTATTTGATAAATTAATATTTTTTTATTATTATAATAGGACTAATTAGTTAGCATGAATTAGAATGGGTCTCACCCAGTCGATCATAGAGCGCAGATCTCCGTTTTTGCAGGCACCGGCCGGCTCGTGTAAAGTACAGCACAGAGCGTCAGCACCTGCACAAGTGCTTCTGGACTTTTTTATTTGACTTTTGTGCCCTTGCGTGGTTGACATAGCTCGATGCGTGGCGGTCATGTCCTGTAACATCTGATCTGGAGCCGAACCGGCTGAGCAGAGCAGCTCGCAAGTCAGCCTGCAGGGCTGCGTTTTTCAAACACGACGGCAGCGGCGCTCGCGCCGGGAACAGTGTAAAACGTGATCGATGAAGACAAGCACAAAACAGCAGAAAAAACCACGGCGGTTACTTCAACTGTCTGCCGGTTAGCCATGTTACAAGTTTCATGTACTGTTGCAGGGCTTCCAATACCCAGCGGTCAGTGGGCGGCCAGCCAACGTCGCCACATGCATGTGTGCTAGACGACCTCGTGCACTACGGGGCTGTTTGGTTGCCTGCATACAGGTGGCTCGCACCAGCGCATGCAGGGAAATGATGTTTGGTTGGCTGTGGAGAGGAGAGAGTCTGCACGAGCAGATGCAAAAAAACAACTGGAGCCAGGCTGAGGAGGAACGCGGCTAAGGAGCTTCCCTCCTCAGTTTGGCCACGCTCATGCAGCTTGCATCAGCTCATGCAGGCAACCAAACAGGCCCTACGTAGACAATAATGATTTTTTTATGCTGTGATGATTTATAACTTTTGACTATAGTTTATTAGTTTGATAAATAGTGATCGTTGAGAGAAATCGAAAGCTAAAAGCTATTAAAAAGCTAAAAAAAATGGCCAATAACATTCTTTGAGGACCGATTATGGAAATCATTCATTGGCTTTTTAATCACGATGATAAGCGTACATGTGCATAATGATGTACAAAAGTGAACAATCAATCACCCAAAGAATATATCAAAGCTCCACTGATGACAAAGATCCCCAACTTTTGCCATCACCTAAAGCAGCATCTGTGACACGAGCCTCCAAGAAAACAAGCATTATCGACGACAGCGACGCCAAGATGGACACCACACTTTCCATCCAAGCCACCCTTCACCACGCTATGTATCCCTCCTCATCGTCGCATGGTCGGCGGCATGTGTGGTGGCTGATTTTTAGAAAAGTCAGTTCTGTCGAACATCCGTTAAAGTATAAATTGGTCTAAATTATTTAATTAGATTTGAATTTACACTGATGTACGCCGAGTTATATTGATTTACTCCGATTTGCTTTGAAATTTTCGAACAAAAAACTCTACTATTTTCTATTTTTATTATTTTTTAATTTAAATTTTGAATTAAAAATTTTCGGACCGAAACCTATTGACGTTACCGGCCCTGTCGTTAAAACTTTGCAACCGGTCATCATTGTTGAGGAACTGTCGCTGGCGACCAGTCTGATCGATTCCTCTGCTTAGAACAAATCGAATCAATCACAGAAGATAGAATAATAGATTGAACACATAGAAAGAGGTAGAGAGAACTCATGATCTTTCTTTATTAACTTCTGATTGCATGTGTACAAAATATACCGGTACGGCTCCCTATTTATAATCTCTGGTGAGGTGCCCACCATGGGCCAGATCTGCTGACTCAGGCCCAGGTTTCCTAACACTCCCCCTTAGGCACTCATCCGACACGTTCATGCCTCGTTAAAACTCCATAAAACCCAATGGAAAAAATTTGGAGAAAAAGTACATGATACATGTTATGCTGCGATGCACGAATTGCCACATTAAAAACCTTGGTCGAGAAGCTTCAAGAAAACTCATCAATAGAAAAAGAGTACAATTCACCCAACTTTATTCAGTCTTCAGGACTTTATTCTTTTGGGTACTTAATCTTCATGATCAAGATTTACTAGCGGACTTGAGAGAATTCTCCCCCTGAATTCTGCACTTCTCTAAGTCTCATCATTCCAATTTCTCGCACGCATCTTTCAAAACTAGATGCAGCGAGTGACTTGGTGAATAAATCTGTCAGATTTTCACATGACTTAGTATGCAATACTTTAATCTCGTCCATCTTTTGCAATTCATGAATATAGAAGAACTTGGGGTAGATATGCTTTATGAGATGACTCTTCACATAGCCCGTCTGCACTTGTGCAACGCAAGCTGCATTATCTTCATAGATAATTGTGGGGGTTTGCACAATGTTCATCCCACATGACTGCTGGATGTGGTGAATCATTCGACGGAGCCAAGCACACTCTCGTGTGGCTTCATACATTGCTATAATTTCTGAGTGGTTCGTCGAAGTCGTTACGAGACTTTGCTTGGACGATTTCCAGGAAATTACAGTTCCACCATACAGGAATACATAGCCTGTTTGTGACCTTGCGGTATACAGGTCAGACAGGTACCCAGCATCTGCATAGTCAATCAAGTTCAGATCTTAATTCTTTCTGTAAAACAATCCAAGGTCCTTGCTTCCTAGGAGGTATTGGAAGATGTCATTTTATGCCCTGCCAAAGCCTTTTGGTAGGTTCTGCACTGTACCTTGCTAACAGGTTCACGGCAAATGCAATATCCGGTCTAGTGAGTTTGTTAAATACATGAGTGCTCCCACTGCACTCAAGTATGGGAATTCCAGTCCCAGGACTTCCTCCCTCTCTTCCCTAGGTCGGAAAGGATCTTTTTCTTGCTGTAAAGACCTCCCGATCATCAATACTTTCGATGGGTATGCCTTCTAAAAACCAAACCGTTCTAACACCTTCTGGGTGTAGGCCGACTAATATACCAATATTCCTTCAGGTACATGCTCAAGCTGCAGGCCTAAGCAGAATTTGGTCTTGCCCAAATCTTTCATTTCAAATTCTGACTCCAAGTAGGAGTTTGCTTCTTTTATGTCTTCAATTGCCCCGATGATGTTCAGATCATCTACATAAGCTGAGATAATACAGAATTCATTCTGGAATCGCCGTATAAATACGCAAGAATAATCTTCATTATTCGTGTAACCTTTCTTGCAGAGAAAGTTACTTAAGCGATTATACCACATTCTTCCAGATTGCTTCAGTTCATACAGTGATTTTCTGAGTTTCACACTGTACAGATTTTTATTTGCTCTGTCTTGGTTCGGGAGAGGGATTCCTTCAGGGACTTTCATATAAATCTCCGAATCCAAGTTACCATAAAGGTATGCAGTCACCACATCCATCAATTTCATTTCTAAATTCATGTTCATTGCCATTGAGATCAAATATCTAAAGGTAATTCCACTCATGACTGAGGAGTAGGTTTCTTCATAATCAACTCTAGGACGTTGAGTGAAACCTTGTGCTACCAGCTTTGCTTTGTATCTCACTATTTCGTTTCTTTCATTTCTCTTTCGAACAAATACCCACTTGTGCCCTACAGAGTGCACATGGGGAGGTGTGCGGTATACGGGCCCAAACACCTCTCTTTTGTTCAGAGATAGCAATTCAGTTGCTATTGCCTTCTTCCAATCTTCCCAATCTGATCTTTTCTTACATTCAGCGAGCGATGCAGGCTCGGGATCAAGATCGATGATTGTGGCAATTTTCTTTGTGAAGTAGATATCGATATTGGCTGTTGTCCTGTTCATGGACTCTCCCGTGTGCACATAATTTATAGCTATTTCTTCATGAGTTGCTACTTGTGGAGCGATTGCTTCTTCTAGAGCTTCTTCTTGCACATCGCTTCTTCCAATTGCGGTGGCAAGTTCCTTTAGTTTTTCGACTCCGATATGTGCGCACACGTCCATGCCGACTTCTTCTTCCATGGGGATATTCAGATCCGGTATGCTCTTTTCTGAAGGTGTTATACTTGTGCCAGGTCTCAATTGGCTCCCCTTCTCATTCTGGGGGACTTCAGTGATCGACTGTGATAAGTCCTTCTTATCCTTTTTCGCCGGGCGTCCCCGGTTACTTGGGATTCGAGGAGCCAGAGTTCTCGTCCTTTTATTCTGAGGCCTCTGGACAGGATTAGGGATACCTTCAATTTTCTTTGGTACAGGCACATGTGACTTAGTCACGCTCTTCAAATCACTAAAGTGATCAGGCAGTTAGTTTGCTAATGCTTGCAAGTCAATGATCTTCTGGTGGCTTCCCACGTAATTTCCCGATATTTTTCATCAAGGGGTTGATTTCCTCCCCCTAATGTTGGGAAATTATCCTCATCAAAAATGCAGTCAGCGAAGCAGGCGGTATGCAAATCTCCCAACATGGGTTCCAAATACCTGATTATGGATGCAGTCTCATAACCAACGTATATCCCAGTCATACGGAGAGGGCCCATTGCAGTACACTACGGAGGGGGTATAAGTACATAAACCTTACATCCAAACCTCTTAAGATGAGAAATTTTTTGTGGTGACCCTTGCGCTAGTTGCATAGGTGAATGGATGTTGTAGGCCAAAGGTCTAAAGTTGATGAGATTCGCTGCATGTAGGACTGCGTGTCCCCAACATGTAGCTGACAAATTACAATTATGCAAAAGGGGTTGGGCAATAAATTTAATTCTCTTGATTAAAGCCTCTGCCAAACCATTCTGGGTATGGACATGCGATACCGAATGCTCAACTGCAATTCCCATCGCCATGCAATAATCATCAAATGCCTTTGAAGTAAATTCTCCGGCGTTGTCCATTCTAATGGACTTGATGTGATGATCAGGAAACACATTTCTGATGCGAATGATCTGCGAGATCAATTTTGCGAAAGCGTGGTTTTTTGTGGACAACAGACCCACATATGACCATTTCGAGGAAGCGTCAATGAGCACCATGAAATACTTAAATGACCCTGAGATGGGCTGAATGGGACCGCAAATATCTCCCTGGATGTGTTACAGGAATGCAGGGACTTCATCCTTCACTTTCAGAGTGGAGAGTCTAGTAATTAATTTCCCGGTGGCACATACAGGGCACACAAAATCTTCATGATTCGGGAAATTCTTCACATTAATATTATGCCCTTGGGAATTGTTGATTATATTTCTCATTATCCTAAGACCTGGGTGGCCTAATCCGTCATGCCAGAGACAGAATAGTTCAAAGCTTCTAAATACTGTTTTCAGGAAAGTATAGGCTGTAGGTGCCTTAATGTTGGTATAAGATAGCCCAGTTTTTAGTGAAGGAAGTTTTTCTAATACCCTTTTGCCATTCTCTTCGCACTTCGTAATAAGCAGGTATTTCTTACTGTACTCTTCGTAAGTCTCAACGTGGAAACCATGGGCGCGAATATCCTTAAAACTTAGGAGAGTTCTAGTCGATTTTGGGTACAATAAGGCTTCTTCAATGACCAAAGTTGTACCCATTGGGAGTATAATCGTAGCTCTTCCGGAACCAATTATACATGCATCGCTTCCGGCGATTGTCGTAAGGCTGCTAGTGCTCTTACAAATCGACTGAAAATACTTAGTCTCTCTTAAGATGGTATTCGTTGTGCCGCTGTCGGCAAGGCACAGTTCCTCCATAGGACGCCACACGCATTCTAATATAATATATTTTATTAACATGTATTAGAAGGCATTCAACACATAAATAAAATATGTCAATATCAGAACATATCATGCCATCATAAACTGAATAAATGAATGAATTATTCGAAAATCATCCAACCATCACGAGAAAGCAAAACTAAAGTACCATCCATGCAAGTTCTAACTTGTCCATTTAACACAAAATAAACGACAATTAAAGTCTAATGCATTCTGTGCATCAGACTGAATCAACTAGAAAATCAGAGACTTCTTCGGCTATCTTCTCAGGAGTGATCTTTTCTTCGAGAAAGATCATGGCGATGGCTGCCTCTAGATCGTAAGGGGGTGTTGTTGCTGTGATGGGCTCAACGTCCATCAACTCAGGCAGCTGCTCGAGATGCTCCCCCTCAACCGCTGCAAAGTGGGCTTCAAGCTGCCATTTGCCATCCTTCTTCTTCTGGGCTTGGTGGGCATCAATGACATGATGCGGTTCTTTACATATCCGCGACCAATGCTCCCACTTACCACAATTGTAGCAACCTTGTTTCTACTGACCATATGTCTTACCACTCTTCTTAGCTTTTTTGTCACTTGGAGCATCTGACTTGCCTTTCTAGGCAGCGGCCTTACCCTTCTTCCCACTTCTCTTCATCAAGGGCTTTTGCACCTTGTAGCTCCTAGCGTTGGCCTCGTGGCCAGCAGAGTTCCTCGGTGGCTGAGTGATGTAATTCTTGCGGAGAAGTTCGCCCTGAGCCTCCGCAACCTGGGATGTGGCACCAAGTAGCACTACAACTTTGGTTAGTGCTTGTAGTTCTGTGCACAACATTTAAAAAGCTTTGAATACCAATTATGAGGTTTCTAATGTGCACAAAAGACATATTTGGAAAGTTAATGAAGTCTATTTTTCAACAAATCAAACGGCACTTGATTTGAATCTTCCTACACAAAGTTATGACAATTTTATTGCATGCTGCACGAGCTGTCCGGAGAGACGCGCGAGACTTGTCAAACATAAAGAGTTCGAGTATTGCAATGTAAGTTCCAAACGGATTTGGAAGCCCCTTGAACAAGAAAACAAAACATATAAAAATTTGAAACCGATTCGGACTCGAATTGGGACAGCTGGCAAGACCGATACTAAAACGTCCATAACTTTCACAAACGGAGTCCGATTTGGGCATTGTTGGACTCGTTGGAAAGATATTTCGATGCCCCACACAATGGACAAAGTGCCAGCCATGAAATCCTCATAGTAAGATTGCAAATTAAGAGAGAATCCGGTGGTAGTAGTTTAGATATTTCCTTTTTAGTTCGTATTGGAGTTTGTTTCGGCCTTAGGCCAGGTTGTGCATGAGTTTTAGTCAAGGCCGTGTATTGTGCACCAATATAAGGCCAGGGCCTTAGCCCCCATTATAACGCAAGCTATGAATTGAGAAATAGAAACCAGAAAATCATCATGGTTTGGTGGCCATTGTTGGCGTGTTCTTGAGATTTCCATCGAGGAATTGCTCTTGGTGTGTTGAATCAAATTACGGTGTTAGATTCTACTCGCTGAAACTTCGGTTTCTCTACCCTTTATTCACGTGATGCGGTGTGCGTGGGAGAAGGCTTATCTTGGAGAGCGCATCCAACAAGGCGTATCGTGAAAGATTAGGGCCAAAGCAATGGGGTTCAGCTAGCTTGCTAGGTGGATCCACATCAACCTGCATAATATCAATCAATTCGGCGCACTCCTTGTAGCCATCTTGACGATAGTTGCGGGCGGATTGAACAACATTGGGGTGAAAGGTGGACAAGGTCTTCTCGATCTTCTACTCATTTGTGATCTGCTTCCCACAGAGTTGAAGATTGGTATAAATCCTGTGCAAGGTAGAATTGTACTCTCTGACCGTCTTAAAGTCGACAAACCTCAGTCTGATCCACTCCTGCTCTGCTTGAGGAATAATGGTGTACTTTAGCCTCTCAAACCGCTTCTTGAGTGCAGTCCAGAGTGCTAGCACGCTTTTCTCCACCATATACTCATTCTTAAGAGTGACGCGAGGTGGTGCCTGAGAAAATAAAGTGCCTGATCATTCTCCTCAGGCGTGGGTTGGGCATC
The DNA here is from genome assembly GCA_017311315.1 of Dendrocalamus latiflorus. NCBI lineage: Eukaryota > Viridiplantae > Streptophyta > Magnoliopsida > Poales > Poaceae > Dendrocalamus > Dendrocalamus latiflorus. The sequence continues at coordinate 5,210,740 of CM029618.1, forward strand.
ATGCAGTCTGCCAATCCCAATAGCCGCACGGAGCTTCTTGGCTCGAAACACTATCTCGACATCGGATGCCCACATCAGATAGTTTTAGCCATGCTGGACCAGCTCCTCGAACTATTAGTTCATGATGCCAGTCATCTGCATGTGTATGAACGGAATAAATAAGTTTACTACAGGTAAATGTGCATGGAATAATTTACTGGGGGTAAATAAATGGTATAAAAGATTATCGTAATGTTTCATAATTTTCTATGCATTTTCTATAAATTTTACTGCTAATTTCAGTGATTAAAAGCAATTTAAAGAATTACAATTAACCAAAATAGTAAATAAATATAGAAAATACACAAAATAATAATAGCAGAAATAAATAAGATTCAAATGCTAAAAATGATTCAAAATTCGGATTCCCGAGGCCCTTTTATGCTAGAATATAAATTTTCTGTGAATTCTGCAATTTATGGGGGTTTCTACGCAAATTTTTAGTTCAAAGAAAAATTTACGCAATTTTCTGATTTTCCGAGGGGTTTTCTACAAAATTTGGGACCCATTCGTAAATCTAAGGACCTTTTCATAATTTTCGGAACTACGAGGCCCATTCTACAAAATTCAGGACCCATATTAAAGGTTTAAGGATCGATCGGTAATTTACAGAAAATAGGAGGGCCCTTTTGCAAAACACCAACGCCCCCCTCCCCGGCCGGGCTTTTTCCCCTCCGGCCCATCACCATTAGCCCAGTTCCGCCCGGTTGACCCAATTCCTCCATTAGCCCAATAAAACCCCGGTGGCTAGGGTTTACCCTAGCCACCTCACCACTTGGCGGCGGCTCTTCTCAGCGGGAGGCGGAGATTTTCGGGAGCGGGGGCCCAAAGGTGGCGGCTAGCAGGGCTGAGCCCACCGGCGGCGAAACCGAGATGAGCGCAGGCTGCGAACCGGCGGCGCACTGCAGCGGGGAGGCGGCAAGCACGGACTGCGGGCCAGCGGGGCACTGCGGCGGGGAGGCGGCTTCGAGCGGCGGGCGACGGCCGCGGCGGGTAACGGTCGGCTTCGTGCTGGCACCGTGCGGGGCAACGAACGGCGTCGAGCGGCTAGCTTCAAGCGCGAATCACAAGCGGCGACCGGGCGTCGGCTTCGGGCGCGAACCTCGAGCTGCGATGGCGGTGGCGGCGTCAGCGTGCGCATGGAGGCGAGGCGTCGGCTGCGGGCCGGCAGTGCCCATGCGCGAGAAGGCGGAGTAGTCAGGGCGGCGTGCACCAAAATCGAGGCAGCGCAAGTACGGGCGCGGGGCCAAGACGACGTCCTCGGGCCGGCGGCGGTGGAGCCGAGGCGTCGGCCGGCCGGGAGGAGCTCGTGCGGGCGCGAGAGCTGAAGCGGTGGTTGGCTGGATGGCGCGTGTGTGGGCGCGGTGGTCGAGACGGCATCCTTGGGCACCTCGACCGGCTGCTGGCTGGTAGCGCGCATGCGGGCGCGGCTGCGGCGGCAGGCCGTCGGTCCGCACCCCTTTTTTCTTCTTTTCTCACGCAGTGGCCGTACAGAACCGAATCGTGCAAAAAAATTTCTTTTTTTCTAATCTACAGTGCAATCAACATCTATCCTGTTCTACCGATCGACATTGTGTCGGCGACTTCAGGTCTTCTCGCGGTAGATTAGGGCGGATTTGCACTGTAGAAATTCAATCTAGAACACGAAAAACTTAGAATTTAAAGCGATCTAGATAATTCAATCTATTAGGGCTTCGATCATTACTTTCGATTCACCGGAGCGAACTCGTGCTGATAACGTGTTGAGGAACCGTCGCTGACGACCAATATGATCGATTCCTCTGCTTAGAACAAATCGAATCAATCACAGAAGATAGAATAATATATTGAACATACAGAGAGAGGTAGAGAGAACTCCTGATCTTTCTATATTAATTTATGCTTGCATGTGTACAAAATATGCCGGTACGGCTCTCTATTTATAGTCTCTGGTGAGGTGCCCACCATGGGTCTGTTAGGTCCTTAGGATCTTCTAGGTTTAGATCTGAGGGTGTTCTTGTTCGGATTCGAGAGAGAACGGGAGAAGGAGAGAGGATTAGGGTTCGGGGTACCGACCGTCCGATGCATTGGAGGAGGAGCTGGCCATCGCTGGTTCGTCGGTGAAGTCTGCGCACGGGCAGTGACGGTCGGGGAAGAGGAGGGCGGTGGCGGCGGCGGAGATCCGGTGACGAGGACGGCGATGGAGCTTCCCACCGCTAACTGCGTGTCCCTCTCTAGATCGGTCTAAGATTTGTCGGGTGGGGTTGCGGCTCAGGCGAACCTCGTTAGTCGAGCCGCCGGCCCCCACCCTCTATTTATTGCGCAGCACGACGGGGGCCCATCAGCCAATAGTTGGGCTGAGCGCCCCCGATCAGGCGCGGATCAAGGTCCCGATTGGCCGTTGGGCTAATCGGGGAGAGATTAATCTGACATTCTCCCCCTTGATCTCCTCTCATATCATACCTTTTCTTCTTTTACCATTTCATCACAGATTAGTGCATAGAGCATGCTTCATCGTCACGGTCAATCGCCGATAGATTTAACAGCTGCAATACACATCTTTGTTCTGAAACAGATTCTTTAATTTTGGGCCATTTATAGTCCAGGAATCATAGGCTTTCCCTTAAACCCATGCCGGCTACATGTTCTCTGAACACGTTGGGTGGTAAGCCTTTTGTAAGCGGATCCGCTAACATCTTTGTGGTACTTATATGATCAAGACTTATAATTTGATCCCGGACTTTATCTTTCACAACATAATACTTTATGTCAATGTGTTTGGCAGCACCACTTGACTTATTGTTGTGGGCATACATTACTGCGGGTTCATTATCGCAGTACAACTTAAGTGGTCTATTGATGTCATCAACCACTTTTAAATCGGGTATGAACTTCTTTAGCCAGTTCACCTGCCCCGTGGCCTCATAACATGCTACAAACTCAGCATACATTGTGGACGATGTAGTGACGGTTTGCTTAGAACTTTTCCACGATATAGCTCCTCCAGCGAGAGTGAACACATATCCGGATGTTGACTTTCTATCATCTCCCGCATAATCAGAATCTGTATACCCCACTATATGGAGTGAATCTGATCTTCTGTATGTCATCATGAGGCCTTTTGTTCCTTGCAAATAACGCAAGACTTTCTTTACCAATTTCCAATGTTCTATTCCAGGATTGCTCTGGAATCTACCAAGTAACCCGGTAACAAACGCTAAGTCAGGGCGCGTACACACTTGAGCATACTGAAAGCTTCCGACAGCTGAAGCATATGGAACCGATTTCATTTGTTTGAGCTCGTACTGGTTCCTGGGGCATTGAAAATCCCCATATCTGTCGCCCTTGACTATAGGTGCAGGTGAAGAACTACATTTATGCATACCAAATTTCTTTAAGACTTTTTCTATGTATGTCTTTTGTGGCAGTCACAATGTCCCTTTGTTTCTATCCCGGTGAATTTCGATCCCTAGAACGAACGAAGCTTCACCAAGATCTTTCATATCAAAGTTTGAGGACAAAAACTTCTTTGTCTCCAGTAGCAGACTGACATCACTACTAGCTAGTAGGATATCATCCACATACAGGATTAGGAAGATAAACTTCCCATCTTTAAACTTTGCATAAACACAGTTGTCCTCTACATTCTCTTTAATCCCAAATTTTCTTATTGTACTGTCAAACTTCAAGTACCACTGTCTTGAAGCTTGCTTTAACCCATAAATCGATTTCTTTAGGCGGCATCCCATTCTTTCATTTCCTTCCACGACAAAACCTTTCGGTTGTGCCATGTAAACATTTTCCTCCAAATCTCCATTAAGAAATGCCGTCTTTACATCCATCTGATGTAACTCTAAATCATAATGTGCTACTAATGCCATTATGATTCTGAAGGAATCTTTAAATGAGACTGGAGAAAAGGTCTCATTGTAATCAATCCCTTCTCTTTGCGTAAAGCCTTTTGCCACAAGTCGCGCTTTGTATCTTTCTACATTCCCTTGGGAGTCAAGCTTTGTCTTGTAGACCCATTTACAGCCTACTGTTTTGGCTCCTTTAGGAATAATTTTCAAGTCCCACACTTTATTAGCCTTCATGGACCTCATTTCCTCTTTCATGGCCTCAAGCCATTTTGAAGAATTTTCGCTTCTCATGGCTTCTTCAAATGAGGTGGGATCATCCTCCATTTAAAATTCCTCTGTATGATAAATCTGATAATCATCAGAAATAGCTGATCTTCTTACTCTTTGAGACCTCCTCGGGGCCTCCTCATTTGGTACATCTTCTGTTTGAGGCTGCTGTTGCTCCCCCTCATTTGTGGCAATAGGTTCTATAGGATCCTGAAGAATAGGTTCCTCATTCTCATTCATTGTTACCACAGGAGGAACAATAACAGGTGCTGGCACCACAGTGTCTTGCACCGTCGGTGCAGCGACAGCAAGTAGTGTGAAGAATGGCTCTTGAATCATCGGAGTGGGCGCATACGCCCGCTTCTCTTCAAGGTCAATCTCTCGAGCTACCATGCTTCCCCTCATCATTTCATCCTCTAAGAAGACAGCGTGTCTCGTTTCTACAAACTTTGTATATCTGTTTGGACAGTAGAAACGAAAACCTTTTGACTTTTCAGGGTAGCCAATGAAATGACAACTTACTGTTTTGGGATCAAGCTTCCCAAGGTTTGGGTTAAATACTTTAGCCTCAGCAGGACTCCCCCACACACGTAAGTGATTTAGTGAGGGAACTCTTCCTGTCCACAACTCGTACGGTGTTTTGGGCACCGACTTACTATGCACTCTGTTGAGAATATGAATGGCGGTTTTCAACGCCTCCATCCATAAACTCAATGGTAGTGTGGAATAACTCATCATGCTTCGCACCATATCCATCAGGGTACGGTTGCGTCTTTCAGCTACTCCATTTTGCTGAGGTTCGCCCGGTGTAGAATACTGGGCCACTATGCCATTTTCCTGTAAAAATCTTGCAAAAGGTCCAGGAACTTGTCCCCCCCACGGTCAGATCGGACTATCTTAATCTTTAAATCGTGTTGGTTTTCAACTTCAGCCTTAAATATCTTGAATTTATCCAAGGCTTCATTTCTTTCTTTGATTGGATAAATATATCCATAACGGGAGTAATCATCCGTGAATGTTATGAACGAGTCATATCCATCCACACTTTTCACAGGAAAAGGATCATAAATGTCTGTGTGAATAATTTGTAGAACTCCTGTGCTTCTTTTGGCGTCTTTCTTAATTTTCTTTACATATTTTCGTTTAATACATTCTCTGCATTGTTCTAAGTCTGAGAACTCTAATAGAGGAAGAATTTCATTCTTAACTAGTCTTTCTATTCTCCCCCTCGAAATATGGCCTAAACGACAGTGCCATAATTTCGACGATGCATTATGAGTTCTCTTTCGTTTTCTGTTCGCATTCACAGGCGAGGATATACGCTCATTCACATCACATACAGAATTCACATTTTCACGAAGTGCCAATAAATAAAGCTCGTCTTGTTTGATGGCAAGACCAATACATTTATCATTAAACATTATTTCACATTTGCCATTTCCAAAATGACAATCATAACCATCATTGTCCAAATTTGAAACACTAATCAAATTCCTCTGTAAAGAGGTAACATAAAGAACATCTCTAAGTAAAAGAGTGAAGCTATCAGCTAGCTCTAATGAAAGATCGCCAACGGCTTCAACTTCAGCTTGGACTCCATTTGCGACTTTAACGCATCTTTCTTTTCTTTGCGTAGTCCTCGTCGAACGGAATCCCTGCAAATTATTGGCAACATGAACAGTTGCACCTGAATCAATCCACCAAGAAGATTTTGAATATTGCACATACAGGGATTCATTTATAAATGTAATAATGTTCTCACCTTTCTTTGCCATTATCATCTTTAAGTAATCGGGATAGTTCTTCTTGTAGTGACCCGTCTTCTTGCAGTGAAGACACTGATCTTTGTCTACTGCAAAATTATTCTGTTGAGGCTGATGGACAGGGGCTTTTCCCTTGTTCTTTGAGGAGAAGTTACTGTTGATGTTCTTTTTCTTGTTGTCCTTCACATAGTTGATAGAACCACCATGTGATGATTTAATTCTTTCCTTCTCTTGCACACACATAGCTATGCACTTTTCTAAGTCCCATTTCTCGGGCTGCATGTTGTAGTTGACAACAAAGGTGTCAAACTCTTTCGGCAAGGAAGCAAAAATCAAATGAATAAGGAACTCATCCTTGAGAGCCAAATCCATTGGTTTAAACTTGGATGCCAAGTTGCTCATCCTTAGTATGTGCTCTCTTATGCCACTGCCACCACCAGAGTACCTTTCTGTCACAAGCTGCTTAATCAGCTGTGTAGCATATGTCTTTGAAGAGCCAGTAAACTGACTCTTTATTTTCTCAAGGTACTCTGTGACAGTGTTACACTCTGCAATTGATCCCACAATTGCAGGCTCAATCGTGTTCTTTATCACAGCCAAACATTTCTTGTTGGCAGTGACCCACTTTTTATGATCAAGATCATATGACATTTTTATGGGAGCATAGTCCCTCTGTCTGGTCTGCCAAGCAGCATCAGCCTCATTTTCATCCATCACCGGTGCCACAGGTTCTGTGGGACACGGTGTGGTGACTACCCAGTCCACCTCAGCCAAGATGAAGGCCAGGTCAATCTTTTTGTTCCATTCACCGTAGTTGTCTCCTTTGAGAACCGGGATATCCCTGATGTAGCCCATCAGAGAGTATCCTCCTGAAAACACAATTCATATACAGTGAGAACATTTAAACATAATAACATCAAAATTATATGCCTTATTTCCAACGTTGGTCAAAATACGACATACAATTTTATCTATATATTAAATCTACGTCACCGTTGGGCAGAAATAGAAATAATGCATAAAATCATCAATTAAAATTATAATATTGTTATTATCAACGTTGGTCAGAAAATAACAATATCATAATTCACAACAATTCTTAAAATTAAATTCTCCCGTTGGTTCGAATTTAATTGAAAGAGTAATCAACATTAACTTTTGCAGCGGAAAAAAAAGGAATTATTCTAAAAATAATTCTTACTCAGAAGCATTATTACTGTACTCATCTAATCTCTGAAAAAATAACACGTTGGTGCAAAAATTTACAGAGATTTGATGCAAATTTCATTCAAATTCACTCAAAAAAAGCTTCTGAAAATAAATAAAAACCTTTAAATGAAATTACTGTGCAAAATGGCCATTTGGCCCATTCCTTCGCAGCCTCGGCCCACGACGGCCCGCTCAGCGAGCTCCCACGCGCGCGCAGGCCGCAACCTGGGCCTGGGCCAGGAAAGCGGCTTCCCGCCTGGGCCGAAAGAGGCCCTATTGTCCTCAGCCGTCCAATCGCATCGAACGGTCCAGCGCGCGCGCAGCCGAGACAAGAGAGAGGAAACCCTAACCCTAAAAAACATTTCCACCGGCTCCTCCCGAAAAAAACGGATGGGCGACGGCGGCGGCTCCCGCACGCTCGGCCGGGGCTGCGGCGGCGCCCTCGCGCACGGGGCGCAGGGCGGAGCGCCACGGTGGCGTGCGGGCGGAGCCCGCGAGGTGGCGGCGGCCGGCACCCACGCAGAGCGGCGGTTCTCTAAGGCGGGGAGCGGCCTCGGCGGCGCGCGCGCACGGCGGCCCAAGCGGCCGCGTCGGCGGCTCCCACAAGAAGCGGCGGCGCACGGCCACGGCGGCCGGGCGGCGACCCCAATCGGCGGCAGCCAAGCCCGAAAACCGTGAGTCCCCCTCTTTCTTTCTCTTTTCTGATCTAGGGTTAGGGTTGGGGATTTGCTTTGTTTTTTCTTTTCCGCACGCCGGTCAACCGACGGCGGTCTTTGATCTTTCCCCATCTAGATCCATGCCTAGACTAGGGCTCTGATGCCATTGTTAGGTCCTTAGGATCTTCTAGGTTTAGATCTGAGGGTGTTCTTGTTCGGATTCGAGAGAGAAGGGGGGAAGGAGAGAGGATTAGGGTTAGGGGTACCGACCGTCCGATGCATTGGAGGAGGAGCTGGCCATCGCTGGTTCGTCGGTGAAGTCTGCGCACGGGCAGCGACGGTCGGGGAAGAGGAGGGCGGTGGCGGCGGCGGAGATCCGGTGACGGGGACGGCGATGGAGCTTCCCGCCGCTAACCGCGCGTCCCTCTCTAGATCGATCTAGGGTTTGTCGGGTGGGGTTTGCGGCTCAGGCGAACCTCGTTAGTCGAGCCGCCGGCCCCCACCCTCTATTTATTCCGCAGCGCGACAGGGGCCCATTAGCCAATAGTTGAGCTGAGCGCCCCCGATCAGGGCGCGGATCAAGGTCCCGATTAGCCGTTGGGCTAATCGGGGAGAGATCAATCTAACAGGGTCAGGTCTGCCGGCCCAGGCCCAGGTTCCCTAACAATCATAACCCTGATGGCACGTCAGCACCGCCGTGAAGGAATCCTCTCATCCCATGTAAAGATGCCTCCTATTGCGTCCTTCTCGATCGCCTTCTATATTATATATAAACCCCTTCGATCTCCATGGACACAAACATGTAGCACAAGCAAGAACTGTTTATATCGATTCACAAAAGAAGCTTCCTTTTGCGCCTAGCTAGGGTTAATCCTTGAGCATGAACATGGCGAGTGGCGGCTACTACTCCTACTACCAGCCAACGGCGCCCTACTACTACAGCTACTCGCCGCAGCAGCCGGCAAGAAGAGGAGGCGGCGGCTCGCGCCCGTCCGTCCACGTCTTCCTCTTCCTCGCGACGTTCTTCCTTCTCGCCGCCGCCTCGCTGTACTCGTGGTGCGAGTCGGCGTTGGAGAGCCTTCTCGACCAGCTCCGGCTCTTCCTCATCCTGTCACCACTGCTGCTCATCGTCGCCGTCCAGCTCTGGGCGGCGGCGAGCGGTGGCGATCGGCGGGGCGGCGGCGGCGGCCTCATCTACTTTTTCGCGCAGCTGGTGGGGGGCCACCAGAGGGATTCGTACGGCCGATGGGACGGCGGAGGCGCATCTCCGCCGTGGGGCGTGGCGCTCGTGCTCGTGCTCGTGCTGTTCTTGGTCTCGTACAAGTCGTCGTTGCAGAACTGGTGGTTCCCGCTGTTTAGACGGTGAAGCTGCAAACTCACAGGTTACAGCTACATGCATGATGCCTGCATGCATGTGAAGCTATGCGTCGAGAGAGTTATGCTTAAGAGGTGGTGGTCGCCTCTCAGTTTGGAATGCAACTTGTTAGCTTGCGAGGAGCCATTATTAGCATGGCCCTTTTATATGCGTGTAAATTCTTAAATTTAGATGTTTCTTCTAATCTTCTATTCTACGTGGTGTTTGGAACGTAGAAATTAATTTCTACAGGAATAATTCATTCAATTCCTGCAGGAATTTAAGAAAACTCCCCTGTTCCAAACAAGCCTTAGTTGTCATTTGAAAGTAAATTTATTCATATACTTACGGAGATGTCTATTTCTAATGTGGTTTATACGTTCTTAAGTCACATTTTTAACCATTAGATTAATCTAGAATCAAACATACATACATCCCAGAGCTAATCCAGCGGCCAAGAAAATCGACTTAGAGTAAACAAAAAGGGCAACAGCTTAAAAAAAAAGTAGCAAACCTCTGTGTGTGTATGTGTATGGTGGTTGGTTATATCTTTTACTTACTTAGTTATCAGTTATGGCTGACCATATCCTAACATTTGTGGTGATGATGATTTGTACCAAACCCCATGTAGTTGTATAGAAGATGGATGTTCTTGTTAGCACATACATAGGAATTAAAGGTTTTTGGAAGTATGGACTTCATATATATGTATAAATAGGAATATATAACAGAGGAGTGAAGAGTGCCATGTACAAAAAGTGACGGATTCAGAACCCCGAGAATGTTCTAGATCAAAATCCCTTCCTCTGAATTATCTAGAATCTTTTGGCAACACGCCATTCTCCACATCTCAAGAGAGAGAAAGAATAACCCGTCACTGTTCTGGAGCTTCCATCATCTTCTTTTCTTCTGCCGAAATCTAAATAAAGCAGCGTTTGGATATTCCGGTTGTATGTATCTTAGCTCAGTGGCAAAGTCAGAATTTAATTACGTCCTGAGCTCAGTGATAGAATGATCTAAACTATCTGAGATGGACTATAAAAATATTACTCAGGCTAAACTAAATTTACCTGGGCTATACATTAGATATTTTTTTACACCTAGACTGAAGCCTACCCTGTCCAGGGTGTGGATTCGCCCCTGTCCTAGCTACCACGCTAGAGTACTTCATATGGTTAAGTGGTTCTTAATTAGAAGATCATAGCTTTGCCCACAAGCAGAAAGGCAATGCTGATTCTCAAGTAATATCTCAACACTAATCTACACAACAATTAAGCAGCTAGCTTGGATTCAAGTAGCACGCGATGTATAATTAAGCTCGATCTGACAAGTACAAAGAGTCAAAGTTTGCTTCCAAAGCCGAATCAGCATGGAGTGGCGAGAGCTTGACAATTCAATCTCCACAAGACCAAATAGAGAGTACATGCAAAGGATAGCTAGCTAGAAGAAAGGAAGAATCTTGGGAGCACCTTTTGTCAAGAATTTTGTGCCGTCTCTCTCCTCTTTCGGCTCTACTTTATGGATGACTAAAGTAGCTTTCTGCACTAATCATCCGTGTGCGGCTCTCACTAACACATGCCTCCCTGAAAAATCCCCAAAATTCCATACTTGCCTGGTGGATTGTAATTTGTGCATGCATGGGGTTGTTTCATGTAGCAGCGACCCAAAAGTTCGCAGATGTGGGGTCATTTTTAACTGAACTAAACAGCAATGGGTTATTGAGCAAAAAATTAGGTTAAATACTCCATCGGGTCACAAAAACATACCATTTTAGACATATACATAGTCAGTAAAATACAACTTTGACCACTCATTTCTGTTGTAATATATTTATAAAATTCAATATAAAATATAAAATTATGAAAGTACTCTCCGAGAGAAATCTATATATGTGATTTTGATATATCCAATCTAAATATTTAAAATGATATCGGTAATCAAAGTTTCAAAAAATTTATTACACGTATCCTAAAATAACATGTTTTTTTTACCAAACGCTGTACTGGTACAAGTGCCTTTTTGAACTTTCGCAAAAAGAAGAGTGTGTTTTTGAAAAATAAAACTGAGTTCTACCGATTTTGTGGCGTTTGGTGAGCCCATTTCTAGTTGGGATGGTTCAGGAGAAGCATTTGATATGATTAAAAGAATGCATGGTTTTAGCTTCAATACGCATCCCAAACAAGAGTTTACTAATATTAAAGCATAGTACTAGCAGTATAAGAGATTAAAATGGTGGCTATCATTTTAAAAAGTAGTATTGAAATTACTCCAAGTACAAAGGCAAAAAGTTGAAGGGGGCTGAATATATATAATGACATGCAATCAAATTGTTAAAAAAAAATAAAGCATGCACCATAGGGAAAAAATTCTACCCGACCAACCTTTGGATATACAGTTCAACAATTCAAATATAATTCTCATAGAAATTTTCATAGGAAACCCTGAATGTTTCTTTTCCTATGAAATTCGTCTGTTCCAAATATACATAATACATGTTAGATGGGTATGAATTGTAGGTTTTTAGGGGTTTATTAATCCCTTGACTGACTGGTTGTTTGATTCTTATATATAGGTGCACTACAAATCAATAATAATTGTTCGCATTCTCATTGCCAAGCAATGGTCATTGGACCCTCTGTTGACAAATTGTATATTTGGACAACAAGCGATTAGCACGACGCTGTAGACTACACGTACGGCTCTAGCAATCTGCTCGGCATAAGCATTTAATTGCAATTGTTCGTCCAAAATGTAATGCTTTTCATTGCAAGTTGTATATTGAACGTAATGCATTTGCCTCCTAGCTTCCAGATGGTCCTTCCCCAAAATTATTTGCTTCAAGACTTGTGTGATCGATGTACTGTACTAGCACTCGGCCACTAGCACCTGCACATACGATCGCGTGCACATACAGTAGCGGAGTTATGATTTAGTTATGTCTCGATCTTGGTGATGGAATGATCTAGCCTATCTAAACTGGACCATAAAAATATTACCCAGATTGAACTGAATTTACCCAAACTTACACTAGATATTTTTCTATATCCCGGACTAAAGCCTACTTTGTCCTAGGTGTAGCTCCGCCCTATGCACATGTATGTTGGTATGGCCGGCCGGAAAGTCCCGGCCGGCTCTGTGCAGTACGTCGAGGCTATCCATTTGTTTGCTTGCGAAACTGCTCTCTTCCTTGGTTCACAGATCTAGCTAGCTCATCAGTGACGATCGATCAGAGTTGCTTCGGCGCAGGAGTGTTAATGATCTGCTGCTATGTGGATCCATGTTAATGCATGCATGGATCCTCGGCGAAAGGAAAAAAGGGTAATGCATCTGCCGGCCTGTGCTCCTCCACCTTCCCTTGCTTAGCGCGGTGAGGTGCCTGTCATGCATGCATGACAGGAACCGACTTTCGCATGCATGCATGGAGCTGGGCAGTCGATCGGACGGCCGGCGTCGCAGCGACAAGCTAGTCTCCAACTTTTGTCGTGCTATGTACTGGCTCCAAGTTAATACATGGATCCTCGGCAAAAGAGAAAAAAGGGTAACGCGTGCATGGATCGTTCACTGAGATGACCTCGTGTAGCCGCCGGCCGCGCGGCGACGCAGACGACTGCTGCAGATACTTAGCTGGCTGGAGCCACGACGGACGCTGGCGGCGAAGCAGCACACGGGCCGGCCGGCAGGGAGACGCGCAGCTGGGCTTCGGTTCTCCCCCAGGGTTTTTTTACCGGGTCTTATTTTGAACCGGAGGAGACTGGTAGGGCTGGTTTGGTAGAGCCCGGTCTAAAGTGAAGCAGCCCAGCACAGCCATGCAGTGGTACTAGCCTGAGAACAGGTCATGGATATCATTAAATATAAAAAGAAATTTTGTTGAAAGTTGTTTTTAAAAATTTAGGCTGATATTTTCAACCGATTTTCGGTTGATTTTTGTCAAATTTAGATTTTGAATTGAAAGTTTCGGTTCGAAATCCTCTGGATTCTTCTGATTATCGGTCATACAGGTGTTGTCGGTCCTCTAGTAAAATTTTTAAACTGGTTTTGAAAACCCTGGAACTGGTTGCTGCTTGAAGATGACCACGACTTTCAACAAGGTTCGGTGTATTTTTGTTAGCTGCTGCCGCCAACTAACCTCAATACCCCCCTCGCTGCGTAATTTTTGGAGCATGTCTTTTTGACTGAAGCTTATAACTTTTGGCTACGGTTTATGGTTTTTAGTCTGTTCATACAAGAGATTACAGAGTAACAGAAACTCACGTGTGATTTTTGCTGATATAAATAAAGTCGATACAGTATGTACTATAATTAACTAGTAGACACTATCTTAAAAAGATATTTTGTTTAAAAGTTAATTACTGTAGAAAAACAAAAAGAAAATAGTTTTTAGAAACTTAAAAGGACAAGCCTTTTATTACGGAATGGGCCACGACCGTAACGCGCTCGCCCCCCTGCAGCCTGCCTGGTACCGTCTAAAATTCATATCTTTCTGGTCTTAATGCGCCGTGCGTGGGTTGTTGCTTGTTAGCCGCCCGGGATGAGGCCAGTATGGACAGTAGTGGATCTGGAGACCTTTCTGTGCTACGTATGCACAGTACTTGCTGGATGTAGACTCTGATGTTGGCCGATTCTTTTGCACTTATATAGCTTACAATTTCTCTTAAACAAACAAAACAAAACAACTCTTTTTGTTGTTTATTAAGTATCAAGATAACTTTGTAAAATAACTTATCGATTTATCAATATTTAGTTTGTTTACACAAATGTTTATGTTAGAACAAATAATATCAATCATATATAAACCATCAATAGTAGCAAAACGAACAGGCTTCCACGCTCGGCGTGAGCCTTGCTACCTCTTAGAGGTGTTCAGTTTGGCGATAGATCGTGACTTTTCACTGTAACTAATTTATTTTTCATTATAGCTAAGGTAACTTATTTGGCATAATTAAATTTTAAAAATAAAAAATATGTTAGCCCATCACGCACAATATAAATGAACATGGGAAAAAAGAAAAGATAAAAAGCCTAAAAAGCCAAAAATCATAAATAGATAAAATTAAAAAATAGTGAATTAATAATAGAAATCAGAAGTTATGCTGAAACGAGTGGGACTGCCCTCAAATAAAAGCTAGTGGAGAAGTTGTACTAGCTTGGCAAGTAGCGACTGATGTGTGGCACGTTCATCAACTGTGCCTAATTGCTGTCAGTCTCAGTGCCCCTTGGTGATTGCCCACACGGCTAGCTCTACGCCAGTGTGACATAGTTCTTTCTCCAGAGGATTCGCCGTTACCTGCAACATTTGTACTCTAAACTTCAGAGAAACGTATATACTGAAAAAAAACGTATATTGTTGGCTCACAAAAAAGAATGGCCATCCATGTGCCTATCAGAGAGAGAGAGAGAGAGAGAGAGAGAGAGAGAGAGAGGATGGGCATGTGTAAGCTGATGCCCAAACTCAGGGAAAAAAAGGTTTCACATATAACGCAAAAAAATCAAGAAAAATATGCTGAATAGCACTCTCGTTTACGTAAGCGATGGCTCGTCAAGCACTGTCATGCTAACCCGCTCATGGATGGAAGGTTTCACTGAGAAACTGAAGGCACATTTTATTTTATTTTTTATTTATTATTTTGAAACGAGACTAGCTGGGAGAAACCGAAAGCTCTTGAACTTGTAGACTCCAATCCATGTACTCATTATCTTGAGCCACTAGATGACCGGACTCGTGACCTTTTACTGATCACAGGGGAAAAGAAGCCCGGGGATACTTTTTTGATAATACAAAAACATTAGCAACTGATCAACACAAACAACACCGTAGGGTCGGAAAGCTACCAGCGAAGCAAGAACTTGGAAAAATGATTGCGACCCAAATGCCAACAGGGCAAGAGAAGGGAGCTGCCAAGCCCGGCACGGTTCCGTTGCGGACGAGGCCAAGAAGAGACCGGCACGACCTGGCCCTGCCTTACTGCTCCCAAACAATCCCAGTCCGACCTGTACGTGCTCTGTTATCATTCTGCTGCTATTCTCATCTCAGATGCTGTTTTCTTAGTGACGTGGTTTTTAGTTGAAATAGTATTACAATGAATGTTAGTTATTTAAAAAAAATATTCAGTTAAAGAAAAATATTATTATATCTCTAAAAATAATAACAAAACTATGTTCAAAAAACCAATATATTTTAAATGGTTTCTAGATTAAGCAATGGTTACTTGGAACACGTTTAAGGGGCCGCTCCAACTAGCTAAAAGCTTTAGTTTATGACTGCGGCTTTTAGTTTAACGTTGAAATTATATTTTAGTGGCTGTTAGTTTTTCGGAGTCATTCAATTAAAAATAAAGAAAAATAAAACAAAAATAAAAACGTAGTTAGGGCTGTAAACGAACCGAGCTCGAGCGAGCTTGGCCTTCCAGGCTCGAGTTCAGTAGAAGCTCGTGCCAAGCTCGAGTTGGCGTTCGAGCCTGGATCTGGGCTCGAGCTCGGCTCGTTGAAACTCAATAACAATTAAAATAATTTATTATGCACTATTTTCAATAATAAGAAAAATTTAAGGTCGAGCTTGGCTCTAGTAAACTCGATAACAATCAAAATAATTCAAACATACACTAATTTTTAACCATAAGAAAAACTCATGCTCGAGTTCGGCTCGAGTAAACTCGGTAAGAGTTAATATGTATCACTATTTAAGCTCGAATCGAGACTCGCAAACTATTCGAGTTTGACTCGGTGAAGCTTGCGAGCTCGAGTTTGGCTCGTTTAAAGTTCGAATCGAGCTCGAATCGAACCTAGAACGAGTCGAAATCGAGTAACTCACGAGTTTCGAGTTTTTTTTACAGCCTTAAGCCCAGCTATATCTTCACAGATAATGAAAAGAAAAAAACAAGAAAGCAAAAATTAAAAAAAGTCAAAAAAGATACAAAAAATAGAAACCGACTTATTTTAATTAATTTTCATTTTAAATAAATTGAGAATTAAAAAATGACAGAACCAAAAAGCCATTTTGAGCGACGTCCAACCATCCACCAAATAGCTCCACGTAAGCTGCGATCGCAAATTCGCATCAAGCTTTGGACGATTTTCTTCCGTGCGCGAGACAGCCCCCCAAAAGTCCAAACACAACGCGACGCAGCACAGCGCGGCAGTCAAACCGATACGCCGGCGAAAAGCCGGTGAGTACGAGGCAGCAAATGCCGGGGCGATCCCAGAGCGGTTGACGGCGGTGAGGCGAGGCGGGGCAATGGGCGGGCGGATGGACCTCTCCGGCGCGGAGATCCGCGGCGACCCCGACAACCGCAGCCCGCCCATCTTCCTCCCGCGCCAGCCCACCGCCTCCCCCCTCCTCGCCCTCGACATCGGAGGTAGCACCATGGGAGTTTCCGTTTCCGGCCCTTTAAAAGAAATTTGGTTGATTTCGGGCATTTATGGTGTGGGGGTGGTGGCCGTAGTAGGGACCCTGATAAAGCTGGTGTACACGGCGAGTTGCGGTGGCGGCGAGGCGCGCGGAGGCGCAGGCGCGGAGCTGCGGTTCGCAAAGTTCGAGACGCGGCGGCTCCAGGAGTGCGTCGAGTTCGTCCGGGCCGAGGGGCTCCTCCGCTGCAATGGTACGTACGTCTCTGGCTGCAGCGCTGAATTGACTGATTCTCTGGTTCTTTTGGCTTCGTAGGGGGCGTTCGAATTGCCTTCTGTTAATAGGTTTTGGCCACGGACTATGGATTTTGGCTGAAAATGGTATTAGCAGCCGAAAGAAGTGGCTTTTAGAAGAGTGAGCGAGTGGTGCAAAAAATAAAGTAGAGATACGTGCGGTGGGTGAGTACGTGATGCATCTGTGACTTCTGACTTATCCTCAGAGTGAGATAGAAGTGAGAGGAGCGGAGAACTCGGTTCGAGAAGCTATGTATTTATATTCGTTTCTAGCTTTTCTATGAGCCAATACAAACAGGCCGTAGTCTCTACAGTTTAGACGGTTACGCAATGTGGAGACTGGAGAATTCGGTGCCCTGTTCCATGGGAGAAATAACTAGGATAGGGTTGCTAGATGCTCGATGAACTGCCGTTAATTGTGTGCAGGAGTTAGGGTGTTCCTCGGTGCATTCAGAAGCTTGTGTTGTAGCGTATGATCAACTCTAGGAATTACAGCTTCTTTTCTTCCTGGATAGGAGGAACCAGGGTTCAAAAACCTGACGGTTACCGGCTGGTAACCGGTTCTACCGGTGGAGACTGGTAACCAAAAAACCGGCCGAATTTAAATTTTGATTTTCGAATGTTGACCGGTTTTTCCGGTTACCGGCCAGTTTTTCCAATTACCGGCCGGTTTTTCCGGTTACCGGTTTCAAAATAGCCCAAAATATTTTTGAAGTTTGACCAGTTTTTTTGGCCGGTTTTCTAGTTACCGGCCGTTGGACAGGTTTTCTCCCGGTTCCGAGATTTGTATCCTTGGGAGGGACACTACAAATTAGCTGTTGAGCACAGCTAATAGATTTTCAGGCATTCCACTTTACGATAAAATGTTTAGCTATGTGATACTCCATCCATTTTCAAATATTTGACACTTTTAACCGAAATTTTCTTCTACAAATACTTAGCACTGAGATTTCCAATTCATGTTTTCCTAAAATACTCCTATTAACTCATCTCCCCACTTCGTTTCTCGTGCTTGAGATATTACTGATTACCGAAGGGTATTTTGGTCCCATTTTATCCAAAATGTAATCACATTTGTTTGCGTGGTTTGGTAAATAGTGCTAAGTTTGAAAAAGAAGGGATTGCTATTTTTATTGTGGGTCAAAATTGCAGCTTCTGGTGTTGGATAATTAATTGTGTGATGGAGTATTATTTTTATCATGGGTTAAATTGTATTTTTTTATGCCAGGGACAACGACGGGGTCAACCAAAGAAAATATGACACTGAAGGTATTATTTTTCTTGTGTTACGCTTACGCAGTTATGGGCTTATGGCCCAAAAAAGACATCAATGCAAATGGAGACCATTTCGGTAGTTGGCAGTTCTTCTGTATTTATTTGCAGGGTCATGTATGCATATTTTACCTCTTCTCTTACACGAAGTATCAACAACTTTGAATGACATCTTCATTGCTCACCAGATGGTTTCATGTTTTTTTAAAAAAATAGTCATGGGATTTGTATTGAGTTCTGATAGAACGCGGTGGGTAGGGCAAAAGGCGAAACAGAGAAAGGGGATTCCGTAGGGAAGCCGGCAACCAAACGTTGCTCTGCTTGATTATAATAGCATGCGGTAGCCCTCTTATATAGATGGCTCCCCCTAACAGATGTAATCTAACTCCAATCATATCTCTAACTATATCTCTAATACAAGGAAACCAATCTCTAACTCAAATAGAAACCAATCTCTAATTCCTAATAATAACCCGACTGGCCCAAGGCCCACGTCTATAACACTACACCCCTCCCGGACATGCAGCTCGTCCTCGAGCTGCTAGACGCGGCCAATGGACGACCTTCGATGCCAATGTAGAAGACGAACGGTGGCGGGGTGCTGCAGCGGATGGAGACGACTGGCCAAATCCAAACGGAAAAAAGGCGACGAAGTGTAGCGCCTTCGGTATATAATGTCTGCAAAATAAACTCTTTTTTCTGTTTTTTTTTAAAAATTGATTTTTTTGATTTTTTTTATTATTTTTTTTGCCTTGCCTGAACTAATCGGTCGGTTTTATAAACCGACCGACACCCACAACGCACCACAACGACATAGACCGGTCAGTGGGGACCCACGGTCGAGAGCGGCGGCGGCGGAAAGCGGCCGGCGGAGCGGCGGCCCGGCGGCGGCGGATCAAGCGGCGGCCGGATCTAGCGGAGGCGGCCCGGGCGGAGGCAGATCGGGCGGAGGTGAATCGGGCGGGTGCGGCTCGGCCGGAGATGGTTCGGGCGGCGGCGGTTCCGGCAGCGGATGAAGCTCCGACGACGGATCCGATGGCGGCAGGTCGGCGGCGGAGAAGAGCGGCGACCCGTGCGGACCGGATCCGGGCGGTGGAAGCAGAGGCGGAGCGGGCGGCTGAGCGGCGGCCGGTGCGGAACCGATCCAGGCGGCGGAAGCAGAGGTGGATCGGGCGGCCGGCGGAGCGGTCGACTGCGGTGGAGGTTGCCCGGGCAACGGCGGCCCGGGAGGCGGCGGGCCGAGCGGACGGAGCAGCCCGGGCAGATCCCGATCTCGTCGACTCGAAGCGCGGCCACGGAGGCGGGGGCTCGGGCGGAGGCGGGCCCGGCGGCGGCTGCAGCGGCTCGGGCAACGGCGACCCGAGCGGTGGCGGCGACGGCTTGCACGGATCCGACGGCGATGGCGACCGGGGACGGCGACGCCGGCAGCGACAGCTGTGGATCCAACGTCGGAGGCTCGGATCCGTGCGGCGATGGCGACCGGCGACGGCCGGCGGAGCAGCAGCCCAGCGGCGACGACGAATCGGTGCCGATCTGGCCAGGTCAGACGGCGGCTCGGGCGACCATGACCCGGGCGACGGCGGCGCAGTGGCAGCGCGAGGCGGCGGGGACTGGGCCCGATGGCAGGGGTCGGCGGCGTTGGCCGACGCCGGCGGCTGTGGCTGCCGAGGGGGCGCGGTGGAGGAGTCGCCGTTGGTGGAGATGGCGATGCTTCCTGCTCTTTTTCTGTGGTTTCCTCCCCACCATCTGTTGTGCTCTCCTGCACTGTTTCTTGTTGCATCTTCCTCCAATTCTCCAACCTCTCAAGGATGGCATGAACGTTGAAGAAGGTGTCCGACATCTCTTTGTTCGTGCTGGCCATCTTGATGGCGTTAGCCTTTATCGTGGCCAACGACTCGGCAATAGAACTAGTCGCAGAAGCCATGGTAGCAGAAGTCGTGGGAAGGGATCGACGGCTCTGATACCAAATTGATAGAACGCGGTGGGTAGGGCAAAAGGCGAAACAGAGAAAGGGGATTCCGTAGGGAAGCCGGTAACCAAACGTTGCTCTGCTTGATTATAATAGCATGCGGTAACCCTCTTATATAGATGGCTCCCCCTAACAAATGTAATCTAACTCCAATCATATCTCTAACTATATCTCTAATATAAGGAAACCAATCTCTAACTCAAATAGAAACCAATCTCTAATTCCTAATAATAACCCGACTGGCCCAAGGCCCACGTCTATAACAAGTTCATTATCATATATGATTGGATGCTGCTGTCAACATTCACTGAAATCATGATTATTTTCTTCTTTTTTTGAGATGGCATGCAAAAAGTACCACTGTACCAGCATGAAATTATTTATGTATAGGTGAATTTGATACATTCCTATTAGTTACATTTAATTGTTACAACCAGGGATCGGTTTACCGGCAGTTACCGGCCGGTAACCGCCGGTAACCGGAATTACCGCTTGAGACCGGGAATAAAAATACCGCCCGAAATATGAAATGCGAAATTATTGAGACTTGAGAGCAGCAGCAAGCAGGAGGGAGCAGCAGCAGCACGCAGCAAGCAGCAGCTGAAGACAGCAAACTAAAGTCTGGTTTTTGAGCTGCTTAACATCTGCTCCTTCTTCTCTTATATTTATAGCTAGAAGTTTACAAGTAGATAAGGCATGCATGCAGGTATGCGTGCTGCATGCTGAGTATTAAAGACATGCAGAATACTAAAGGATTACAATAACTGCAACGCAGTATGTGCTCAGTATACTAAGAGATAATAACTGCAGCGCATGGGATACATGCAGAGTTTAAATGGCATGCGCATGCATGCACAGGACTCCAAGAGACAAGGCATGCGCAACACTTAAGCAATGCATGAATACTAAGAGACTACATGCACACAGGATTAATTGCTAACAGCAGCAGCACGCAGCAAGCACCAGTAGCAGCTTTTTCCATACTCATTCCACCAGTTTTTCCGGTTTTCTCACCGGTAAAACCGGTAACCGGCCGGTTACCGGTCTCCTCCCGCCCCGCCAAAAAAATCCATTTGCCAAATTTCATCCGGTTTGAAACCGGGATTTCCGGTAACCGGGCGGTAACCGACCGGTTACCGGTACCGCCCGGCGGCCGGGATTCGCCCCGGTACCGGTTTTTCGATCCTTGGTTACAACTAATACTTGAATTTAATGTTTACCTACTTGCACAACTCATATAGAGTTACAGAATTTAATCTTCAAGCAACAGAGTGCAACTATTTTTGGTGCTTTCAGCAACAGAGATTTTGCCTCCTGAGTTTGATACTTTACATACTTGTAGCCGAGGCAATTTCCCTTGGACATTCTGTTGCCTTTAGTATCAATCATTTCAAACACAAGAATATTGGATGGCGTGCACTTGTGATTGCCACTTTGAATATATATACAAAGTAATTTAATGTAAGAATGTTGAGCATATTATTGTCAATTTGCTTTTGTCTTCCATCCTTAATGATTAACACATACCATCATCATTTTATTTTTGTCTTGTTAAATGGTTAATGATATCCTTTATCTGAGGTGGACTGTAATATAGCCTGAATAGAATTAAGTGTAATGGAGATCATTTGCAGGCTTCGGGTGGTGGAGCATATAAATTTGCTGATGATTTTCGGGAGAAATTAAGTGTTTGTCTTGACAAGC
This sequence comes from Dendrocalamus latiflorus, assembly GCA_017311315.1. NCBI lineage: Eukaryota > Viridiplantae > Streptophyta > Magnoliopsida > Poales > Poaceae > Dendrocalamus > Dendrocalamus latiflorus. The sequence continues at coordinate 5,232,447 of CM029618.1, forward strand.
TTGATGAAATGGATAGTGTTGTTTCTGGAGCAAACTTTTTATTACAGGTCAGTCCTAACCTGCTCTTGTCGTACCATCTCATGTGCGTTGCAAACTTTCAAAAATCCTTTTTCTTGAGATGGAATCACCACAAGTTCTGATATTTTGTTCTCATTTAGAACCTGTTTTCCATTTAACTGATGCTTCCTTGCAGAATATTCCTGGCGCAGCCTTCACACACATGAATGGAAAGAGGAGTTTGATTGATATTTCCCCAAATAACTTGTTTCCTTACCTTCTTGTCAACATTGGCTCAGGAGTTGGCATACTAAAGGTTTCACTTCTTCTCTGTCATGATACTCATATGGAAATACAGCACAATGCAGCTCATGTAACCATGTGTTACCAAGTATAATGCAGGTAACTGGAAGTAGAAATTTTGAAAGGGTAACTGGGACACATATTGGTGGCGGTACTATGTTTGGTTTAGCAAAACTTTTAACTGGCTGTAAGAGGTAATGCACATCCTTTTGCATCATAAATGTCTTGGTTTATGTTTTTCCTCACTAATATTTTACAATTCTCTTAGTTATGATGAATTCTTGCAATTAAGCCAGAAAGGGGACAATTTTGTTCTTGATCTAATTGTGAAGGATATATGTGGGGAGCTTGTTTGCCAGAAGGTTTGTCTTCACCCTCTTGTTATACTTTGCTTGGCGAAGTCCTTGCTCTGTTGTTGCAACTTGATTTTCTGCTGCGTACTTGCTTGTTTCTTTTGTTTTAGTTGCGGTGGGCCAGTAGTGCTCTAGTGTAGTAATGTGTAGATCAATTCTGCCAAACTTGAACTTTTGTTAGGTGAATATTGACTACGTAATTACTCATTACTTGCTTAGGATTCAATAACAACGTAGTGGTATTGATACTATGCTTACCCTGAGTGGGCTTATTTTTAGCATTGCCGACAAAGCAATATGACTTCTGGGAGCATTATGTTTAGAATAATTGATGGAATGCATCCCTATATTTATCTTGACAGTTTTTATAATGTTTTAAATTATTGATCTTTTCACATTTCATGAGTGACCATTAGTCCTTACTCCGTATGGATGACTGATTAATCTTTTTCTTTTGTGCGCCAGCAAGGACTTTCAACATCAACTCTTGCTTCTAGCTTTGGGAAGGCTATTATTTCCAAGAAAAAGCTAACAGATTACAGACCTGAAGACCTTGCGTCCACATTGTTGAGTGCCTTTACCTACAACATTGCACAAGTGAGTTTATGTTCTGTATTTCTGCATGTTATTAAATTATAATTATTATATTGAAACTGGAAAATATTGAAACCAAACAAGATAAACCAATTCTCTCAGCTATTTCATTAGCTGTTTACATCTATGGCACTCAACATTGCCTTATTGGGAAAACAAGAACCTAAGCAGATGCAGTTGTTGATTTGAAGAAGAAAAGCACAGTAGCAGAATGCCTTTTCTGAAGTTGATTGGAGAGAAGAGAAATATGTTGAACTTGTTTCTATATCACACAAAGTGCTTGTATGTAAAGACAAAATTGTTTCAATAGAAATCAGTTTCATTTTGTGTAAATAACCTTGAACATGTTAACAGCTCTTTCTTGGGTTCCTCTTGTTGTTGCTCTATTTATTGTACTTTCAATTGTTGGTTTGATATGAAATTCATGATGTGTCCTTCAGATTTCTTTCCTTGTTGCATCACTCTTGGGCCTCAGAAGGGTCTTCTTTGGTGGATCATACATACGTGGACACAAAAGCACAATGGAAAACATTTCTTATGCAATTGACTTCTGGTAAGCATTAATGTTTTTAAGTGTATCATCTGGATCTACATTTGTTTATTCATAAAAAATAGATCAAGGTTCTAAAAATTGGTAACTGGTACTCGTCCGGTCGCCTAACCTAGTAGTGATTATATGGCATAACTGGCTAACAGGTAGGGCACCCGTTACTTGCATACGGGCAAGCGAGTATACAGCCTAGTAGACCCGTTTTTAGAACACTGAAATAGATAGGATTGTATATATGCCTATATTTAGTATTTCAGTTTGTGGTCCTTAATTCTCTGGCTTTATCAATGTGAGGGTTCTACATAGAGATGGCAACGGGCATAAACCCGCTGGGTTTTGCTATCCCAAACCCGTGCCCATCAAAGTTGGACGTGCCCGCTAAAAAACCCATGCCCATGACGGGTGCAAATTTTTGCCCAAACCCATGCCCACTAGGTTAATGGGTACCCATGGGTCACCCGTCGGGTCAGTAATGCGAGCTGCAACAATGGTTAATGGAGAGGAGGAAGAAGTTCACCGGCCATCTTCGTTGGAGCCGGAGGGCAGCGCCATAGCCAAGGGGTCTACTGCTGTGAGGTGCGTTGGCTGCGGCGTGGGGGCGGCGGGCTGAACTGGAAGGCGAGGCGACGGCGTGCGGGAGGACGAGCGTGCGGCGAGAGTGACGGGAGCAGGAGCGGGAGCTGTGGGATGGGAGGGTGAGCGTGGAGATTGCCGGAGACCGAGCACGTAGCGCCAGATGCGCCGCCGCTGCGGTGGCTGTTGAATCGGGGTGGGGACTGGGGAGGAGTGAGTAGTGATCGAGGCGAGTGCTAGCTAGGGTTAGCCGTATGGGTAATGGGGCATTGCCGCATTGGATTTGGGGGCTTGGGGCTAAATGGCTAATGGGCTATGGGTTGGGCTGATTTGCCTGGGAGGCTGGGAGCCTAGGTTTATAACTCCTATGGATCGGGTTTATATTACCCATGGGTTTACGGGTTTGGTTACTATAGGAACGTACCCGAACCCGCAGACCCGATGGGTTGGGCTTTTTGCCCATTAAGAGACCCATGGGTTAGGAAATTGACTCAGACCCATGCCCTAATAGAGTAAAAACCCACCGGGTTTCGGGTACCCATTGCCATCTCTAGTTCTACAGTGAACTCCTTGGGGGTTTTTTATTTCAATGTTTCTTTGTTATTTTATCCAGGTTAGAAAGAATATTAACATTTGAGATCTGTCATTCAGGTCGCAGAGTCAAATGCAAGCTGTATTCTTGCGACATGAAGGGTATTTAGGTGCTCTTGGTGCTTTGATGAGTTATGGGGATCCCAGAGGTGAAAACTCGACCATTGAAGAATCAAAAGAGAAGGTGAGTTTCTGTCATTTTCCTGCCACTTTACAAAAACAAGTTCGAATATCATGTTTTATATGAGAAAAATGCTTGTGTTCACCATTAGGAACAAATTGCACACATTCTAAAGTGAATCAGAAGTTGAGGGCTGATCTACACCAGTCCTTGTAACAACACATTTGCTTTATGAACTGTTGGATTTTTCCCGTCGGTGATTACTGGTTATAGAAGCATCTTGTGACCGTAGGGTCAAATGTATAGGGATATTTATCTTTCCAAGCTAAACTGTGGGATTTCCCCTGCTCTGCGTTTTATCACTGTAGGAGAACACTCACGAACCAGCAGCTCCGGTTGATGGGACATCAGCAGATGAGAATAATGACGGCAACATATTTCCTTGTCTACTTGTTAATATTGGATCGGGTGTCAGCATGATAGAGGTTTGCCAGTACAATGCTTCTCATTGCATCTATAATTTTCTTTGGTAGTCAGTTGTTATCAGCATCTTTATTGTTTGAGGCAGGTAATTGGTAATGGGAAGTTTGAACGAATTATTGGATCCCATTTAGGTGGTGGTACTTGTTATGAATAGCGCTTGCTTTCATATGAGGCCAATGGGTCGGTATATATACACAAAGTACAGGTGGTAAATATGCAAAGAACCCCTCATAACAATGGGGAATAACAAACTATACATATATCTCTAACACCCCCCCTCAAACTCATGGTGGATCCACAACACTGAGTTTGGAGAGGTAGAAGCTATGCTGTGCTCGAGTCTGGGCCTTCGTGAAGAAATCCGCTATTTGAAGCTCCGAAGGCACATACTGAAGAGTAATCACCTGATCATGCACACAAGACCTCATGAAAGAAGCATCAACACCAATATGCTTGGTGAGCTCATGCTTCACAGGATTACGAGCAATACTGATAGCACCTGTACTGTCTGACAAGAGAGGGGTCGGTGTAGTGACAGAAACACCAAAATCCTTAAGTAACCACCGTAGCCAAGTAATCTCTGCTGTCAAGAGAGCCATAGCTCGCAACTCAGCCTCTGCACTCGAACGGGACACTGCAGTCTGTTTCTTCGTCTTCCAGGCAATAAGAGAACCACCAAGAAAAACACAGTAAGCGGAGATAGACCGGCGATCAGAAGGATCGCTGGCCCAAGTAGCATCCGAATAGGCCTGAAGCTGTAACGAGCTGGAACGTGGAAAGAAGAGACGGCGAGAGATAGTCCCGCGAAGGTATCGCAGAACTCGAAGAAGGTGGCTGTAGTGGACCTGAGTGGGAGCTGAAACAAACTGACTCAGAATATGAACTGAATAAGTGATATCCGGACGAGTAACAGCAAGGTAGACAAGACTCCCAACAAGATGACGATAGCGAGTCGGATCAGAAAGAGGCTCGCCATCAGAGAGTCGGAGGTGAACATTGAGCTCCATGGGAGTCTCAACAGTACGCTGATCAGTGAGAGAGGCACGATCAAGAAGATCCTGAATATATTTCTCTTGGGACATAAAGAAACCATCTGGAGTAGAAGTAACCTCAATCCCAAGGAAGTAACAAAGAGGACCAAGATCCGACATAAGGAACTGCTCACTAAGACGAGCCTTAACAAAGGCAATGTACTCAGAATCATCTCCCGTAATGATCATATCATCAACATACAGGAGAAGAAGAGTCCGACCACGAGACGAAGTGTGGACAAAGAGCGCAGGATCATGATCACTAGCTGAAAAACCAGCAGCAGTGACCACAGAGGAGAAGCGCTCAAACCAAGCACGAGGAGCTTGCTTAAGGCCATAGAGAGAGCGACGAAGGCGACAGACCATGCCCTCAGGAACAGAATACCCAGGTGGCGGATGCATGTAGACCTCCTCACGCAACTCGCCATTAAGAAAGGCATTCTTGACATCAAGCTGAGAAACAGACCAGTGGCGAACAGATGCCACCAAAATAAGAGTGCGAACAGTGGTCATGTGGGCCACAGGGGCAAAAGTCTCGTCGTAGTCAACACCATGCTCCTGCTGGAAGTCACGAGCAACAAGACGCGCCTTATAGCGCTCAAGAGAGCCATCAGAGCGAGTCTTAATCTTATAGACACACTTACACGTGATGGGATGGGAATGAGATGGAAAGGGAACAAGATCCCAAGTACCAGTACGCTCGAGGGCAGCAATCTCCTCGGCCATGGCAAGCTGCCACTCAGGGTGAGTAACAGCATCCCGGTAGGAGACAGGCTCACGAGTAGCTGCGCCAGCAAAGGCAAAACGGGCAGGAGGCCGAATCGACTGGCGATCGCGGAGAGCATAGCGAGGAGAAGATGACCCATCAGGGGAAGATGGAGCATCAGAAGAAGATGGCTCATCTGGAAGATCCGCAACACGAGGTCGGCGAGTGTAGAAGATAAGGGGAGGAGGTACTGTAGTGGGAGGAGTCTGCGGAGTCGTAGGAGACGACACAGGCGACGACAACGGCGGAGAGGCCACAGGAGGAATATGTGGAGACTCAGTGGGATAGGTGGACGAGGGCAAAACAGATATAGGTGTATCTGGAAAGGTCAAGAAAGACAGAGACTCCACAGAGGAAGCCGAAGGAGAGGCAGGACGTGGGTAGAATGGACGAGACTCGTCGAAAGTCACATCCCGAGAAACCCGCATCCGACGACCAACAGGATCCCAGCACCGATAACCCTTGTGCTCGGCACTGTATCCCAGAAAGACACACTCAACAGACTGAGCGGTCAGTTTGGTGCGTTCTCGAGGGGCGAGGAGAACATAGCAAACGCAGCCAAACAGATGAAGTGTAGAGTAGTCAGGAAGAAGACCACAGAGACGCTCAACAGGGATCGCTCCCTGAAGAGCAGAAGAGGGCTGAATGTTGACGAGATAGGTGGCAGTGGAAACAGCCTCGGCCCAAAAGTGAGGTGGAATAGAGGCGGCGATCATCAGAACACGAGCCGTCTCAAGGAGGTGACGATGCTTGCGCTCAGCGACACCATTCTGAGCATGAGCACCAGGACAAGAGAACTGAGCGAGAGTGCCCTGCTCAGCAAGGAAGCTGCGCAGGTAACGAGAGAGGTACTCGCCAGCAGAATCAGCACGAAAGACACGAATAGGAGTGGAGAACTGGGTGTGAATCATAGTGGCAAATTGTTTATAGATAGACAAGACCTCACTACGAGAAGACATAAAATATATCCAAGTATAGCGAGAAAAATCATCTATAAAAATGATATAATATCGATGACCCCCTTTCGAAACGAAGGGAGCCGAACCCCAAACATCTGAATGAACAAGATCAAAAGGGCGCTGAGATACAGACTCACTATGAGGATAAGGAAGCTGAATCTGTTTACCTAACTTACAGCCCTGACAATCTAAAGACACGTCTCCTGAGACAAACCCCAGAAGACCACGACGAACTAAAGACGACAGACGAGATCCACACAGATGACCAAGACGGTGATGCCACTGCTGGAAAGAGCCGGTAGACGAAGTGGCAGAAGCGGAGAGACTGGCGGTGATGGTGGCAGCGGAAGGAAGGTGAAGCCAGTCAAGCTCCCAGAGACGCTGTGAGTCACGGCGCTGAGGGCCAGAACCAACCAGAGCTCCCGTGTGGCGATCCTGAACACAACAAGAGTCAGAGTCGAGAATAACCCGATAACCAAGGTCAGTAATCTGCCCAGCAGAAAGAAGCTGCATGGTAAGGCGAGGAACATGAGCAACAGAAGGAACATGAAAGGATGAGTTGCTAAGAGATCCTCGACCAGAGACAGAAAGAGATGTACCATCAGCAGTAAGAACACTGATAGGAGAATCAAGAGGTGTAATAAAAGACAGAGTGGAAGGATCAGGAGTCATGTGAAAAGATGCTCCAGAATCAAGAATCCACGGGGAGGTACCTGACTGTGTAGGGGGTGGTTTCTCAGTGCCCGAAGAGTCAGTAGCAGAACCTGTCGAGGGAGAACCTGAAGCGGCAAGCAGGCGTCGAAGTCTGGCTATCTCCTGCTCGGTGAGAGAAGCTGCTGAAGAAGTCGATGCAGACGTCGTCGTAGAAGCACTAGTGCCAGTAGAAGAACGGCGTGAAAGATGCCGCTTCTTCTTATAGCACTGGGACTCAATGTGGCCGTCCTTGTCGCAGTAGGAACACTGAGGACGGCCACCTCCAGACGAAGGACGGCCACCACCACCTGTGGTAGCCGCTGGAGGAGGCAGTGTAGCAGGCAGACGAGCGACGAGCACAGAGGGGAGTGGCATCAGACCAGCACCACTCAAACGAGTCTCCTCCGCGCGTATCTCGGTAAGAGCCTCCAGGAGAGTGACACGAGGGTGGCGTGCAAGGAGCTGGGCATGCCTTTGCTCGAACTCAGGACGAAGGCGAGTAAGGAACTCGTAAACCCGCTGAAACTCCAGGTCAGCACGTACATCCAGGCAGCACGGACAGGTACGACAGCCAGCAGTGCGAAGTGAGTCCAACTGACGCCAGACAGCAGAATTCTGAGCGTAAAAAGCGTCAACAGTAGCATCACCCTGCTGAAGAGAGTGCTCCTGGCGGACCACGAACAGGTACAGGGCATCACCAGAGGGCTCGTAGCGCTGACGAAGATGAGTCCACATCTGGAAAGCCGAAGAGAGTCCCACAACCTCAGAAGAAAACTGAGGCTGGACACTGGCGATGAAGACAGCAGCAGCCCGAGCGTCGTCATCGTACCACTGAGTGTAGACGGTCAGACGATCCTTGTAGGAATCCAGAGCCTCCTGGTAGGCAGAGGCAGCTTCATCAGCAGCTTCATCATCAGCAGCAGCCTTATCGGCTGTCGGGGGCAATGCAACAGGCGTAGGCTCCGTCGGAGGAATAGGGCAAGGCGGGCAGGTGACATCGCCAGAGAGGACGCCCCAGAGACGAAGACCACGCATGTGAATGCGCATGTGAGACACGAAGTCGGTGTAATTAACACCATCAAAGATCACCGGGCAGCGAGAGAGGGAAACGGTTCCCATTGGTAGGCGGCGCTGGACGGCGTGGCGACCAAGGCAACGAAGTCTAACAGGCGGTGCTGGACGGCGCGGCGGTTAGAACAACGTTTTTTCCCCTTTTTTTTCTTTTTTTCTTTTTTTTCTTTCCTGCCGCTCGGTTAAAAACTCACACGGGCCAGAGGCCCGTTAGGGTTAGCCCTCGGCGGCGGCGCGACAGAAGGCGGCAGGGCAGGCGGGCGCCAGGCGCGACGGCGGCTGCGGCGGCCTGGCGGAAGGCGGCCGGACGGGCGGCAGCGGCGGCCTGGCGGAAGGCGGCCGGGCGGGCGGGCGCCAGGCGGGAGGCGGAAGGCGGAGGCGGCGAGTCCGGGCGGGCGGGCGCCGGGCGGCGGAGGCGCCGAGGTCGGCGACGGCGGAGGCGGCACCGGGCGGGCGGGCGCCGGGCGGGAGGCGGAGGCGCCGAGGCCGGCGACGGCGGAGACGGCACCGGCGACGGCAGAAGCGACCGGGAGGTGCGGGGAGGCCGGCGGCGGCGCGGGGAGGCCGACGGTCAACAGTGGAGGCGGAGGCAGCACGCGGGAGTCGGTGACGGTGGTGCAGAGTCGGCGACGGCGCGCGGAACCCTAGGTAAGCCAAAACCCTAGTTTTGGCTCTGATACCATGTTATGAATAGCGCTTGCTTTCATATGAGGCCAATGGGCCGGTATATATACACAAAGTACAGGTGGTAAATATGCAAAGAACCCCTCATAACAATGTGGAATAACAAACTATACATATATCTCTAACAGTTTTATCCTTGGTCTTGCAAGGCTTTTGACTGGTTGTTCCAGGTATTATTTATTTACCTCATTTGTTTATAAAATACAGGGATTTTGTTTTCTACTTGATCAATTGTTTGCTACTAGTTATGAGGAATTCTTGGAGTTGAGCCAGAGGGGCAATAATTTATCTGTTGATTTGACTGTTGGGGACATATACGGGGAGCATGGTTATCCAAAGGTACTTTATCTATACTTTGAAAAGGAAGCTTTTTTGTGTGAAATTTGTGCTAGTACAATATTAAACACTGCAAAATGGAACAGCTCTCTTACCAATTATACAATAGATTGTTTCAGTATGTCACACTACTTCAGCTCTATGGTGGCCTGGGAAGTAATATATCTATTCTGTTGAGCCAGTTCGAAAGAATATAAGTAGAACATTGTAACTAGTGCACAATATAGTTATGGCAATTTTACAATAAAAATTGCAACTCTTTCCATCCATCAGGCCACAGTAAATATCACAAGCTTTTATTTTGCAGTCAATTCATATATGACGGTCACTTTTTTTGCAATCATTATGTTTTTTTAGAAGATTAGTTTTAGGGCTTTGATGTGCTTATGATAAAAGGTATGAAGCTCCAGCACACCAGGCCATCAGTATGTCCATTAATTCTTGTTTCTCTTTATGCCAGATTGGTCTTCCAGCATCCACTACTGCAGCAAGCTTTGGAAAAGTGAACTCAAGCAAACTTTCTGAGTACAAAGTAGAGGATCTTGCGGCAGCTCTATTGAACTCTTTCACCTACAACATTGGACAGGTATTTTCTACAGATATTGGAGTGACTAGGTGATGTTAATGAATAACCCTCTGACCTTGTTTTTGCTCCTCTTCTAGATAGCCTACTTTGTGGCTAATCTTTCAGGCCTAAAGCGAATCTTCTTCCGAGGTGCTTATGTCTGTGGTCATGAGAAGACTATGGACAAGATTTCTCGTTCCCTCAAGTATTGGTAAGGAAGTTTCTACTCAGCCACAGTGACAAATATCTTAGGAATTACACAGAAAATTTTGCTATCCAGCAACATGAGAACAAATGTTCCACTATGATTGAGCAGTGATAACTGCTTACCTCATTTGTTCTATGCTCCCAGGTCCAAAGGTGAAGTTCAAACGACATTTCTATGTCATGAAGGGTTCTTGGGAACCCTAGGTGCATTTTGGAGTTATGAGAACATGGGCATTGACGGTTTGGCGTCACACGAAGTCATTAGGGAGGTCTTGCTTGGTGCTCCATACACCAGGCAGTTCCCATCTTTACCTCTGACTCAACAGCAGGCCAATGTAAGTGACATGCATTAGCAATCTAGTCAGATCACCAACGTTTTCTTCAACAGCTCAATGCCATCCTCGGCACTTTCTCCTTTTTTTTGGCATTTAATTGGCTGTGCTTCTTTTAGGGAGAAGGTACGACCTCTGAAGAAGAGGTAGAGAGGCTGCGCCATGATAATGTTGTGCTGAAGTCTGAGCTTGAACGATTACAAAGGGAGAATGCAGAGCTGAAAGCTAAGCTAGTAAAATCTGTTAGTCGCTGGATTCTTGCTCCTGGTGATAGCAAGATCCTTACTCTCATCGAGAGGATGACACTTGGAGATGGGGCAATTTTCTAGGTTTATTTCTCACACAATGCCATGCCAACCTGAGGGGTTGGGGATACAAATTTATAGGCTGTTAACCAGCTAAGCATATGCTAAGATGCTAGTCTAAGATGCTAGTCAAGATGCTGTCCTAGATGCTAGTCAAGATGCTGTCCTAGATGCTAGTCAAGATGCTGTTCTTGATGCTAATCAAGATGCTGTCCTAGATGCTAGTCAAGATGCTGTCCTTGATGCTAGTCAAGATGCTGTCCTTGAAGGGCAGCAAAAGCCAACACAGAGACTTATCCATCACTCTCCCCCTAAGTCTTGTGTGTCTCCTTGTGAGGAATCTAAGCCATCCCGATCTTGGCGCGAAGCTCCTGGAACTTGATCCGCCCAAGAGACTTGGTCAGGAAGTCGGCGAGCTGGTCTTGGGTGTTGATATAGTTGGCCCGGACACTCCCTTCATCCAGGCAGCTTCTGATGAAGTGATACCTCACCCGGATGTGCTTGCTGCGCTCATGGAAGACAGGGTTCTTCGCCAAGGCCAAGGCGGACTTGCTGTCCACCCTGAGCTCCACTGCCTCCGCGTCTCTGCCAAGGAGATCGCCAAGCAGCCGTGCCAGCCACAGAGCCTGAGTAGAAGCGGTAGTGGCTGCAATGTACTCTGCTTCGCAGCTAGACAAAGCCACTACCTGCTGCTTGACCGACTGCCAGCTGATCGGACACTTGCCGAGGAAGTACAGCGTCCCGCTGGTGCTCTTGCTCGTGTCGATGTCTCCGGCGTGGTCGCTGTCGCTGTACCCGATGAGGTGCGCCGCGCCGGGGCACCTTGGGTAGTGCAAGCCGTAGTCGGAGGTGCCCGTGACGTAGCGGAGGATCCTTTTCACGGCCTGCTGGTGCTCCGTCGTCGGTCGCTGCATGAACCGGCTGACGTAGCCGACGGCGAACGCTAAGTCCGGTCGCGTGTGGACAAGGTAGCGAAGGCTGCCCACAATGCGCCGGTACTGCGTCGCGTCCACCTCCTCCGCCGTACTCTCACGACTCAGCTTCAGCCTCTCCTCCATAGGAGTGTGGGCTGGGTTGCAGTCGGTGAGGCCGCCCAGCTCCACGATGCGCTTGGCGTAGGCAGTCTGGCGAAGAGAGATGCCGGAGCTGTCCTGGTGGACCTCGATCCCGAGGTAGAAGGAGAGGGGCCCGAGGTCGCTCATATGGAAGGTGGCCTTCATCTCCGCCTTGAATGCCTCGATCTCCTCCTCCTTGGTACCGGTAATCACAAGGTCGTCGACGTAGACGCCTATCAGCAGGGCATTGCCTCCCTTGCCCTGCCGGTAGACCGCGGCCTCGTGAGCGCTCTGCTGGAATCCCATTTGCTTGAGGGTGGAGTCCAGCTTGGCGTTCCAAGCTCGCGGTACTTGCCGCAAGCCGTAGAGGGCCTTGCGCAGGCGGAGGACCTTGCTCTCCTTGCCGAGGATGATGAATCCCGGCGGCTGGCGGACGTAGACCTCCTCCTTCAAGTCGCCGTTGAGGAAAGCAGACTTGACGTCCATGTGATGGACGCACCAGCCCTCCTGGGCTGCGAGGGCGAGGAGGAGACGCACGGACTCCATCCCAAAGGAAGAAAAATATAATATATACAGAGTAAAGTTTGGGTGAAATGCTGGCTCGTCAGTACAGTATTTGATACATATCGAATATTGATGATTTTTGCCGTGTATGACTATTTGAACTAAATTCGCACTTAAAATGCAGCTCCCATCGCATCAATAATTTATAGTGAAACAATACAACCGAAGTAATTATCACAACATATGACACAGAATTAGGAAAAAAAATAAAAAGAAACGTCGCCTGAGAGATTCGAACTCTCGCGGGGAAACCCCATGTACTTAGCAGGCACACGCCTTAACCACTCGGCCAAAGCGACGATCGCGACAGGTGGTGCACTTAAACTACTAATAATAGTTCTACAACTACGTCCCGAAGGACATCAGTCCCGATTCTCCAGTAAAAATTCGGCTAATACAGCTGCACAGAGCGGAATCATACCTTGAACTAGATGAACTATAGCTCGAGACCTAAAAACCAAAATTTATAGAAAATAGTGATTTAGATGGAAAATCCTAGGAATGAAAGTCCAAAAATAGCCTAAAACCAATTGGCCTAGCCTACCCCGCTCATTTCGGCTTGAGCTTCTGGCTTCAGACTTATTTTTCACTATTCATAAATTTTGTCTTTTCTAAACTTTTGGCTTTTTTGAGCTTTTTTACCGGTTCTTTTTTTCCCGTATTCGCTTACGTTGTCCGTGATGAGCTAACATATTTTTTCTATTTTTAAATTTAAGTACGCTAAATAAGCCATCTTCAGTTACAATGTAATTTCAGCCAACTACAGTGCAATTTTAACTATAAGCCATAGCTTGTCATCCCAACCGAGCACAGCCTAAGGCTTGGGCTAAGCCTGGCTCCACCCCTACAGCCGCAGCATGCCATGTGTCATCTTTAGCCATCAATTAATCATGTCGATCTACGATGTTGCCTCAAATTGTTCATTCGTGTACACGTCAGCTTAATTCGGTTGCTGAAAAGCAATGCTAGATAGCTTTTCTGAGCTAAAGGACTTGAGAAGCAAGCTTGGGACTGACGTTATAAACCACTGAGCATTTGCTTGGCCTGCAAGAGCTGGCTTGCCTTAGAACCGCGTCCGGAAAACCTGTCTGCCCCGTGATCTCACGTTATCTTGTTAGTATTTTGTTCATTTTAGGCTCCAGCAAACAAGAACAGGCTCAAAAATGGATGTCGTTTCCCTGTTAATTCTAGTTTCCTTGCGAATTTGTGTTAATGGTTAGCCGCAAGTTAATGGAGAGTGTGAGACCTTGTTTTTATTGACTTCTTTTCCTAGCTTCTACTCATAATCCGTGGCAATGTCACCTCACAAATCACTTCCCAAAATGGAATCGCAGATCATGCATATCCTTGCGCATATCCCTTTCGCTCCTCTCGAAAAACCCGTTGTATTAATAAGCCGAATCCACTCCACGTTGGCTTCTTAGCTAAAAATAAATAATAGTAGCTTAAAAAATGATTTTTAGAAGGACGATGCGAGCCATAGAGAAAGTGAGAGAGAGATACGTACGTAAAATAAGAGCAAAAGGAATATAAGTAAATGATGCACCTATTACCTCTACGTTATCCCACAGCGAAATTGAAGTGAGAGTAGGAAAATCGGGTGTTCATATTGCATTCTGATTTCTCCAGGCAGAAGTGAGAAGCGGAAGTTGATATGAACAGACCCATGCAAATAAGGTGAGCCCTCGGTCCTGTTCTAAATAACTTTTGGCTTCTGGCTTCTGACTTATAGCTTTCAGAAGTCAAAAGTTGTTTGAAATATATTAGCTTTTTAGTGTGGCTTTTTTCTTTTTCATTTGTTTTACTTTGTATTGTTAATGGAGCTATAATAACGATGTTTTCATTTTTTACTTAAATATATTAGAAAAAATATAACAGCCGCTATATTGTCATTTTAGTTAAAATCCTTCAGAAAAAAACCGAATTTCACAGGACCGGGTTCCAGACAGAGCTTTTTTAGCTTATCAGCAGACTATTCTACTCTGCTGAGCTCTGATCGCAGGTCAGAACGGTCAAAGATAAGTCCATGGCAGACGCGAGCACGCTGTCGAAACAAAACGTGCAGGCTTTGCACCACCTTCCTTCCTTCACAAGCCCAAGCCCAAAGGCCCCAAACCGACGCCAAACAACACGTATCTTATCTGCATGAAACCCAACACACTTCCCCGCTCGCGTACAAGGCTAACCCACAAACGAAGCACACAAGCTGCTAGCTCTATATAAACGACCCATCAAAGAACCCGGCCATCAATACGTACACAGACCATATACTCTCTTCGATCCTAAGCTACACACAGATCATCTTCTCGTCGGTGATCATCTCGGGCAATCGTTAGTTAGCAATGGGCAACGTAGAGGCGGCCCCCATCTCGCCGGAGCTCGGCGACGCGCTGGGCAAGGTGGCCGTGTTCGCGCTCGTCCAGGCGCTGGTCTACCTGATCCTGCGCAAGTCGTCCGATGTCTTCTCCACGGCCAGGACGGCGAGGTCCCTCAGCTTCCGGCCGATGCGGAGCATGAGCGCCCGCCGCATGCTGGCGGCGTTCTCGGACGTCCCCGTCGGCGTTCCCGAAGATGGCAGCTCGTCCACGTCGCCGCCGCACCCCGGGGCTGCTGACCGCGCGGACTAGTTCAAGTGCTTTGAGCCGATACGAGTAGTATCAGTTAATTATGCTTGGTACTTGATGATGGTAGGAATTCTCAAAAACAGCAGCAACGGTGTGGCGTGTGCATCTAGATTGAGCTGAAAGACTGGATATGTTCTTTTTCTGTGTTTTCCCTCTGCTTACCGAGATGGCTGTTGCTTCATAAATTTGGTTTCTGGTAAAATGCACCAAACTGGAGCCATTAGCAGTATCTCATGGATGGCTTGATGACGGTTCGTTTTTTGTTGCTTTTCAGTCGGATTTTAGTTATAGCTTCTATTAGTAAATACTACATCTCATGGATGGCTTGACAAGGGATCTTCCTTTTTGGCTTTTCAGTTTACTTTTTTCAGAGCCCGCTCATTTGGGCTGAAAAATATAGTTTATAGCTGAAATTGCACTGTAGTTGGTTGAAATTATACTGTAACTGATGGTGGCTTATTTGGCGTAATTAAAATTAAAAATTTCAAAAATAGAAAAAATATGTTAGCCTATCGTAGACAATGCAAACGAATATATAAAAAAGAACCGGCAAAAAAGCTTTAAAAAAAGCTAACAAGTCAGAAAAAGATGAATTTTAGAAATAGTAAAAAATAAGGTAGAAACCAAAACTGTAGCCAAAATAAACGAGGTCTTAATTTTGACTTCTATTGGTAAATACTACCATCCACATTCCAAAAGAACGGGCCATCTAGGGTGCGTTTGGTTTGGAGACTTGGTGGGATGGGATAGCTCCAACCCAGATATGTGGGATGGGATAATCCCACTTTTTGTTTGGTTGTAAGGATGGGTTAGTCCCTGTTTTTTGTTTGGATGGAGGGATAGAATGGGTTGGTGCAGAGGATACCGGCAGTGGAGACGACGGCGACGACGACCGGAGCACGGCGACCGGAGCACCATGCGCGGGCGGCGGGGGAGATGGGGAAGGGGCGCAGGCGGTGGGGAAGACGGGCGCCGGGGGGAGAGGCGCGGGCGGCGGGGGAGATGGGGAAGGGGCGCGGGCGGCGGGGAAGACGGGCGCCGGGGGGAGAGGCGCGGGCGGCGGGGAAGACGGGCGCCGGGGGGAGAGGCGCGGGCGGCGGGGAAGACGGGCGCCGGGGGGAGAGGCGCGGGTGGCGGGGAAGACGGGCGTAGGCGCGCGCAGGAGAAGTGGGTTGGCGCGGTTCGCTCGTTTTGGGCGGATCGTTCCAACCCACTTTTCAGGAGAATCTTTTCT
This sequence comes from Dendrocalamus latiflorus, assembly GCA_017311315.1. Classification (NCBI taxonomy): domain Eukaryota; kingdom Viridiplantae; phylum Streptophyta; class Magnoliopsida; order Poales; family Poaceae; genus Dendrocalamus; species Dendrocalamus latiflorus. The sequence goes on from CM029618.1 coordinate 5,248,438, forward strand.
TTTGGGTCCAACCCACCCCACCAAGTCTCCAAACCAAACACTACAAAAAAAGGGTCCAACCCACCCCATCCCGGGATATCCCCTGAACCAAACACAACCCTAGGGTGCCAATCTTTGGTCTTTGGATTTCAGGCCCAACTAAGCGGAGCTTCGCCCGACAGGATCATATATGGGCCTCCAAAGCCCAATCGAGCTCACTCAACTGGCTGTGCCCGCTCTGCGAGGAGTGAGGACTTGGAGAGGTGGTAATGCAGGAATGGACATGCTTCCTGCTCTCTCATTTGTAGTCGCTCAGCACTACATTGCTCCTACTTAACAAACAAAATCCTCTGAAAGAAACATCGGTAGCAAGTCTTGCCTATAATGTGCTTCATTTTGCCCTTTTTCCCATTTGGTTCGTGAACCTGCAACAGCGCAAACCGAACACATGATGCTATTACGACCTACAGCTCCCTTTTCTCCCACGACCAAAACGGGAGAGACCGAGAGACCAATTGCCCATGGTCCCCCGCATTACCAAGAACATGTTAGCCATACAAAGGTCAACGTCGCGCTAACCAGGCACCTAAACGCAGTAGCCCATTACATTTCTGTCGACAGCACAATTTTCCCGTTCATTCGGATTTTTTGTTTTTTGACTTTTGGCTTACCTGAAAGTCGAAATAAATAGGATGGCTTCTTGAAACGGATTCTCCAAATGGCATCCTAAGCCTAAAACCGTACATGTTATCCATATTAGCGTCTTTGTGTCCACTGCCGTCTCAAAAAACACAGATAAAAGATATCAGCCACAACAAAAAACCATTAACCACAGCAAGAAAAGACCTTTATTTGTAACCGTTACTTTCCCCATTTTGCCATGCCGCATGTGGAGAGCAACAGTCCGAAACCGGTACCCCTGAGTTCATCAGAGCGTGAAAAGTGCTACTACTGCTCATGGGGTAATGGAACGAACCTGTCGGATCCCGGAGTAACGACTCCGAAACCCTCTGTGTAAATAGCACTAGTCCAGGAACAGCTAGTGCACACAGCCAAACAAAGATACATATCGAACGCAAATGACCAAATATATTAAGCAAACGGGTACGGCCTTATGGCCAAGTCTTACAATGATAAATCAAATAAAAGGGATAAATAACAGCGGAAAAAAATAATAAGATAACTGGCGAAGCCCAACTGCCTCCCCACAGGCAGACGACTGCAAGACACGTCCTACTCATCCTGGTCCTCACCGTAGTCGTAGATATCCTCCTCTGTTAAGATGCAGCAAGGTGAGTACAAACTTGTACTCCGCAAGTCACCCGGGAAAAATGCAACATAATGATAAAGGCTTCAACGGAAAGCTTATAGGGTTAATTTGCAAAAACAGCATTGTGAAATACAATAAATAGATTGAAATTGCTGAATTTAATACAGTAAGTAAAAACAATATGCTTGAATAAAGTTCATACCGTTAGTGCAGGCTCCGACCATACACCAACCTAACCACGGGAATCCCTCCCGGACCAATTTCCCCGAGAACAAATCCATGTGAATTCCATCCATCCACACAATAACCATACGCTCATGGACTCCATCCATCCATAAGGTTTTCGAAAACATTTTTGTAAAACCAAGTCTAATCTATGAAAAACTTTTGCTTAGCATGCCCGTGACCGTGGGCACGGCTATCCAGGATAGGTTATACACTCTGCAGAGGTTGTACAGCTTTACCCACAAGATATGATGTCCTCATTATGTCGGCCAATACACGCTTCCTTAGGCGTGCGACTGAGTAATCATAACAAGGCCTTTACAATGCGAAGCCGTCAACTCGGTCAAGCCAACTCTAAGGTTTCACCCCAGTAAGGAATCCACCAGACCGGGACCCCCTCTTGAGCCTAGGTGAGACTTCTCATGGCTACAACCACGCTCACCCAAGTGGGACTTCGCATGGCACCAACCACGCCCACTTTCAACCTACGACTTGACTCGAGTTTGGACTCCGCAAATTATTTGGCCAGGGCTGTCCCATACCAGCCATGTGGTAGTACGTTAAGGCTTTTGCAACAGTAGCTCAAAGACCGGTCCTTAATCTGACTCAGGCCCAACCACATACCCCCGTGCACGACAATCAACCACTGCGGCTCCAACCAACAGGGCATGCCTGCACCCACCACTCTAACCAAATGCCTAAGTCTAAACCAGTTTTTATATTTTATTTTGAAATAGTTTTGTAAACTTCCTTGACTCTCCAAAGTCAAGATTACTATCCAAAAGCTTGTCATTTTATGTGAAAAGGTATCCCCAACCTAAGTTTCATCTATGCATGGCTAAGCATATGCTATAAAGTTTTCTAGCCATTCTATTGAACTAACCAGAGTTTTTAATCTAGGGTTACAAGGTATTGAGGATTTCAAATTCAATGAGGAAATAACAAGTAGGCAATAACTAGATTTAAAACTGAATTGAAATACGTTGAATATAAATACGCATGCAATATAATTTAAATCAATATAATTTTATTTGCAATTCTGGGATCAACATGATCAAGGAGGGTGACTTGCCTTGCTCTTCGAATTGGTGAGATCCGTCGTCGAGGAAATCTTCAGAATCGTCGTAATCTACACGTGAAATAACCCTCCAAACTCAAAATAAATTCAAATCAAATTCAAATAAACTCAAAAATTCAAATTGAGGCTAGGAATGGGTAGAGGGGAATTTTTGATGAATTTAGAAATTTGAATGGGTTAAATCGGAGTTAGAACGAAGGAGAACGGGCTCCGGGAAGTTTAAATTCAGGGAAAATGAATAAAAGGAATTTTTGGAATTATTTCTGTATAGGAAATTGAGGATTATGACGTCAGCACCAAAATTATTTTCGGCCGAATTAATTTTCTACGGAAAAACCTGAGTTTTTGCGTCAGCATGACGTCATCTCGGGATTGGGCCGGCTGACATGTGGGCCTCGGTCCATGGACTGGGTCCACGGAAGGAATAGTGGCCGACGTGGCGGGGAGGTGCGGGTGGCGCTGACGGGGCGGCCTGGTGCGCGGGTGGCGCCGACGTGGACGCCACACAGGCCTGGGCTGGCTGATGTGGCTCGGCCACCGGCGGGGGCGCACGGGTCCCAAGGGTCGCCGGCGGTAGCGACCACGGCGGGGGACGACGAGGGCGGAAACGGGGAGAGAGGCGCACGGGGAGCAGACCTATACCTCCGGCGAAGCTCGGCGGTGGACGGAGGTGGCCGACGACGAGGCGGAGGCGGCGAAGTGATCGGGTTCCGGCGGGCGGGGCTCTCCGACGGTGCTCGGGCACGGGGCAAAAGCGGAGGAGGCTCGACGTGAGGCGGCGGAGCTCGGGGCAGCCTCGGCGAAGCTCGAGCGGCTCTCCTTCGCCGGCGATTCCTCGCCGGAGGAGAAGGCGGCGCGGCGGAGCGAAGACGCTCGGTAAGGGAGCTCTCGGGCGCCGGAGAGTGCAAACGGGAGGTGGAGCGAGGTGGAGTGGGGAAGGGTGGTGCTCGGGGGTGGCTTTTATAGGGCCGAAGGGGTGGAGGCGCTGCGGAATTCCTCGCCGGAGAAAGCAGGGAGGTGGGCGGCGGTTGCAACGGGAGTGGCCGAGTGCCGCGTGGGAGACGTGGGCGTCGTGCGCGGAAAACGGGGGAGACGGGGCGCGGGCTTGCGGCGCACGAAGATAGGGGCGGCGTGCGGAAGAGATAAGGGGGAGGAGGCCGGTTAGGGCGGAGCCGGCCAACGGCCATGGCGGCGGCGCCCGCGTGGGGGCCGCGTGAGGGGATGGGGGTCGGGGATGACAAGTGGGGCCGGGGCAGAGAGAGAGGGGCGGAAGCGGGTGAGATCGCGGGGCGGGGAGATCGGACGGCGGAGAATGAACGCGAGGCGTTAAGTGGAAGGGAGCGGCCACGATGCGATCGCTGGGATCGGGCGACGGTGGGAGAAGGAGGAGTGGGCGGGCGAGATGGGCCGGCGTGGCCGCTATCGGGCCGCACGCGTGGCGCGCGGGGAGGGAGGGGAGGCGGGATGGAGGAGGCGACGTGGGCGGCATCTGGCCGTCCACGTGGCGGCCGAAGAGAGGGGTTGAATTTTCTTTTTTTCTTTTTTTGATTTTCTGGAAATCCGAAAAAGGACTTTAGGCTTAGAAAATAGCAGAAAAATCCAAATACATCCCAGAAAAATCCTATAAGTCTGGAAAAATGCAAGGAACCCAAATAAAAGCATCTAAACTTATTTTGATCACAATTTCTTCCAAACTTACTAATTTTTAAAACAAAGCAATAAACAAAAGAAGGAATTTAAATTCCAGAAAAGAAATTAAAATAAAGGAAAATTTGGGATGTCACAGAACCCTCGAGTTCCACTCCACATCCCTGATGCAACTGAAGGACCATGTGAGAAGATGTATAATTATGTTGTGATGAACCATTGCAATTTAAGAAAATTAAAATTTTGAATTGCAAATTTGTTAGATTTTCTGGAAGTCAGCAGACCAGCCGGTCAGACTGGACCCTGTCAACGGTCTGACTGACCCCGTCAGTGGTCTGACTAGTATGGGGTCCGGTCAGAAAGGCACTGGCAATGAGCTCTCAGCTGGTTTCTGTATTTTGGGGATTTTGAGTCTCGCAATGAGTTTTGGTGATATAGGTTAGTACTTATAGGTTGCATGAGACATGTACAACTAACATGGGTTAAGTTGAGAAGAACTTGTGCTCAAAAATAATTTCTTGGATTTGGATGTGTATGGTCACTTGGAGTCAACCATGGTCAACGGCGAGGATTGGGCTATACTCGTGAAGGAGCCGAGTCACAGAAGGATCGAAAATACCGGGTGAGATGGCTGAGCTCAATCATAGCACAAGAAAGGCATAAAATATTGAAGAAAAGTTCGAACAATGGGTTGCACCATATGGCTTGGTAGGTCTAAGTGAGATATACTCTGGTGAAACTAGAACGGGAGAAACTTACCGATACATGGTAAACCAGTGGTGCACCTAGATGTGGCAAACATGGCGACTATTTGCAATGGAAAGAGAAAACTAGGTCAAGAAAATGTATTTTGGTAGTTTGATTAAAATACCGGAAACTATCTTGAATCGCGTCGGGCTGCTCTAGATAGGGAGGCTAGTTCAACCACCCCCACTGGTCAGACCAACTTGGAGCCACCCCCACTGGTCAGACCAACTTGGAGCCGGCAATCTAACCGCCAGACCAGTTAGACTGGACCCAGTTTGCTGGTCAGACCGCTAGGAGTGTGGATTTCTCTGGAGTTTTGATCTCTTGAGCATTTTAATTTGGGTTTTTGACTGTTGATCATAATCTCTATAACTTTGTAGTTATTTGAGTTAAGGGTCAAAAATACTTTGGGAAAAGTTTAAAAGGCACCATTCACCTTCCTCTATTGCCTTTCGGTGCTGCAAGTGGTATTAAAGCCTGGTTAGCTCTTTTTATGATCTTAACGAGTCTTAGGAGCTATGACATCAGACAAATATTTAACCAAGCCACTTATTTTCGATGGAGTTAATTTTTCTTATTGAAAGGCTCGCATGCAATCCTACATTAAGGCTCAAGGACACACAATTTGGATTAAAGTAATAATCCTTATATCGTGTTGGCCAATGACCAGGTGAACACACCAGATGTAGAGGCAAACAGCAAAGCTCGTAATTTTCTGATTCAAGGGTTTAGTTGATCCTGAGTTTGAGTGTGTTGCTCACTTGAGGTCTGCTAGTGAGATCTGGAAGACTCTCATTGATTACTATGAGGGCTCTACCGTGATCAAGAAAATGAGAGAACCAACTAAAGGAAAGAATACTCAAAGATTGAGTAAAAGCCTGATGAATCTTTGGATGAGTTGTAGGAAAGGTTTTTTTAAGATCATTCATGATTTACGTGCTATTGTCCTTATATTTTTCTAATTATAAAAATGCATGCCAGCTATTGGGTATACTTGATGTGAGAGTTTGGGGGAACAAATATCATTTCCATCAATGACAACATTGCCATGAGTGAGCTTATGTATATAAGCTCTACTCGAGGTTGAAGACGCATAAGATTGAATTTATCTCGTTGTCCCCAAAACAGAGTCGATGACACTGGTGATTGACCCTACTCAGAGTAGCTCTTCTAGTTTCTTGGATTTTGGCTCTACTGGATTTTTATTGTAAGCTTTGCATTCTTTGAGCAATGACTTGCTAGAGAAGCTCCTTAAGAATGACTTAATCCTTCAGAGCATACAATAAGGTGAGGAACAAGAGAAGGGTGACCATATCACTTGCTTTGAGTGTAGTGAGCCAAACCACATTCGGGCTAAGTGTCCCAAACTAAAGAACAAGTAGGAGAAGGACTTTTGAATACGTGCTCAAGCTCATGACGTAAATTCTAAGAAGCCCAACTACCGCAAATTCGTTAACCGGGTCCTTGTCGCTCTTGAGAACAACAACATGAGCGATGTAGACTTAGAGATGGAGGATGACGAGGATTACTCCCATAACAAGAAGAAAACCCAAGACTTTACTAACATGTGTTTCATTGACAAGGGCAGTGCAGACGTTGATTCCTTCTCCGACGAACCCTACAATAATCTTCATGAGGTATGCCTCTCCTTCAAAGAGATGAAACGTGTGCTTGGTGGTGCTAAAAAAACTAAAAAAACAAGTTAAAATGATTAGGAATTATGATATCATTATTGACAACTTGAATCTAGAAGTTGTTAGGCTGAAATCTATGAATCCTGATAATAATTGTAAATCTTATTTGTACTTACATGATCAAATAGCTAATCTAAAAATTGTCCATTCTTCTGTTACTAGTCAGGTTAAAGATACTCTAGATGAATTATAATCTCTTAAGTCTAATAATGATTATAATTGCTTAGATGTTGTTGCCTTCGATGTAATTCCTTTAAATGCTATTCATTCGTCTTGTTTAAATTGTGCCTTGTTTGAATTGAAATTGAATATTGCTACTAAGGAATTACTCAAATTTAATCTTAATCGTACTTGCTTTCATTGTGAGGATAGTAAAATTAAAATAAAAGAAATGATTGAAATGCTTCTTTAGGCTAGTGGGTTTTTGATAGGGTTGTTGAAAGCGGCAAGTTTGAGATAAAACTTCTGAGCCATTCAAGACTGTATTTGGGTCAGTGGGTTTTGCTCAAATCCCTTCTAGTAAGACATATGCTTCTATGTAGTAGGTCAAACATCTCAAAATGTCAAGTACCATTGCACCTTCTGCAAGAAGGATGGCAATATAGTTGAGTTTTGCTTCTGTAGAGTCAAGGTTGGGAGAAAAGAGAGGATGTGTTCCATTGCTCCTTCACCTATAAGTGTCTCTAGAGTCTGACAACCTGTTTTTCCTTTTAAACATAGGCCTAGATTTGAAGATGACTTCTTTGACTCCTTTGATGGCTATAGGCAGTGTTTGGACTAGGATATCATGACGATAGACCACGGGTAGCGTCTAGACAAGAGGAGTATCGGTCTTTTGGTAAGCAGATTTGGAGAGGTATAGGTAGTTCTCATGTACATTCTCATGATTATCTTACTAACCATTTTATTCTTATTTCTGCAGTTGTTCCTAGACATCATGTAGCTCAGTATTGGATTTCTAAGTCTTTTATCACTAACCATAACACGGAAACACAAATGTTTCCTACTTATGCCCTATAGGTCCAGTGAGCGAGGAAGGAAGATGTGTGGTTTGTTGACTCTGGGTGTTCTTGACATATGACCAAAGATTATCGATGGTTCTTCTCCCTCACTCATGCATCTAGTAATGAGTTGATCATATTTGGGGATGCTTTTACGGGGACCATGATAGTAGAGGGCACATTGCATGTCAACAATAATTTCATACTCAAGGATGTCACTTTGGTAAGTAAGCTGAGGTATATATAATCTGCTATCTGTTTTTCAACTTCTTGATGAGGGTCTAGAAGTGACATTCAAGAGTAGAGAGTGAGAGTTCTAGACTCCGTGGGTGAATATATCTTTGTGATCTCTAGGTTTAAGGGGATGTTTAGTGTTGATTTTAGTATCTCTTGTATCCTCTAGCCCTATTCGTCTTGTGGCTTCTGACTCCTATGATTTGGTGTTGTGGCATCGTAGGATTGGACATATAAACTTCGATCACTTGACTAGAGTCAATAGTAAGAACCTTATTATAGTATTGCCTAGACCTAAAATTTCTAGAGACTTAGTGTGCATACCCTGTAGACATGGTAAGATGGTTTCTACTTCTCATCCTCCTCTTACCTTAGTGATGACTAATGGCCCTGGATAGCTCTTGCACTTAGACACAATTGTCACTTTTAGAGTCTAGTCTACAGGAGGAAAATTGTATGTGCTTGTTATTGCAGATAACTTCTATCGATATTCTTGGGTGTATTTTCTGGTTTCTAAAGATGAGGCATTTGGCTGCTTTAGAGAGCTAGCCTTAGACTAGCAGTTGATCTCCCAAGAGCCCTGAGAGTCGTTAGGAATGACAATGATAAAGAATTCAAGAACTCATCTTTCATCACTTTTTGCACTGAGAGAGGATTAGAGCACTAGTTTTCCTCACCTAGAATTCTCCAATAGAATGGGGTTGTAGAGAGAAAGAATAAAACTTTTGTAGAGATTGCTAGGACCATACTAGATGGGCATAGCACCACTAGGAAGTTTTGGGTTGGGGTGATTTCTATTGCTTGATATGTTTCCAATAGGGTTTTCTTAAGATTGCAAAACCTTTTTTGAGCTTAGATTTGATCATAAGCCTAGCATATCTCATTTCATGATATTTGGTTGCAAGTGCTTCATTCTTAATCATGGCAATTTGGATAAATTTGAATCTATATGTTATGATTGCATTTCCCTTGGATATTCTACTCATTATCATGGCTTCCGTGTATTTAATTTGAATACTAACAAAAAATTTTAGACTTATGAAGTCACTTTTGATGACGCTAGTCTTAGTACTAGACCTAACAATGCTAGATAGGTACACAGTGATCAAGAGAGCATATTCATCAATGACGACCCTAACTCAGATGATGAGGACTCAATCCCTCCTTTAGTCACTCATGAGTTGGAGAGCCCGCTTCCATTATTCCAGTTTTAGCAGAGCAGTCTCCTTCCACCTTCATCGATGCTTCGAGTAGCTTTGCTCCTAACTCCACAGCCCATGAGGTAGAGGTCATGTCTGCACGAGGACCTCCTCTTCATATTCAGTGATGACACTCTCAGGATCAGATGATTGGGAATCTCCATGAATGAGTTACTTGCTCCAAGTTTATCTCTCCATATTCTCATGTATATTCTGTATTTATTGTGTCTTTTGAACCCCGAGATATCACCCCGTGCTTAGGGCTATAAATGAGCTGAGCTCGAGCAAGCCTGGTGTCCCAAGCTCGAGCTCGATAGAAACTCGAGTTGAGCTCGAGCAAGCCTGAGTTAGGGTCCAAGCCTGGAGCTCAGCTTGAGCTCGACTCGAATCAGCTTGATAATAGTTAAAATAATTTAATATGACTAATTTTCAACAATAAGAAAAAATCGAGCTCAAGCTTGGCTTAAGTAACCTCAATAACAGTAAAAATAATTCAACATACACTAATTTTTAACAATAGAAAACTCGAGCTCGAGCTTGGTTCAAGTAAGCTTGGTAAGAGTTGGTATGTATTTAGGGCTGTAAGAAAAGCTCGAGGCTCGTGAGCTATTCGAACTTGGCTCATTGAAGCTCGTGAGATTGGGATCAAGCTCAAACTTGGCTCGTTTGGAACTCAAGCTGCGCTCGAATCGAGTCTAGAGCAAGCCGAGCTCAAGCAGCTCGTGAACCTCGAGCTTTTTTTACAGCCCTACCCATGCTTTATTCGATTCTACTTGGGTCAATGTCATGTATGAAAAGTTTGAAAACTTTAAAAGAAACCAAGTTTAAACTTTAGTTGAATTACCTCCTAATCATAATGTAATGAAAATAAATTGTGTTTTCAAAATAAGCAATATGAAGATAGGTTAATAGTTTGTAACAAACCAAGTCTAAACTTTAGTTGAACTTGTTTTTTATATATCTTTGGCTAAACTATGATCTTGAACAACTTGATATACTAAAAATCTATTTAATTTCATAATATTGCTCATTTGGCTTTAGTTATGTTATATATGGTTTACCGTGATCTAAAATAGATACTCCAAATAATATGTCTTGTTGTAATATTTGTAAAATAATTTTGGATAATTTTTATGGCTCCTTATGCTAAAAATAAATAAATTAACCATTTCATTTCATTCGTACTCTATCTTCTTTCACGTATCTTGATGACTTGGTTGTCAAAAGTGGAGAATGATTAGTAAAAATGCATATCTAAAGTTTGATTTAAAGTTTTTGTGTAAAATATTGCTAAATTGGTGTTTTAATATTTTGTTGTGATTCTCTTAATATTTTAATCTCTTCTCACCATATTTCCCGATTTACTTGGTGGATTTAAAGCTCTTTGCGGAAAACTTGATATTTTCAATAGGTTCAATCTATTTCTATCTCATATGATCATTTTCATCATTTGCATTCTACTTGTGACTATTTTGAATTTTATTTGTAAATTTCCTCTCTAAATTCTAAAACACCTTCTATTCGAATTTTTGAGAAATTGCCACTGGTTTGAAGTGAGGTGTGGTATGGTGGAATCAGAATGAGAGAGACTTGTCGACGCGTGACAAGCCAATAGTGAAATTATACATGGTAAGTATGACAATTGATTGTAATGGAAGTAGAAAAGCAGGTCATAAAATGATATTTTAGTAGTTTGATCAAAAATACCGAAAACTACCTTATATAACGTTAGACTATTCTGGATAGAGAGGCTAGTTCAACTGCCCTCACCGGTCGATCGGACCGGCTTGGAGTCAA
>CM029618.1:5261808-5435521 GCA_017311315.1 Dendrocalamus latiflorus
TTAATATATGTTAACGTATATAGATTGATTGTATAAAAATAATACCATTGAATTTGTCTTATATAATATATGTTTTTTTATTATTTTTGCTAGTATATTATGATAATAAATCATAATCAAAGTCTTACATTAGATACCTTAAAAAGTTAAAAGCGGCCTATATTTGTAGACAGAAGAAGGAGTACTAAACACTTCCTTCTTGGAATGCTCAAATAATCATGACCAAACTTGCACAAAAATTATCAGGAAACTCTCACCCTCTCACAGCCGACCTGACATTTCCCTTAGCTTTTGACCGCCGCAATGTCGTTCCTGAAGAAGCGCCAAACATCTGCATCGCCAGCCGTGCTGCGCCCTCCCGTGCCTTCCCGACCCCTGCCACGTGCCGTCGTCGCCATGACCCGTGTCCTGTGCCAAACCACCTTCCTCATGCTATTTAAACCACTGAACCACTCCATTCTAAAGCATCGGTACCCGAGGTGAGCCACCTACCCTCAATTGCTCCGGTGACCAAAGCTCCATCGGCGATCACCAGAAAACCCAAAGTAAGCCCCAAATTTAATTCTATTGATTTGGCCTATTACATTTTGATTGCCCTTACCCGTAGCTTCCTCAAGCCTCTAGCAATACGTCTGAAGCAAGGCCTTAGCTTCCCAAGTCGCCTAATGCGCTGGTGACTAGCGCCGCCGCGGGGCCATGGGAGGCCACCGTGGGCAGCTTGACTCAGCCATCCCTGACCCAAATCACCACACCCCTAAGCTTCCCCTACTCCTAGAGATACTCAACTGCAAATGCTATTATCATTTAACATGCAATTAACCCCTGCGCCATTCAACAATCTCGAAGAGAGAAGACCTCACCACCGACGCTCGCTTAATTTCCAGCAGCTCCAGAGCCTAGAAATGGAATCCTCGTGGCCCTAGGAACCCACCCATGGTCGCCAATTGTTTTTTCGACCACGGATTATCCGATTGCTCCATCACTTGAAATCTTCGACCGCTCTACCGCTTGAACTCTCTGACCGCTCCACCGCTTGAACTCTCTGACCACCTTGCAATCGAGAGGAGCTTCGACCGCTCTGCTTTGAGTCCTGAGCAAACACCACTCGTATATTGTTCGATGCCGTCTGATCTTTTAAGCCACTTGGACATTGCCCAATCTCCACAGCCACTCGGACATCGTCCAATATCCGTAGCAACTCGTACACTGTCTGGTCTCTACATAGTCATACTCGAGACCACCCGAGTACTCACAACTCCTCTGCTCTCCGAGTACGCAATGACAACCCCATAAGGACTAAACCCGCTGTGAATAGTAAAACTTGCGATGAACAGTACCAAACCTGTTACTGTTCACAGAACCCTAAAATACATATATACATCCATTTTGATCATTTCAAACCCATCTACCTATTTCTCAACTCCGTTTTCCCATACGAGCCCTCCTATAATCCCTAAACATATTTTATTTAGTTTTACTTCTTTAATTTCTTTCTTTTTATTCCTAGCTCAATCTTCAAGCACGGAATTGATTTGTTTCTTTTGCTTTGCGCTAGCACACGACGTCATAGACTAGCCAACCCAGGAAGGAGAAGACTAAGTTCAAGCTCAAGAATTAGAAGAATACAAAATCGTAGAATATATTGATCTGCAAGGTAAGTCATATGTTTTTTTATCATGTTGAATCTATATTCCTTTACTTATTTATTTACAGTATTTTCATTATGTTGTTTATGCACTATATAATAAATGTTTAGAATAACATGATACTAGTTATGTCCTACCACATGAAAAATCCTTATTTTATTTGATGGTCATATTCACCTTGACAAGCCCTAGTAATAATAAATTACTATAAAATATACCATGTTAGTTTAGAAAATTCAACTGCTTTACACTAGTATGTGTATGGTTACCTGGTTGATAAAAAGTAAGGACTAGAACCTTATGCTAAGTAAAAAACATAGTAATCGCTCAACCACAAGTGTTGACTTGTCAAACCTGGTCTAATAATTGCTCAAATCGATTTAATATCTACTATATGGATATAATGTACTATTCCAAAAAAGGGAATGGCCGGTAAAGTATGTAGTATGGAAACGGTAAAACTATACCTTCACAACGGTAGGCTCCGCGCTGCCGTATTCTATGACAAGGGGTACCTAGTCTATCGGGTAGAGGCTACATAAAGAGATGATCAGTGAAGCAACCTTGTTCTTAACTCAGTCATGAGGGTTAAGAAATCTTGTGGATAAAGCTGGGCAACTCTGTAGAGATATTTATAAATACGCCGTACTTCCAGTAAAAGAATCTGTGTTTAATGGGTGATTTCAACAGCGAGGCATAAGTAGATTTAGAAATGATTTGGAAATATTGCAGTTTGGTAATCAAGATGTTGAAACCCCAAATTTCTTAAGAAGTATATGATTTATTATCTTGTTTTAAATTCAAAAATGTTTACAAATAAAACTGCATCCACATAAAATGTTAAAACCACTATATTCCTATCTCTTGAAAACCCTAGCAAGTAGCTATATAGTGTTTTCCTATGTGACTTGTTGAGTATGGTTGGTTATACTCAGTCTTTCTTCATTTTCACAAGAACAGAGATCAAAAAAAGAAAAGGCATTTCAATATTTCGTGTTAGGGTTTCAACCGTACTCAAGCGTTCTTGTGGGAGTTTTCTTCAGATCTTCTAATTGTAAGTTGAGTTTTGAACTTAGGCGCCTGTTAAATTACTAAAGTTGACCGTTAGATCTATATTTTAATCAAATTAACCCTTTTAAATATTTGCGAGCAGCCATGATGCACATTTTGTCTGCAACGAAACTTGTAAACTATTATGGGACATACGACGGCTCTGTTCCTAAAAATGAAGCATTACAAAATCCCACACCAAAACATTGTCAGGCCACACAAAATAGTCATTGTGATAAGATGCATGATATGGGTCCTGACTAGGAAGACGATGGCTAGCTAGCTAGCTGGGTCTTTGGGGGTGCACGTGATCTGGAAAGAATGTTCCAGGTTTTACACTTATTATATATACAAGCGCAGGAGGCGTGGAAATGCAAAAAGGCAGCGGCCAAACCGTCGGATGTCTTTCGGGTGGGCGTCGGCGAGAAATCAGAAAATCCGGAGGGCTTCCATGCAAAACGAGTGACTTGGATGCCGGCAATCCTTCCGCGTTTAGGCATTCATAGTGTATATAACCCAAGGAGTCTTAAGGTGGGTCCTATCTAAATCTTAAGGTCAACTTCATAGTATATATAACCCAAGAGGTCTTAAGACGGTCCCACTCGACAGATAAAGAAAACTTGTATTTTAATGCTTGTGGTCAGGTCTTTAGCTTGAGGACCAGCCTTAAGCCTTTTTTGTTTATAGCCTGCTTAAGGTCACCCTTATGATGTATAAAGTTGACCTTAAGGTGACTTAAGACCATCTATTTTCATACACTACAGATGCCCTTAAAGATATCTATTATTATGCCAAAGAGTGATACCAACACTTGATCATTGTGCTCCATTAGATCCTGATCTCCAGGTCCAGACTAATTAATTTTTATTGACGAGAATCCAGACTAATTAATTATTCAATAGTTTAGTATAACTCTCTATGTCTATGTATGTACCTCTTGGTTACATCCATGAGCCTTTTCCCATTTTGATTGGAGAACTTGTGCATGTCAAATTTGGCATGGAGTTAGTGGCAAACATGTAGTAGAAATCTGCCCAATTCCTCCACCAAATTAAAAAGAGTGGAACTGCAATGTAGTAATACAGTGGAGTCAACCACCTGAATATCGAAGTGAGTTTGTACATAATGTCTTGGCGTTTTTCTTCTTTGTGATACTACGTTCGTTCCGTACAAGCACGTTCTTTTTCATCTCGTAGTGACGTTTATGTTGCACTATCTCCTTATTAAATATGGAGGTTTATGTTGCTTCCTTTGCGAATAATTTCCTATGAAAATCCCATAAAATATTGAAATTTCACATAAATTTTATAGGAGAAGAGGGTGTTTCCGTTGCAACTAATTTTCTATGAAAATCCTATAAAATATTAAAATTTCATGTGAAAACAGTTTAATTCTTGTTGGAATCATGAAAAATCCCGCTTGCAGACGTGTCTTTAACGCCTCCAAAATTACTTTTGCCATCTCGGAAGAAGAAAAAAACTCCATCTAAATGCAAAAGGAAAAGTACGGTGGTAGCACTAGCTCTTCGGGTAAAATAACGTTGTGCTTTCCAAAATTTTTAACCATCCCGTACGCTGTTGGACATGGGTCACTGAAACCCCAACGTAACGCGATGACACCGACGCGAATTGCACAGACCAAGGGACCACCTGTACGGACGTGGCAAGCATGGTCGCACTAGCGTACGATACTTGTTTGTCAAACGAGCACTAATACCAAGGCAACGCAAGATGTCACTAGCGTACCATCGAGTACGGATCTGTTCTTTTTGGCTGTGTTTTATGGCTTTTGACTGAAATTTTTGAATTTTGATTGTTTACGGTACAGATTACGGAGAGATCGATATTCACTTGCGATTTTGGCTGGTACAGATGTTCAGCTTTTAACGTGTACTACGTTTAACTTGTAAACTCCGTCTTGAGAAAATACTCCGTTTAAAAGTTAGGTACTGTAGCGGCTGCGAAAAGCCGGCCGGCTTCGTCACTGCCGAACAGGCCCTACATCCTGTTCTGTTTTATTTTGACTTCTGCTTTTAAATTTTGATTTATTTGAAAATAAAAATTATACCTCAAAATAAAACATACTTTTGAAATGGATTTTTAAATGGCCTTTTAAATTCAAAATCGTATACATTATCTATATCGACGTTTCTATCATCTGCTACCATATCAAAAATTGTAAACAAAAATAATTAGTCGCAACCCAAAAAATGCCTCCTTGGCTCTTGCTCCAACTGCTTTGCTTATAACCGTGTATCTCGCATGTATACACACACAAGATGTTGTGGATCAACTCCTAGGTGGTGATCAGTTGGGCTTTTTTGTGGCTTATGGCTGAAAGCACTGTAGCTGGCTGAAAAAACACTGTAACCGACAGAGGCTTATTTAGCATAATTAAATTTAAAAATATAAAAATATGTTAGCATATTACGTATAATACAAACAAATACGGGAAAAAGAACCGGCAAAAAAGCACAAAAAAGCCAAAAATTCAGAAAAAGACGAAATTTGTGAATAGTGAAAAAATAAGCCGGAAGCCAGAAGCTTAAGCCGAACCGAAGTTAATCTCAGTGTTCACTTGAGACACCAGTTGGCAAACCATTTTGGAATATTAATGAAATATAGTAGTTGATCAATGAAAAAGAAAAGGCAAACTGATCTATCTACTATACAGGTCCAGCAAAAATGAGTGCTAGCTAGTACATGCATGTTTTTTTTCTTTCTTTGCGAGGGAGCGAGTACATGTATGTTTACCATGTTTGTCGCTCCGGTACCGGCGGCTAGGGCTGGCAAAAAAGCTCAGGCTCGTGAGTCAGCTCGGGCTCGTGGAGGCTTGGCTCGGCTCGTGAATGAAACGAGCCGAGCCGAGCTAGCAAAAAAGCTTGGGATCTAAACGAGCCGAGCCCGAGCCAGCTCGCGAGCGGCTCGGTTGGCTCGCGAGCCAACTAAAAAGTAAAAGTTATGTGTCATATAATCATCTAATGTGATGCAAAATGTTGATTTTTAACATCACAAATCATGCTTTCCATTCTAACATGTTGCTGGGAAAGTATTTGCATTGCAAAAATCTCGTATTAGTCTAATGCTTGATTGGATTTATATATATATCTAACATGTTGCTGGCTCGCGAGCCCTCGCGAGCTGGCTCGAGCCGCATCACGAGCCGAACCGAGCCCACAAAAAAGCTTGATATCCTAACCGAGCCGAGCCGAGCCTCCATTGCACCAAGCTTTCACGAGCCGAGCCGGGCTCGGCTCGGCTCGTTGCCACCCCTACCGGCGGCATCAAGTGAAGCACGTAAATCATGGATTTAAATCTCTAAAAAAACAAAAAAGGAAGACACACTAATGACTTTTAACCGACCAGGGCTGTGCCGTGAAATTTGGAGGCCCTGTACAAAGGTCTAAGTGAGGCTTAAACCAAAGTACCAAATATAGCCTAAACCAAAGTACCAAATGTCTAATGTATTGTATAGCCAAAATAATGTATGTATTGCATGCCCATAGGCCCGGCCCTGGTTAATAAGCAAATAGCCCAGCCTTAATTCCCATAACATGACATTATAATCTATAGCAGATAGATGTAAAGTAAAGGTAAAAAATACTCACATTTCCACATGATCATCCTCTTCCTCAGTCTCTGAACAATCCTCACCAAAAGCCTACAAGGTCAGACATTAGATTTGCCCACAAAACCAAAGTCTTAAGGTTTTAATATGGGCAGAAGATTATCTTACATATGGAGCTAGGACACTGCTGTCCAGAACCAACAATGGTACACATAACTCATGGGCTAGCGCTCTTACCAATCTCTCCCGGTAAAGCTCGGTTCCTGCATTGTAGCAACAAGAAAAACAAAATCTCATCATCCATGTAAGAGTATGACACACACATTGAGGAAACATCGATCTCTTTCCCACACAACACCAGGCAAGCTCTGGAGCAATATCCTCCCACTGGAAGACTGCAGCCGGGAACCGTACTCCAAAGTTACATCCTTATGGCGCAGGTGCGACGCCACGCACTCGGTCAGCAGCTGCTTGGCATTCTCACTTGCAACCCAGAAGAGATGATACAATCATACAATGCAACTTGGTCTCGTTCAGGGAAAAAACAACAAACAGATGATGTGCGTGCGTGTGTTTCGTCAAGCTTACTCGACGTAGTACGGGAAGTTGCGCCACGAGAGGCTGCCCTTCTCCCATGGCACGACGCGGCGCAGGAACTCGTTGCGGAAGCGCTCCCGCTTGGTGAGAAATGGAGACTCACGCCGCTTGTAGCCGGTGAGGAACCGCTCGCCGCTTAGCCATTCCTGCGCGTATTGGGGGGCCCTGTACGGTCGCACGGGTCGCACGCCCATAAGCCCGCCCCTGTAACCGACGCAAGTCATATGTATTCTTGCCACGTAAGATTTATGAAGGGGAATGAAAGAGAACGAATTATGCAACCATATGGCCCTGATCAACTCGGCATTGGCTTCTGGCTTCTGGCGTATTTTTCACTATTCATAAGTTTCGTCTTTTTCTGAACTTTTGACTTTTTGTTGAGCTTTTTTGCCGGTTCTTTTTTTTGTCGTATTTGTTTGTATTATACGTAATGGGCTAACATATTTTTTATATTTTTAAATTTTTTAAATTTAATTATGCTAAATAAGCCTCTGTCAGCTACAATACTTTTTTCAGCCAGCTACACTGTTTTCAGCCATAAGCCATGAGCTTTTCAGCCGAACCGATCACCACCATATCATCTATAAGGTCCTTGTAGATAGCTTTTTTTATCCGTACCATCTAAAATGTATATAATCAACTTAAAATACAACTTATTATATTAATTACTTTTACTTTTATTTGTAAATAACATTAAAAATTTGTACATGTCTGATAAAGGCATGTACAATAGTTTATCTCTTAAGGTTATCTCTAAGGCTCCGTTTATTTCAGCTTGAGCTTCTGGCTTATTTTTTACTACTCAATAATTTCATCTTTTTCTGATTTTTTTGGCTTTTTTGAGCTTTTTTGTCGGTTTTTTGCATTCGTTTGTACTGTCCCTAAAGGGCTAACCTGTTTTTTCTATTTTATTTTTTTAAATTTAATTACATCAAATAAACCACCGTCAACTACAACGTTTTTTCAGCCAGCTACAGTGCTTTTCAGCCATAAGCCACTCAAAATAAACCCTTTTGAGCAGGGCCAAGACTTCTATCCTATCTAAAGATGGCACTAGAAATAACCTCTAAAATAGTAAATTATTCATATAACTATATTATACAATTTTTACCATTACTTCCTGCCTCACACTCTCTTACTATTTGTGAGAGTTTACAAGCTCAAATCGTCTCTTATGTAAGAGACAACATATTATCTCTTTTCACATTTTCTTTTTTATATAAAATTTTACTTATTTAATATAACTAAAAAATAATTAGAATAATACTATTAAAGATGCCCGTAGCACCTTATTCGACTCCGTTTGGTTAGAGCATCTGTAGTGTATATAACCCAAAGGGTCTTAAGGTGGGTCCCATCTAAACCTTAAGACCAACTCCATAGTGTATATAACCCAAGGGGCCTTAAGACGGTCCCACATGGCAGATAAAGAAAAATTGTATTTTAATGCTTATGGCCAGGTCTTTAGTTTGAGGACCAGCCTTAAGCTTTTTTTGCTTAGGGTCTGCTTAAAGCCACCCCTGTAATTTATAAGGTTGATCTTAAAGTGACTTAAGACCTCCTCTTTTCATACACTACAGATGCCTTATGGTTGTTAGTCGCCTAGAAAAAAAAAGCCACCACGCGTGGCAAATCACTCCACGTGGACGCGACCGATTTCCTCGGTGCATCCATTTCTCCAGCTCCGGGGCCCACCTGTCAGCGGCGCCTCGCGGGGTTTCAGTAATGCTGCGCAAACACGTACGGGGGCACCGCCGCGGGGGACGGTTTTAATAAATATTTGCCGCAGCTGGCGGTGGGCCTCTCACGTTGCTGCAAATGGAAGTTACTACTTAGTAGCGCGTAATCTTCTGTTTATTTTCGTTTCTCTTTGTGAAAATAAACTGTAATTTAAGGACGGGCAAGTATGGGTTAGTTTGGTTGCATGCCAAAGTAGATCCTGTGGAAATTGTTTTTGGTAATACTGCTGTATTTTGATTTTCGCTTGGTTTGATGCTATTTTTTTTGGCGTGTCTATGATGATGGGCAAGATTTAGGAAGATTCTTGCCAAAACTTGCATGGCAAAATTGGTAACCAAATTTTAGCTTGCCCAGGTTTTGGGCGCTATTTGATTTGCTACCAAAGCTTCTGGTCGCGCTCGTGATTTGGCCATGGCCAATAGTTGGTAAGGTAAAATGCTAGGAGTCCGAACTCTCCTTGTATCATCTTCTATCTGTCACGTCTCTTAACAACAAAAAAAAAACTTAGATAAGTTGGACAAGTTTATTATTTATATTGAAATGGAACACTAGATAAGATAAAATCACCAACAGTCACAGCTAAGATAAAAATTAAGTATATAACCTCACCACACAATGTCTGACTAAGATATATTCTTTACACGTAGTAGCTATGACATAGGCTGTATTATTACATGCAATTAGACAAAACTCAACTTTACGTTTTCCGATATTTAATCGGGTGACCTCTAGTTTTTAAGCCTTAAGTACGACGCTGTTAACCAAATACTACACCCTTAAAAACCAATTTAGCAATAATTTCTTCTTTACATTCTCTTAAACACGGTCTTAGCGGTTTCTCCTTTGACCTTCCTTTGAATCAATCATCCCAAAATTCTAAAGCTACCCACACACTTACTCACACCCTGACACCCATATGACCCATTCTTCCTCACGACTTCTGCTGGACTACTCACCACCACCGAGTTCAAAAAAAAAAAAAAAATACTCACCACCACTGCCAATATCGCTTGCCGACAGCCTCCACTTCCCCGGCTCTTAGCCGCCGAACTGCCGAAGCGCGAAACCCTAGCCCCGCGCCGCCGCCGTCGCGCAGGATGAAGGCCGCGTGCGCCGACGTCGGCCACCTCAACCCGCTCGGCGCTGCCGCCGGCCGCTCACGCCGCCTCGCGAGGCTCGTGGTGTACGGGTTTGCGGTCGCCTTCGCCGCATTCACCGCTTACATCGTCTTCTCCTCGCCCACTGCTGGCGGCGGCACCGGCTCCGGCGGGGGAGCCTCGTGGTTCGGCGGCGTGTACGCGTCCACGGCTCCCTACCGCTCGCAGATTTCCAACTTCTTCTCGTCCATCTTCCCCACCAACTCCTCGACCTCCTCGCCGGAGCCGCCGAGCCGCGCCGGCGGCGTCGCTGCCAGCGGACCGAGTAAGGGAGGCGGCGAGGTGAGTCGTGATGGGAGTACTGGGCAAGTGGGGAGCAGGGTAGGAAGCGGTAACTCATCGACGGAGCGGTTGGGAAGTGAAGGTGGTGCTCCAAGCAACAATGCCGGTGGTGGAAATGCACCTCCGGCCGGAACTGGCACTGCCGCCGCGAAGAGCTGCGGCAAGGACGGAGGGGATGCTCCGACGACTAATTCTGCCACAAGTGGCGGTGCGCCGAATAGTGAGGCGGATCGGAATAGAGGAAACGATGTAGGCAGTTCTAGTAGGCAGGCAGGAGGTGGTGGTGGATCCCCAACCAGCAGTTCTGCCGGAGATGGAACCGTGGCGAAGGCCGACGAGAAGAGTGTAGATAGGTCTAATAAGCAGTCGGGAAGCGGAGCCCCGACCAATAATGGTGCTGCCGGAAATGGCAGCACGGTGAAGGCCGACACCAAGGATGCAGTTGGAGTCTCCCGCAGTAACTCTGCCGGTAGTGGCAGTTCAGTGAAGGCTGATTCCAACATTGGGTCTAATAACCAGGCGCTAAGCGGAAGTGGTGCTCCGAGCAGTGGTTCTGCTGCTGGAAATAGCACTACGGCAAAGGCTGATGGAAAAGATGCAGTTGGTGCCGTGAGCAATGTTTCTGCTGGAAGCGGCACAGTTGCAAAGGCTGATTTGAAAAATGGGTCAGATGCTCAGCCAGGTAGTGGGGGTGGAGATGCAAGCCATAAATCAGCCGCAAGCGTTAGTCCGGCGAAGAGCAACGCTGGAGATGGCGGAGTTGAGCACAATAAAGCAAGTGGGAATGTGGCTTCAACTAGTAATCAGACTGGGAGTCCGGTAACGGCCGGGGAGAAGGAGGGTGGATCTTCAACTAAGAACCAGACTCTTGTACCATCTCCAACCGTGAAGAATCAGGACCAGACTAGTAGTGGATTTGCATCTGGTGGAAGTGGTGGTACAGTGAATAAGCAGAAGGAGGCAACTCCCCAGGGTAATGTTGGTTCATCAAAGGATCATTCAGCCCAAACAATCGCATCAAAAGCTGGAAACTACAACGAAGTGCTGGTGAAGGGGAATGGATCATCAACAAAACAGGCTGGTCGTGCCGGTGGAAATATGAAGGTTGACTGGATCAAGGAGATGGCCAGCTGTGATATGTTCCATGGGAGTTGGGTTCGGGACGACGCATACCCTCTCTACCCTGAGGGATCATGCCCTCACATCGATGAGCCATTCGACTGCTATCTCAATGGCCGGCCAGATCGAGCTTACCAGAAGCTCCGTTGGCAACCCAGTAAATGCAGCATCCCAAGGTGAGGAAAGGTTACTAGAACAGCTCAATTAATTTCGGTGAATTCATTTCATTCTTGGTGCTTAACATGCCCGATTATATTCTTGTTATATTAGATTGAATCCAACTGATATGTTGGAGAGGCTGAGAGGAAAAAGACTGGTTTTTGTTGGCGACTCACTCAATAGGAACATGTGGGAATCCCTTGTTTGTATCTTGAGGAATTCTGTCAAGGACAAGAGGAAGGTTTTTGAGGCATCTGGTAGGCATGAGTTTAAGACCGAGGGCTCATACTCTTTCCTGTTCACGGTAAATATCTTCTCCAGTTTGGATTCATCCTATATTACTATATACATTGCATGCATTTCAGTAATTAGAATCATTGCTTTGTGGAAATTCCTGTCATTTAGGAATATAACTGCAGCGTGGAGTTCTTCCGCTCCCCTTTCCTAGTCCAAGAATGGGAGATGCGAGTCAGCAATGGAAAGAAAAAAGAAACTCTTAGGCTTGATATAATCGAGCAATCATCACCAAAGTACAAGGATGCAGATTTTATAATTTTTAATACTGGGCACTGGTGGACACATGAGAAAACTTCTCTAGGGTAACTTATCTTCACTGCTCTCTGGTTGGACCATCATCTCCATTTTGTTCTTGTTGCTTGAACACTGAAGATATGTTCAATGTGTCACAGAAAGGACTACTATCAGGAAGGTAATCATGTATATAGTGAGCTAAATGTTGTGGACGCCTTCCATAAAGCTCTTGTCACCTGGTCCAAGTGGATTGATGCCAATGTAAATCCCAAGAAAACCACTGTGTTGTTCAGAGGCTACTCAGTATCTCATTTCAGGTGTGCATTGCTTTGTGTGTATTTTTTTTTTAGATAATGGAAAAATTCCGGCCTCTGCAACCGCACACAGCCGAGAGTTACAACGTAACTGATTACAACGTTATTGCTTATTTGCTGACAAAGGTAAAGAAATAGATTGTCCTGAGCTAGAAAAAAATCATATGCAAAGTCTATTATTACTTTGCCACCCTTTATTGGCAAACACATGTAAAGCGATAACCTCCAACGCTTTGCTTGCCAATCTAAACTTTTCCTTGTTATCTTCACGCTGCAGCAGCGCCCAGAACCGCAACCAATAAGCTCCTCTGAAAATAGCCTGCATAAAGGAAATATTTTGTTTTTGCTCAAAGACAATGTCATTACGAGTACACCAAATTGCCCAAATAATAGCCGCAGCCCCCACAAAAATTTGTTTTTTATCCTCCCTCCCAATGCCCGTGAGCCAGCCTCCAAGCATGTGAGAAGGAGATCTAGGTGGGGTTAACCCAGTAGCAATTTGAACAATATTCCAAATAATTTTAGCATGACAGCAATAAAAAAAAAGGTGCTTTATAGTTTCATTATGATTACAGAAACTACATTTTTGGCTGCCAGTCCATCTCCTCTTAACTAAATTGTCCTTTGTTAAAATAACACCTCTTTGGAAATACCAAAGGAAAATTTTTATCTTAAGAGGAAGCTTCAATTTCCAAATGAATGTATGAAAGAAAGGGATACCCTGGTTCATCAAGTACGCATACATAGACCGTACCGAAAATTGACCATGATTATGTAAATCCCAGTTAAAAACATCCCTCTCATTTGAAAGTTGAACATGATCTATTTTAGCTACTAGGTTTAGCCAAGCAGTCAATTTATCCCCAGTTAAGGCTCTACGAAAAGAGACATTAATAGGCACTTCATTCATAACCATATCCACAGTTACATGAGGATTGTTAGCTATGTTGTAGAGGCTGGGAAACTGATCTTTTAGGGGTAAAGATCCTACCCAAGTGTCTTCCCAGAATCTAGTTTGCGAGCCATCTCTTATTTTGAAAGACCCACATCCCAGGAAATTCTCCCTGATCCTGAGCAAACCTTTCCAAAAATGCGAATCCCCAGGTTTAGATTTAACCTGAGTAAGACATTTTGAGCTCAAATATTTATTTCTCAGCAAATTTTGCCATATTCCATCTTCGTTCAACAAATTGAAAAGCCATTTGCTTTGTGTGTATGTGAATTACCACATGATATATTTGACTGAACTAATATTTTGTTGTGCATCTCCACTGCAGTGGAGGGCAATGGAATTCAGGCGGGAGCTGTGACAAGGAGACTGAGCCAATAAAAAATGAAGAATACCTTTCAACCTACCCACCAAAGATGAGCATTCTAGAGGATGTGATCCAGAAGATGAAAACTCCGGTTGTTTACTTGAACATAACAAGAATGACTGACTATAGAAAGGATGCACACCCCTCGATCTATCGCAAGCGATACCTGACTGATGAGGAGAGGAGATCGCCTGAGAGATACCAGGACTGCAGCCACTGGTGCCTTCCTGGAGTACCCGATTCCTGGAATGAACTGCTTTATGCCCAACTTTTGATCAAGCAGCTTCAAATGCTCCAACAATAAAGGCAAGTATGGGGTTTGCTGGATGCTTTTTGATGAACTGCTGTTGTCTAGGACAATAATCAACACGATGATCAAAGGTCGATAGAGACCTAGGATTTTTGAAATCCATATATAGAGAGTAAAGTCGCCAGTTGGTGAGATCTCTCAATACCCACACAAATTCTTCGGTTAGAGGCTTCTAGGACTTCATGTTGTAAAGCTCATGCCTAGTGATAATCAAAAATAAAGAATAGTATAGATGACACTACGTAAAGACGCTACTCTGTTTTTGCTAATTCCCTGGCTGTCTTTTTTGTGTCTAAGGAATAAGGGTGTTATATAATATATTCCCATTTCTGAGTTTGTTTTGCATAAGTTGGAAAATACGAACCACATGCTATACAACAACGGAGTTCTTTTTTTGGTGAATGGCGTGAGTTGGAACATATCCATTCGATGCACTTGTTAGGTGAATGTGGAGTGAGGAGGTAGTGCATAACTGCCTATACGATTGAAAACTGGATATTTATTGACGTCTGATGTACTAGTACTGACCTCCTATGATGTCATTTTTGTCCAAGTTGAAAATTGTACTGACCTCGTATGCTGGTATTTTGTCCAACTGAACAATTTATTACGAAGTTACCTGCATGAACAAATATATGTCCTGCATGCAATATTGCAATTCACGATGTGTGTTGAAACTTGGAACACATCAGCTGGGGACAGTTAGGCGCTTAGCAGCTGCTGTTAATGAGCCCAACTGTTCGATCCTGCGAGGTTAGCTTCTGGCCTGTACTTGCTGCTGAGTTTGCCGACATTGTTTCACTGTAATGCAATCCATGTGGAACCGAGTCAAGGAAAATGGCCCAGCTTGCAGCTTTTTGAGGCTTGAAACAAGGTTCTTGCTACTGTTTGTCAGTCGTTGTGGCCTGTTTGCCGTAGGCAAATATGCAGGTCCTTCTCTGATTTTCCTGGAATTTGTGTGGCGCAGGAGATTTGTTACGCAATTGTGCCCAGGTCTAATTCTACGTGCCTGTTGAGGGCTTGACCGCTTGAGGCAACAATATCTAATTCTCTACATACCAGGTTGATGTGCTACACGATGTTATCGAATGCTTTTAGTATATCTGTGGATTCGAGCAGAAGAGCAAGGTGATTTTGTACTACACTTGCGCCTAAAGAGGCGCCACTTATCGGCATGCCCTGAAGACCTGAACTTCTCGTCTGCCATATCCCATTCTAAGTTGTTGGGTTGAGCATGATCATTATACATTTTTATCCTGGGGACCTCTCCCTTTCCCCGACCCTTCCTCTCCCAGCGCCGACTCCCTCCCTACATCTCGCCTTGCCGCCGCTGGAGCACGCCGTCGGAGGCTGTGCGGGTGCTAGGAAGGCGGCGGCGGGGCTCTCTCGCCTGAATCTGGGCGTCGGTTCTAGATCTGGGCGACGGTTTCGAGGTGGCGGGGCCCCATTGGTGGTCGCCGGTGGAGGCTTAGCAGCGTGGGCGGCGGTCGGGGCCGGAGCGTGTCTCCGGGCGTGCGGGGGCGTGGGGACGGAGTTGGCGCGCGCGTGGAGTGGTTTCGTCGTGGAGCGGCGGCAGCGACGAGGTTGCCGACCTTCGGCATGCGTCTCAGGCGTGCTGGTGCCCGGATCTAGGTGAGATCGGGTCCGGCGGCGGTGCTGAGTTTCGGCACGAAGAGGGGTCGGCTGCTTTGGATCTGGGCCGCTTCTGCTCAGGCGAGCAGGTGGTCGTGCAGCCAGCTCTTCATCGTCGCGAAGCGTCACCGTCGTCCTCCAGCAACTCCGGCCGGTGCGCGAAACCGTGGCCCTTGCCGGCATACTCGGCGGCCTTGGCGCCACTCGCGCGCCTCTCCAGCTCCTGCACCGTCTCCGCAGGGCTCAGTTGGTCGCCGTAGACGAGGGAGGCGCGCGGTGGCGGTGGGGACGGAAAGGCAAGGAGGGAGGCCAGCGGCTTGCGGCTCCAGAGTGCTGGCGCCTGGTTCCGGTCGCGCGCGGGGCCGACGGCGATGTTGGTCATCGGAGCCCAGCATGGGTCTGGCTGGTGGCCGGATGCTGCAGTTGGCGGTGGTGGTTGTTGGTTTGCGGTCCTGTCGTGTGGCAGGCGGTTCGGCTGCTGGGTGCCTGAGGTATCCCGCGGTGACCGGTGAAGGCTAAGCTGGCATCGGTGCTTGGTGTCCGGCGTGGCAGCAGATAGTCCTCTGTAGGCGTTGCTTAGTGGTTTCTTCAGAGACGGATATTGCAGGAAGCGGCTCTTTGAGGAGTTCAAGGGTGGCTATGCCATGGCTTTGAGGTGTGCAGGACTCCGGTGTGTTGGTGGCGGTCTATTCTGTGTGTGGGTAGTGCGTGGGGTGTTGTGGAGGTGCTGGCGAAAAGCTTGCCAGTGTTCTTACCGGTCCCGACAACAATGACGCCTTCGGGCGCCATTTTCCTTCTTGGAGGTGTTGTCATGGCACTCCACAGTCCTCATGTTTTCTGATCTCCAGGTGAAAACCTTGCTTCGGTGAGGCGGGCGGCGTTGGCGACCCTTGTCGTCTCCTTGGAGGATCGCCTAGGAGGTCCTTCTTCACGCAAAGTAGACCGAAGTTTGGATGGCGCAGTCGATTGAGGATAGGGTTTTGGTTGAAAGCAAGGACGGAGAAGAAGTTCTGAAGCGTAGTCTTTCTAGCTTTTTCATAGTCCTTAAGCTCTCTTTCTCGTTGTTGTATGCTCCGCAGTTATGAGGCTTTGAGCCTAAGAGCTCGTGTAACCTTTGGCTGTATATATCCCTCGTGGATATAGAGGCCGAATTTTATATCTTTTATCTAAAAAAAGTTGTTGGGTTAAGCATCAGACCACGCTACAGCAGCGCAAATGATGGAGAAGTTCAGGTGAGGCTGTGGGACTGCAAAATTGTTGGGCCAGAAAATCTGCCTCCACGAAATAGCCTTCGGTACAAAGAGCTTACGCGAGCCCATGAACAGAGCCTGGTGTGTGGTTATCTTTCCGATTTTCCATTTCTTTTGATTTTTTTAGGGTGCAATTAGTTAACACAGTCATCTTTACAACGCAGCAACCGAGAGATCGTAAGATCAAATCTCTGAAAATCCATAAATAATCTATCGAAAGTGTAATTTGTCTATCTCCTTAATAAAAAACCTGAAGTGTAGTTAATGTGACTCTACATGTTCCACGTGATTCCTTGTTTAGTCATTCAGGATATTCCTTTATGTTGGTCTATTAGTAGAGAAAATATAGAGCATGTTATTTTTTTTCTTCGGTTTATATCTTTTGGCTACGGTTTAGGGAGATTGGAGGATTTGCCTCATGCATAAACATGGAATTTGATGATTTGCCCCATTTGTGTCGTTGACATGTGGGCCTTGGCCCTACATGTCAATGAGACATCATGGGGCAAATCATCAAATGCAAACGAAAGGTGTGTCAAAAGATCAAATATCTCTTTAAACTGAGTGTCTTTTCAAGATAGGGTTTACAAGTTAATTGTAGTACACATTATACCGACTTCATTTATATCAATAAACAGATATGGAGCCCAAAAGCCATAAGTCGCACTCAAAAGCCATAACCCGTTGAAAAAAAACATGCCCTAGGTTATTTATGAGAAAGCATATGGAGTAACAAAAACTCGCATGTAGTTTTGACCGATATATGTGGGTGAGTTCTTTTCTACTTATACCTTATGGCTATGACTTATGATACAGTAACTAGCTTTTAAACGATACGTTTTTTCAAAGTGAGGTCAACAGAAGGATTGTAGTAAAAAGTGTACTGAATTCAGTTGTATCGGTCAAATCGCATGCGATTATTTTCCTTTACATACTGTCTCTCGCGAATAGTCAGAATTCAAAAATTTAAGCCATAAGCTATAAATCATAGCCCAAAAGAACATACCTATAAATAAAGTCGCTACAATGTATACTACAATTAATTTATAGACCCCACATAGAACCTAGAAGATAAACTTAGTTTGAAAGCTAGTTGCTATAGAAAAGCCAATATTATAGCTCTAATTCTGCTGTGATTGCATCGCTGATCCAGATTTGGTAATCTATTCAGTATACATTACATGATCAGTTCAATGCTTAACCGAAAACCAACCTGATTAAAATGGCCGAGCAAAGCATTAGGGCCCAGGCATGGAAACGGCCATCAGCTATGGGCTGCCAATTGCCCAGACTCTGCAGCAGAGAGATAGAGAGAGAGGCTTCTTTGAGGCCCCCCATGCCGGCTAAAAGCTGGATTCATAGACCACACATGCCCCTGACAAAACCCAAATTTGCTTTACTTCCCTGTTTGTCCCCACTGCTAAATCTGACTAATCACCGCCCCACCTGATCTTACTGTTCGTTTCATGCATGATCCATATCCGCCCTAATAAAAAAAAACCACAAAAAACTTGCTAACCATGCAAATGGTAAAATTTATAATACTATCAATTAGGCGCTAAATATGTCACATCAGTTATCCTTGCTTCTCATCTTCATCGTGCGCCGCTGTTTCAAAAAATACAGACAAAACTAATTAATCGTAGCTAAAATCTACGAGCCGCAGCTCAAAAAATCGTCACCAATATTTAGTAGCGTGGCATCTCAATATGTTGCATCATTGGACAGCCTCTTTAACCAACACAATGTACTATCTGAAAAAAAAGATGCATTTCACCAGGTTTCCCCTTTCCCATCCCCAGAGAACAGCTCCAGAACGCACATGCTGTTATGCATGCAGATACAAACCAGTGCGCCACCCACCACTCACCTCATGCCATCCATCACGGACAAAAATAGAAATTAGAGGCAGAAGGCTTTCTCAATGCCCCAGCCGCCGTCAGATCAAGCAACCGACGGCCCAGATCAGATCATGCTCGGGCCAACCATCGACGAGCGGGAGCTGATCTGAGCCGTCCGAATCCCGATCCGACGGCCGATGGCGCCCCTCCTGTGCTGGAATGCCCCAGGATTAGCATGTGCGTTCCCAGCCACGCCAAGCCAAAGCCAGACAGCAGGCAGTGCTGAAAACTGCACCATCTACTACTATTCTATTTACTGGTTCCCATAAATAAATGCAGGCATGATAAGGCATAAAAAGCAAACCAAAACCAAAAGCCCCCCTCCTTTAATTTGCACCCTCCCCAAATCTCCTCCATTGCGCTCTCTCTCTCTCTCTCTCTCTCTCTCTCTCTCTCTCTCATCCATGAGGATCAGGAGGAGGCCACAGTCCTACTCCTTGCAGCCCTCAGATCCATCCACATCCACTGCGCCCGGAACCCCGCAGAATGCGGCAAGAAACCAAGAATGCCATGAGGGAGGCGAGGAGGAGGGGAAGCTGCATGCAGGTGTGGATCTTGGGCAGAAATCCGGGGTGGCGAGGCGCTTGGCATTGCCGCAGGTAGGCATGTTTGTTGATTTGCTCCTCCAGGTTTGTTCTTGCACTCGTGGAGCAGGTGCCTAGATCTAGTTAAATCCCTTGTTTCTGGCTTCATCTCTCCCAGGACAATGCGGTGGATTGCGTCAAGACCCCGGGTGCACAGCAGGGAGCTGAAGATATTCACAGGAGGTATGGGCTAAATAAAGAACTACAAAAGAAAGAGAACAACTTTGTAATTTTGACTGAACAATAGATGTATATCCTAGAAAAAAAAGGGAAGCGCACACACACCAGGTTCTTTTCTTCTAGTATTTTGCTTTGTTCTACCACTGTTTCATAGTGGGCGATGCCAGCTTGACCCATGAGAGACATCATCG
Organism: Dendrocalamus latiflorus; assembly: GCA_017311315.1. Taxonomy (NCBI): domain Eukaryota; kingdom Viridiplantae; phylum Streptophyta; class Magnoliopsida; order Poales; family Poaceae; genus Dendrocalamus; species Dendrocalamus latiflorus. Next base: position 5,281,335 of record CM029618.1, read on the forward strand.
ATCGAATTATTTTAGTTCGCTCCCCTGCCAGACAAAACGACCCTGTAGTTATGTCCTCCCATCCATCCACCCATAATTTGTTGCCACTTTGGTGTGCGTCTTAGTTGATTTGTTTGACCTCTTGTTGATGAATCAAGCTCACATCACACAGCCTGTTTGGTGGTTTTCTTCCGTGATCTAGCTTGGCCTCTAGTGCTCGGCTCAGGTCCAGAACCAATGCACATTGCCACCTACCTGTTTGCTTCGTCGCGTTTTTAATCAGTCCTGTTCGGGGTTTGTTTGTAAAAGTTACGCGTTTGTGCACTTGCAGTCTAGTGAATGGCCATCGCGGCCCGGACCTGAGGGACAACGTGACGTGCAACGGCGGTGGCGTTGGCGGTAAGTCCGAGCCGGCGGCAAAGGCGGACGGAGTCGTGAGCAATGGTGTGGCGGTGGCGGCAGCGGTGATCGCGGGCTTGAAGGGTGAGAAGAATGGCAGCAGCAATGGGAGCGGTGCCGGTGGGGCCAAGAAACGGCGCGGCCCGGCGGTGCTGATGGAGGGGTCGCGGTGCAGCCGCGTGAACGGCCGCGGGTGGCGCTGCAGCCAGCCGACGCTCGTCGGGTACTCGCTCTGCGAGCACCACCTCGGCAAGGGCCGGATGCGGAGCGTGGCCGGCGGCGGACGCGGCGGCGCGGGCCAGCTAGGCCGCACCGAGCACAGGCCTAGGATTCCCGCCGCGGTGGCGCCCAAGGCCGAGGTGCCAGGCCTGCGGCGCTGCTAGGCGGAGCGGCATCGCGACGAAACTGCAGAATTCTTCCCGTTTTGGGGTACATTTTGGTGGGCGATGTGAATGAATTGTTGCTGCATTTTCTGTGACTATCAATGTCGGCGGTGGCACGCAGGTGACGGCACATTGAAGCGATTTGGGGTTCGTGGTTACGCTATTCTGTGCTTCTTTGCCCAAATTTCACCGTGATGGCTTCCACAATTTCCTAGTACTAGTAGCAGTAGCCATCAGCCATGCAACATTCAAGAGCATCCACTCTGTATAATTGTTGCTGCGGTTGGCGCAACTCTGAAGGATAAAAGTAAAGAACTTTTGGTGCTTATAGTGCAAGAAAATGAACCAAAATAACAATGGAAAGAACTGGAATTCGAAGAATCGATTAACTTGGTTTGATAGGTTATAATAAACAGACCTTTTATATTGTGGTGAGGGATGGTTGGGTATGAGTTCGAGTACCAAGAGTAGGGCACTCGCTCTTAAACGGCCGACTATGTTATTGCTAAGGTTTAGTTGAAGAAGAGAGATACTAGAGATTTTGTTTATTTCTTTGCTTGCTTAGAAAAGATAACAATGCCATACATATATAGTGCCGGTTTTCTAACAATCCGATCTAATCTTTCCAATTATAAAGAATAAGATTCTATCTATAATAATAATTTGATAGTTAAGGAATTTCAAAATCTACCTAACCAACTCATTTTTATACTAGGAAACAAATCAAATCCTAAACATATAACACTGCTATAGTACACACATGGGTACTATTCACGTTTCGCTACAGTACACACATGGGCACTGTTCACGTGCCGCTACAGTACCGACAGTGTTGTTCATATGCCTGCTAATCTTGGTTCATAATATTACACCCTTCGTGCCGAGACAGATTAATACCTTCATGTCCCCATAACGACAAAAGGGCACAATGATGACGTCTCGAGGTACGAAAGATGATCAGCAAAACCCCAATGCAGAACAGCGAGGACAACAACTCTAGCGTTGGCTAACGTCGCAGGAGTCGTCGGTGGCAAGAGCAACCAACATAAGGCAACAATATCCTTCTGACCTCTGGAAGCAACGGTTGTGGGAGAGATGCGGTGACTCACTAACCCCACATGATAGCCGTTGTGTTCCACATCTTCAAAGGCACGGTGTCGACCGGCTGAATGAAGAAAATAGCCGTTGTACAGCGGCAACCTTCCTCTTTGGTGAAGACACCAGAGGTGCAGCCAGGAACAGTGCTGCCCGCTGAAGTGTTGTTGACGACGACGAGAGTGGCATCGATGGCGGCGCTAATTCTAGAGGTGATGGAAGTGGCAACGATGGTGATGATAAAGCCCCTCCTACTGTTTTCCATCTTAGCCTCCCCCTCTAGAACACTAAGCGTTTTTTCAAGCATCTCAATCATACGACCCAGCATGTCGTTGATTGGCATGGAATCGAAACCGTCGCTATCCGATTTGGTGGAAGGGGCAACGATTGGCTCTGATACTAAATATTATAGCACGGGTTGGTTGGATACGGGTTCGGGGACTGAGGGTAGAACACTCGCCCTTGAATGGCCAATCATGTGCCACCAAGGCTCTGAGACTTGGCCCTGATCAACTCGGCTTCAGCTTCTGGCTTATTTTTCACTATTCATAAGTTTCGTCTTTTTCTGAACTTTTGGCTTTTTGTTGAGCTTTTTTGCCGGTTCTTTTTTCCCGTATTTGTTTGTATTATACGTAATGGGCTAACATATTTTTTATATTTTAAAATTTTTTAAATTTAATTATGCTAAATAAGCCTCTGTCAGCTACAGTGTTTTTTTCAGCCATAAGCCATGAGCTTTTCAGCCGAACCGATCACCACCAAGATTCTATTCTTGACAATAACTTAATAGTTAAGGAATCTTAAAACGTACTTATCGACTAATCTTTTATACTAGAAAACCAATTAAATATCTAAACATATAATACTGGGGGAATTTAACTTTTTGCCACTCTTAAGAATGCCACCTATCCAAATGCCATCCTCTTCGTTGTATTCAACAATTTGCCACTCTTAACATGTGGTTGACTAATTTTTTGCCACTTTCGAGCCCACGAGGCACCAAATCATGCCATGTCACGGAGGCGCAGACGCGGCGGGGAGGCGCGGGCGTGCGCAGGCGGGGAGGCGCGCGCGCGGGCGCAGGCGGCGGTGCGGGGCGGGCGCAGGCGGGGAGGCCGTCAATGGCGGCGGCGGCCGGAGGGGAAAGGAGAGGAGTAGGGGGGAACATGAGCATTAGTGGGCCAAGGGGAGCTCACCGGAGGCATTGGCAGGTCCGGAGAGTAACCGTGGCGGGCTGGCATCGGGAGCCGGCGGTGGCGCGGGCAGGGGCACGGTGCCGGCTTGCCGGAGAGGGATACGGAGCCCGGTGAGGTGGGGAATGTCTTCGTGGTGGCCGGGCGGTGCTCCAGGCGCGAGCAATTGGCTCGGGGTGCGGCGGGTCACCGTGAAGCCTTGGCGCCGGAGTTGGTGAAGAGGTGGCTCGCCGGCGGCCTGCAGGGAGAGAGAAGCCAATTAGGCGGGGGAGGAGAGGTAGACGGAGGCGCTCGGCAGCTCGGGAGGCGCTCCGCCCCGCGCCGCCGCCTGCGCCCGCGCGCGCGCCTCCCCGCCTGCACGCGCCCGCGCCTCCCCACCGCGCCTGCGCCTTCGTGACATGGCAGTGACATGTCATGATTTGGCGCCTCGTGGGCTCGAAAGTGGCAAAAAATTAGTCAACCATATGTTAAGAGTGGCAAATTGTTGAATGCAACGAAGAGGATGATATTTGGATAGGTGTCATTTTTAAAGGTGGCAAAAAGTTAAATTTCCCTATAATACTGCTATAGTACCCTTACGGGTACTGTTGTCCAAAGCGTGACTTCCTCGAAACTGGGATTGTTAGCTGTCAGAAAAAGCAGGAACCCCATTGCCGTCGACCGGAGAGGAGGCCCAACCCAACTTTAACCTGGTGCCCCTGTTACGGCCATACGGGCGACTCGGAGCTGGGAGAGCAGCAGCACCACCACCACGAGATGCGACTGCGAGCAAGCGACGAACCGGGACGAGCAAGCCCCGTACTGGCGCAGGACGAGCTGCACCGCGCACACCGGCGCGAATCTCCGTTGTCACGGTGCCATTCGCGGAACCTCCACGGCACGAATCTGAATTCTCGCAAGCCGCGGTCGCGCCGGCGTCCTGCTACGCTGGCGATGCTACTAGCACCGTCCGCACGCGCCGGCCGGGTGCGGGGGCGCGCGTGCAGGAGTAGGAAAGCGGAGCGGGTGCGGCCGCGTGGGATTGTGCCCGGCTGGCGCGGCGCGCGGCGCTCCGGCTGGAGGTGGTGGTTCGCGTGGGCTGAAGGGGAAGCCGAGGGGGAAGAGCGTGCCGAGGTGGGCGGGCGGAGAGGTGATTCGGGACGGTCGCTTCCACTGCCGGGTAGGCGGGCCGCGGTTGGGCTTGAATCTCACCCGTTCATCTCTAAGCCGACGGCGCCTACGCTTCGACTCTCATTGTCATCGCCCCCTTCCTCCTGCTATTGGAACTAGCTGCGGAAGCGCGGCGGCAGCACGCCACCACGCTAGCTGCACAGGGAGCACTGTACACATAGTTACCGACCAGTACTTTTCTATCAAATCTCACTTCCGGCGCTAGCTGCCCTGCAACCCGACCACTCCTCTGGAAGCCAAACCAACTGGGCCCGGCTAGGACGCAGACACGAGCCAAGTGAGAGTGAGAACCGGATGGGCTAGTGCGCATCGCCTGGAGACCGGGCCCGTGGCCCATTTATTGTTGATCAGGAGTGCCGAGAACGCACGCACACGCGTCAAAGCGAAGCGAAAGCAAACTTCACCTGGACCTACATAGTGTATATAACCCAAAAGACCTTAAGGTGAGTCCCATCTAAACCTTAAGGTCGACTCCATAGTGTATATAACCCAAGGGGTCTTAAGACGGTCCCACTCGGCAGATAAAGAAAAATTGTATTTTAATGCTTGTGGCCAGGTCTTTAACTTGAGGACCAGTCTTAAGCCTTTTTTGCTTATAGCCTGCTTAAGGTTATCCCAGTAATGTATAAGGTTGACCTTAAGGTGGCTTAAGACCCTATATTTTCATACACTACAGATGCTCTAAGCGCTTGCCAGAGATCCCCATGTGGGTGGGTTTGAATGCGGTTACTCGTACTGTCTATAATAACTAGCATTTAAACTGTGCGTTTTTTTGAATATGGGGTCAATAGGAAGATTGTAGTAAAAAGTATACTGAGTTCAATTGTATCGACCAAAATCGCATGCGACTATTTTTCTATACGTACTACCTCTCGCGAATAGTAAAAATTTAAATGTTTAAGCTATAAACCATCAGTCAAAATAATCTACCCTGCTCCGATCGCGCCAGTCCACCTAGGGTCGCACGGCACTCTCGCTGCTGGCGACGAAGTGGCACTAGATCCTTAGCTGTAACAGACACGCCATGTGATTTATGTGACCATGGCAGTGTGCTTTGTTTCCTCTCGCATAAATGTCCTTGTAACAAACAGCTTCTTTCATGCGACGCACGCTACCGTGACGCGCATGTGATAAAAATAGCGGTGCATTGCTGGATGAGAACTGGGACATGCTATTGAAGGAGCATCTGCCTCGTTCCACTCTGAAAATTGTTGGTTGCTGCTGCAGTCCTACAAACCGCGCTACGTCAAGCCGTGCACACCGCCCAGTCACCGTTTTGATGTATCGCGCGCATCACATGTCGCGCGCTCGCGCTGTCGCTGCTGCCTTGTGATTGCCCAACACATGTTAGTGGTGAAAACTTCGCCGGTAACTTGATTATCTGTCATTCTACTGCTTAAGCCTTAACCATAGTTTTAACGGGAAACACCGTTCTGATGACATGTCTATAGCGTCCTGATCAGAGACGAATCTAGAATTTTGTCGTACCCCGGGATGAACTTAAGCAAGTTAACATCTTAAAACTAACATCAATTTATACCCTTACCACGGTATAACAAAAGTACATAATTGATATAAAATTTTAGTTCAATTCTTCAACATAAAATATAATAAGAAAAATATGTCAAAAACTTAATAATGTAGCATAGTAGAGATACAATTTGAGTCCCTAAACAACGGAGATTTGTTCTTTATCATATCCCATCTTTTCTTCATTGATAGTTGGACAAGAAACAGAACATACAAAGATAACATATGAGAGTAAATCAAGTACGTGGATAAATAAATACAAAAAATGTAAAGTTTATATTTATAAGAAGCTAACTTATCACTATTACGAGATAGTTGTTTCTTACGTGACCTATCCCTTGAAAACGCTCCAAAATCTTACCATCATTAATGCTTGCAAATATGTCTTGCTCAATATAGCATACCATGCTATGAATTATCCACTTATCATTTTCGTCTTATTTTGCAAATCAGTCTTAATAATCTTTATAGCTGACAAAGCTTTTTCTACAATTGCTGTTGCCACCGGCAAAATCAAGGCCAATTCAATTAGACAATATACCAATAGAAAAATTGTATGTCTATCAATCTGAATCATCTTCACAGCAAGTTTTTCAAGGTCGGTGCAACTTGCAAAAAACTAGATCATCTTTCATTAGCAATAAATGTGCCACGTTGGTCCCTAAAGACTACACAATCATATTGGGAGAAGTCAGCAGCATACATTCTGGTAAGTTCAATTAATTAGCCTTTATCAAAGTTGGCAAAAGAATTCTTTAGATTAAGATAAATAATGCACCTTAATAATTGGATCGATCTTTTAGTAAATTGATTATTCATCTCAATAATAATTTAGTCATGCACCACAATAAATATTTTATGATGAAAATGATTATAGTAAGTTATCATTTGGCCACCACAACCATTTGAACGACTCTTAACGGAATTGTATTATTCATATTAGGCACAATGATCTTATGTTGTAGACTAAATGCATTAGCCTCTTTGCAAAGCTCACCCAACCATCCTTTCTCATTACCTTAATCGTCTTCAATGTGGTCCTAATCAGCCCTATGACACGAACAATGTTTTGATCTTTCTTTCGTAAGCATTGTGATAGATCATTAGTCTTGCCCAAAATTTCAATCATAAGATATAATATAAGTACAATTCAAAGCTCTCAATTTTTTTCCAACAAACCCAAAGCTGTGGATTTTTTGTTGCACTAGTGGCATCATCACTCAAATTCTCTAATACCTCTAGGACTGAATCCCACATGAGAAGAAGACGACACAAGGTTTTATGATGTGAGCCCTAATGAGTATCACTGGGCCTTGTAAGGTAAGTCTGTTAGTTTTTTTTGTCTTCCTTGAAAAATTTCACCGATCTCTAATTTGTTCATAATTTTATCATGGTAATATTGGGCCAATTGATCTCTTCTGTTACAAGAAGCACTAACAATGTTGATAATCATGATGGTGTAACTAAAGAAATTCAAGACAGAAGAATAACACTTGGCAATAGAAACAACCACTAATTGCAACTGGTGAGCAAAACACGCTATACTAGTCTAGGATCACGCTATTGCGCATAGTCGAACATAGATAAAATATCAACTATACACACGGTTAACCAAAAGAAAGACTCAAATGTTAAGTGTTTATCAAAGTTGCAATCTTATGGTCAAGTTACACTTTAAGACCTGGAAAGGCTAACAAAAACCAACAGCGAAAAACACAACAAAGACGAAGTGGCTATTCGACATGCCCACAGGCAATTGAGTGGGTAGCAAAGTCCTAATCCAAGAAGTCGTCGAAGTATCCTCCTTCACACACCTCTGGTTGGTATTGATGAGGACATGATCCCTATGGATACAACTATATTTTCTATACTTTCTATTCCAATTACAAGAGCTCGTACACCTTCACTACATTATCAGGTGAGCTCATTTTTAGGAGTGCCTTTATATTATATGAACTATATAATGCTACCTAATGATGAAAAAATATATTTTTGTAGCACCACATCACTTTTAGACCAATTCAACCAAGAGTTCAAGTTGGAAATGTTTTGGAATCCAATTCGGCCTCCAGATCAATTTGAATTCAATATGACAGGTCCAACTTCAAATATTTATAACTTTCACATACAAAGTCCGTTTGAGGTCTATGAGTACTCGATGGAAAACTTATCTTGTCTTCTTTTCAATAGATCAAGTCTCATCTCCAAATTCCTCATGTGAGCACCGCAATCACTAAAAAAAGTATTACATCACCTATTTAGGATAAATTGGGCTTTGTAATGCTGGGCACAAGGGGAAGGCACCCCCCTCTTGGCCCGTACTATTCATGACTATACTGTTCACATGAATAGTATCATCCCCTTATTTCTTAGTTTTGTACGGCTTCCCCTCCTGTATTTAAGGTGGCCTCAACCTTGTAGTTCTCTTGGATTTCGATTATGTTTAGTTTGTCTTCGTTGCAACTTGTATCTTCTGCATGTGTCGACTAGACCACCCGATCAGGATGCTTATTTGAAATACCATCTTATCAATAATTCATAAATATTTGCAATTTCAGATTACTTGTTATCTTACTCTTGCGTGTTCTTCAGTTGCAGGAATAGGCCTTCGTGGTTAGGTCAACTGCATTCTTAGCACAGTTGATAATGACTCAGAGTGTAGTTTAGCGCTTGCTTGGTGTTCTGGTTGTGACTGGTTGGAAGCCTACATCATCAAAGTCGTTCTCTAAATTGACGTTATCATCCTATTGGAAGATCGAGACCCCATTGCCCCTCATCAGATGGTATCAGAGCTTCAGTTGATCGGTAGGAATTTCTTATATCCCTAGTTAATAGATTGATTTTTGTTTCCCATAGTCCAGAAAAATTGCCCTATAAAAAGAGTTAGTTTCCGCTATCTAAACCATGTTGTGCTTTTCAATTAGTTAGTCATATCCTTGATTCCATAAAAATCCAAACAAGAAAAATTTTCCCTACCCCAAACCCTAATTCCAATTCGCTTGATTTTTCCTTTCTGTATAGCCGCCACAAAAAAAAAAGCCATAACTTTTGATTCCGAGCTCCTTTTTTAAGTTAATCCATCACCATTAGATAGATAACTTCCTTATAGATACGTCCCTAAAATTTTGCTTCATTAAAATAAGGCAGTTAAAATATATCTGTGGTGAAAGTTAACCCAAATTTCTAAATTGAATCTGCAACAGTCGACAATTATGATTTTTGTGCAATTTTTAGACGGTTTGCAGAACTTGGTCCCAAAATAAAAGTTGTAGAAAAAGCCACCAGGAAACAAATAAAAAAGAATCATTGAAAAAAGACAACTAACAAGAAGTTACAACCAAAATACGGACGTACTATCTAGAGGACAGAAATCTTCAGTTTCCATATTTGTGTCAATCCTTGTGTTCTTCAATGCAGATTGCATTCTATTGAATTGTCTTATGTCTACCTAAATATGAACTATAATTCAATTCTGTGTAGTTTTTGAAATTAACTGATTATTCTCCATTGCTACATATCTAGCTTTCCAAGCGGCTTCCACTTCCCCATTTAAGGAGGCCACACCACTCTAGTTTCTTTAGATTTCGTTTATGTTTAGTTTACATTCGTTGCAACTTGTATCTTCTGTGTATGTCGACTAGACCACCTGGTCAAGATCCTTATTTAGAATCCCATCTTATCAATAATTCATAAATATTTGTAAGTTCAAATTGTTTGTTATCTTGTTCTTGCGTGTTCTTCGGTTGCATACATGAATAAACCTTCGTGGTTAGGTCAATCACATTCTTGGCACAATTGATAATGACTCGGAGTGTATCGTTAAAGTCGTTCTCCTCTAAATCGAAGTTATCATCCTGTTGGAAGATCGGGACCCCATTGCCCCTCATCAGGTATGGTTCTTCTTCAACTGAGCAAATACAGATATAGCCATGAGTACGTAGAGTACTCAACAAGTCGTTTGTAACAAAGATGCAATATAGTATGTAAGACTTACCAAATGATAGCTAAGTAGTTATTTTTGCAGAGAACGACCATTTAAAGTAAATATAATAAATACATGGAAAGCAAACAATAAATGATTAATAAGTAAATAATCAAAGGAATTGAGAGTAACCACAAGTGAACTGATTATTCACCCATTGAACCACCCTTGAACTATCCATTCACATAATGAAGCATCAGTGAACTAACCATTCACTTTCCAACTTAACTCAACCAAATTTTATGAAAATTCTACTCCTCGTGTGAAATCATTGAGCATTGTCCATAACCGAGAGCATGACTATTCGAATAGTTTTACACTCTGCAGAGGTTACACAACTTTACCCATACGATATGGCTATTTTGTAATGTCACCTGTATAACATGCTTCCTTTGGCATGTCGACCAAGAAGATCACAACAAGGCTTTTATAATACTCAACTTAACCTGGGTCGTTGAAATATTAAACCTAAAGAAAATACTACAAATTCAAAAATTCTACTGTGTTGTGAATCTGGTGCATAGAATAGTAGGTCTACGGTAGACTCGGTGTATGGAACAGTGCACCGTGCTTGGCTTAGATGACGTGGTGGCTGACTCGGCATTAGGGCTGACATGGCTGCTAAGGTGGCATGACCCGTGGATGGACACGTCATGCTAGGGCCGAGGTGACGGCTAGCGTGGACGGCTGACTTGGCTAGGACTGACGTCATCCTGATGACATCATCTGGCATGGGGTGCGAAGAGTCACTAAGATCCAATGGCTTATAGAGGACCACGTGGATGAATACCAACCATCGGATTAAAGTGTTAGTGCAAATCTAATCGAACGGTCATGGGGTGAATCAGGCGGCTGGGCTGCTGACGCATGGCACATGGCGATTGGTTACTAGGGATGAAGCATTCGCGGTGGTCGAATGGTGGTGCTGTGAACAGAGACGGCATGGTGATGCAGTGCGGTGGACTGGTCAATGGTGAGGTTGAACGACGGACGAGGGGTGCTTACCAGTGGAGACGACAAGCACGATGCGCAGCTGCGGAGGTTTTTCGGTGAGAGGTCGATGGTGACTAAGGCCGTGGTGGTCGAAACGAAAGATGGTAGTGGCTGTGGAGACAATGGCGTACGGGCGAGTGACTCAGGATGGCTCAAAACGCAAGGGGCAACGCTATTTAAAGCCCAAACGTCAAGAGTCCAAGGTGGTCATGGGTGCGGAGCCCGAGATGGATGCAGCACGGACGATGAGGAGTTCGTCGTAGAGACGATGGTGGCAAAAGTCCACGAGGAAGATGGAGCGCCTGATAGATGGGCCCCACCTATCGATGGACGAAAGGATCAGATGGCCAAGGTGTAGGGGTGCGGGTGAGAAGGGCTACCGATGGTTGACACGTGTCGACCATTAGCGGAGAGGGCGGTGGCCGGATGTGCGACGCGTGTCGGATGTGGGGCATGCTGAGCTCGTGGGCGGAGTGGGCCGGAGAGAGCGGGCTTCGGCCCACTTGGCCTTTTAGGATTTTAGGGGAATTTTCTTGTTTTAGAAATACAAATAAATTCATTTGAGCTCCAAAAAATAGCAAATAACTCCAGAAAAATCTCAAAAAATTCCAGAAAATTCCTTGAAGCTCAAGGAACCAAAATAAAATACTTTTAGTAAATGTTAAAGTTTAATTTAGTCATATTGAATCCTTTTAATCAATAAAATTCATTTTAAGCTTTAATTAATTCCAGAAAAATCTAGATGGTGAATTTTCTTTTAAAGCTCCAAATAAACTCTGAAAATTAGGATATTACAAATCTCTCTATCACGTGCCCTTTGTTATCGACGTGCCTATTTAGGGCAAGAAAGTTCAATTAATATAGTTTAGACTTACTAAGATATAAAAAAATTGTAGTTACTAACCTCAAACCACAACCATTTGCTCTTTCATGGATGCATCGCGGGTCTCGTCAACAAGTACAACAGACTATCTATCCCTAATATAATCAATAATAGCTTTAGTGTTCTGTTCTGCACAAGCTGTGCACAACTACTTTTGTAGATGGTGTGAAGTCATTAAATGGTTCGCAGAAGCATTGTCAAGCAATTTTGCAGCCTTTTCATCATTCTTTTATACTATTTCACTATTTCTAGGAAGTTTTCCTTTTTTTTGAGCTAGAAGACTCATCATGTTCATGAAAAGTAAGAGCTTGCAATAGAAGAAATTTTGCAACGCCTAATATAATAGTAAGATGTGATTTTATATTCTTTCTTATCCTTCTTGGTGGCAATAACCATCACATAATCCACACCCTGCCTTTAATTTTGAAAGCCTCGTAATGTTTTTTGATTTATTGTGATAACTACAGACTTTACCAACATATTTATCAAAAATTTTAATTGCATCTTCCAATTAATAAACCCTACACTTGTGAAGGATTCAATACTATCTAGGTTGCTTAAAGAGGAAACAGTAAAACGAAAGGCTGCATCTTTGGCAACACTACATTCCAACCAATTATACCTTTTGAACCATGATTCCATAAAGCTCATCCTCTGGTTCCCATACTCTTTATGTGAAAATTTATGACCAATTGGTTGGCATGGACCCATTTACAAATAGTATATTCTAGCAGCATCTCTGATATCCACATCTAAATTCTCAATTGGTTTCCAAAGAGTAGAATCAGCAACAACATCATCTGGACTACGTACTACATGTGGAATGTTTTGATATGTGTTACTAGCTCCTACTTCTACTGTTTATGGAGCTGTAGGGCATTGGTTGGATTGTGATTGTGTTGGAAAATAAGATGGCAATGTATTGGTCATCTTTATTTTGTATTTCTAAATATTCTAACTCCTACAATAAACATAAATTCAGTATTCACTAACAAATTCAAATGTTCAACAATATACAAATGGTGGCAGGCTAGGCGAATGCATGATAATGAAGCCACATTGCACAAAGAAAAGGTACTATACTCAGACACATCTAAACAAAATCTCACCAAATTACGGGAGCGCATGAATCCAATCGAGTGATTTAAGCAGCAATTTACCTTGTCCTCTGCCACCAGCCTACCAGCACCAACCGGGCGGCAACACCTCACTAGCTCACGGCTCACCTCAATACCTCATCTACTCATTGATCATCGGCTTGCCACATCGGCATGCACAGATGCCATGTAAATGTAAACCTCATCATCAAAACAAGAAATATGTCCAGAAACCAAAGCTCCTCTCATCGGCTCATGCAAAAGCTCGATGTCCACAACCACGACGTGGTACACCACGTGCGGTGGTAGGGCCACCACCACCTCCCTTCTGCAATCGTTGGCTGCCATAAGGTGCCCCTCCGCCAAGTGGGAGGGGGCGGCGAGTCTTAGAAGTTGACTGGGAGGGGATGGCCCGACGTGCGAGCTGGGCGGGGAGTGGGGGCGGTGCGCGCATGGGAGGGGACCAGGAGGGGGCGGCATGGCGTGGGTGATGGGTGGGAGGGGGCGACAGTGCGAGGAAGCTAGCCAGGAGGGGGATGGCGGTGCGGCACGACGTGCGAGCTAGGGGCGGTAGCATGAGGTGATTGGGAGGGGGTGCCGACCGGGTGTGGGAGCTGATAGGGTTTGGCACTTGTCGTTTGGGTGTGCCGTGCGTGGCCTATTTTGCATGAGCGTGAGGCAGGTGGGCTGGGCGACTGGGAGACCGAGAGATAGGATTGTGCCGAACCGCCAGAGGAGCGGGCCGGACCAAAGAAAGGAGTATGGGCTGGTACACTAAAGTACTAACTGGACTAGGCTAAATATATCTAGATTATGTTGTCATAGGCCCAAAGCGCCCCTCTTACTGATGGCATGTGTACATCAGTAAGGCTAGGAGACCCCATTACGGAGAGACAACTCGCACTGTTTTCTTCCCTACAAAAAACTGGGAGACAAATGCAAATCTACATCCATCCATCCATCCAAGGCTGTCACAATAGCTCGAGCTCAGTCTCAAGTCTAGCTAGGCTCACTCGAGCAGTCTAGCTCGGCTGGTTGACGCCCCTACATCCATCGCGATCGGCCGCGTGTACAGTTGTACACTGTTCCACTTCACTGTTGCTTGTACAGTGGTGCCATGCGCACCACGCTGCGCCTGCCGGGTGCGGCCGAGCGAGCCGCCCGGCCCGCGTACGTGTGCGCGCGGGGGCCCGTAATTGTCAGTCCGCGTGGGTTTGGGTCGCCTTAGGATGTGTTTGGTACTTTGATTGGAGTGATGAAAGTGAAATGGGATATAATGGAATAGGATGAGATGGTTCCACAAAAAAGGTGGAACCACATGGTCCAGCATCTAAGAAGAATATTCTCTAAATTTGCACAGGCTCATTCCATTTTGGATCATTCCATCCCACCCCATCCCACCCCATCCCTCAAACCAAACACATAGATAGGCTTGGTCAAAAGAACCATCCCACCCCATCCCTCAAATCAAACACATCCTTAAAGGCTGGAGCGGCCGAGTGACGCGTGAGGTTTCGGACTCTCGGGCGGGGTCGGATGGGTCACATCCGAACATTTTTTTTTCAAATCCAGTCTCTTCAACCAGTTCAGTAACAGCGGCAGATTATGGGTACTCAAAATGGCTTTTTAAATTGGTTTATGGCTGAAAAGCACTGTAACTGGCTGAAATTGTATCGTAGCTGATAGTGACTTATTTGACGTAATTAAATTAAAAATTTTAAAAATAGAAAAAAAACAGGTTAGCTCATCATGAACAGTACAAATGAATACAGAAAAAACCAACAAAAAAGCTAAAACCAGAAAAAGACGAAATTATTGAATAGTGAAAAATAAGCCAGAAGGCAGAAGTCTAAGCCGTTTTGAGTGGGACAATAGAATGTTGTCGAGCCAATAAAAGCGGTAGAAATTAATTAGCGATTAATTTATATGATTAGTACTAATTAAATATAATTAACACTAATTTAGCATACGCACTAGTTAATGTATGGCTGACTGGTGTCCTGTCGGGCTAGTGGAGCTCAGCAATCTCAAGGAGTGATCTAGATTTATAAATACAGATATCTAGATTAAATTTTAAAAAAAAGCTAGCGTCAGTAGTTCCGGCCATGAGACGCGCGGTTGGGCTTCTTGGGAGGGAGTTCCCGCGGCCTTGTATTGGTTGCGGACTTGCTTGGGTTCAGCTACGGGTTGATGCGACGCGGCGCGGTCGCCGATGGGAGGGGACCGGGTGGCTACCCAACCGCAGGTGCGAATATTTGACCGTCCGGCTATACGGTGGGGAGATTGGCAACCACCGGCGAATGATGAGCGGTCGATCCTACGAAGCGATGGGACAAACGGGCCTTTGTTGGTCATTTGTGTGACACTGGTACGGCTCAAGTTTGGGATGATGGGTTTTTTTTGTTACGATTGATGGATTTTAATCTAATACAAATATTTATGTGAACGAATAAATTACTAATAAACCGTTTAAAAAAGATGTTCCAATCAATCGTTTTTAAAAAATGACGAAAAATCATTTCATTTGTTTGTTTAAGAGAAGTTATAAGTCATAAGTAGAAAATGAGCCATTGATAGTGATGACGCAAGTTGACATCTGACATAGTTCGGTGATAAGCCCGGCTCCAAACGGTTTCTATTTCTAGCCTCTAGTTTTTCTTTTTTTCTAGCTTTCTGGCTTTTTTGCCTTCTCTTTTTCCCTTATGTCTTTGCATTGTTCGTGCTGACATAATATTTTTTTATATTTAATTATACAGAATAAACTAGCAGCAGATATAATACAAAATAAGCCATAAGCTCCGGCTTATAGCCACTTAGAGCAGGTAGCAAGAGGAAACAAATATATCTACTAGTCCTTTTTTATTTGCATGTTTTTAAGGAAACCTTTTTATGTACATCAGCTGATCAGCTCAACATTTATATATCGTAATATACAAGAGGGAGCTCAAGCAGTGGAGCTGCGGTGAAATTCGAGAGCGCAATTATATCCTCACACATGGAAGGGTATGTTAGTTTGTATATATTACCTGGTATACGCCGTGTACATACCAAAAGGCACTGTAAGAAGTCCGTATGCTGAAGATCGTGACTGTACGTTGGAATATGAGCGATATGATTCCTGGTGCAACCTTTACACTGCATGCCTTGAGATCTCAGCTCTCTTCAGTCGCCTTTTCCGGTACCTCCATGCGACTTGAATGCGGGTTGCCGCGATGGTCCTCCAGTATGGTGATTCATATCTGTTTAAGCATCAGTAAACAAAATAAGATGGGGCCATGGAGGAAGACCACTCAACTTCAATAATTGAACAGTTACTAGACCACACGAGGATCAGGCAGCTGTCATGACGAACAGCTGATCAACAAAGCTCTGTACAATCCAAAGATTACTGGTAGAGGCCCAGAGGGAATCACTGATGGTAGTATATATTTTCAATGAAGTAAACATTTTAATCAACAAACTAACACAGTAAGCTTCTCTTTGTTACACGTTTCAACGAGCATGTTAGTTTCTGTATATTAGTCGCACATATAAGACTAGCTGAAAAAGGTTGTCAACCTATTCCAGATGAACAGAAAATTTTAGTGGTGATCAAGATGCAGTGGTTTCAGATTACACTAAAGAATGGGCTAAATTCCTTACGACCTTACCTAATTGCACCCAGCACACGTGGATTGCGCAAGAATCTTGAAAACTGCGAGGTCACTTCTTCCAGATCACTTGCTCGCAGTACAAAAGCTTCAACATTTGTTGAACATCTGACAGTACGTATGGAAACCAAACGCATGCCATGGAATTTCATCTTCCCACCATCTGATGCAGTAACAGTTTGCATGATGTAACAAGGAGAAATATCGGAATACAAGAACAGTCTGCCTAAAAGAAAAAGAATACAAGAGCAGTCACCAGGGCAGAAATTTGCGGACCTCTATTCACTGAAGACTGCTCCAAGTACCACGTAAGGAGTTCCTCACCACATACATCTCCTTCATGCAAGGGAGACTTACTTCCATCTGCGTTGATGCTTTCCAGTTTACCCCTCACTACAAAGACCATCTTTTCAACAGGGCCACCTTGATAAAGAATGTCGCTTCCACTAATATACAAGTTCTGTCTTAACTTGTCACAGATAGCATCCCAGATAGCACGATCCATCAGGGTAAATAAGCGGACCTAAAAATAGAGGTGCATCATGCTTTCTAAAAATTAATATATTGTCATTAAAATTCATTTAATTTATGGGTAGGCATATGTGCATAGGGGCAGTGTGGGGTGCTGTAGCAGCAACACCAGTATACCACACTGATCTTATGGCGCAACAAGAAAATTTCTCCCACACAGCTCAGTCTCAAGAATACACCAACTCAAAACGCCCTAGTATTAAAGTAATATAAATTTCAAATATAAATGAAGAAGGAAGGCTAACTGCTTGCTCAAGTTCCATTATGATCACACGGAAAAAAATTTCACAGCATGCAATATCAAAACGACAAAAGCAGTTGAACACAGGAAAACATCTTCTATGCAACTGGAGTTGAAAATTATGGAGCCAGTGCATTGGCATCATGAGATCAACTGATTCAGATGGTCATAGTAACCCCAAGAAAATAGGCAACAAAAGTCATAGGAACAGGCTATTAGGAAAGCTACCGGAATTTGCTACTTGTACGGGATTTGTCGAACCCGAACTATTCAGGGTAAGGGGTACGTGTTTGCCATGGAATTTGGTTCGCCATGGAATTTGGAAGAAGTGGCATACCACATGCCTACCATGAACACCATAGCATGACTCGGACAAACTGTGTCTCTTGTAACTATGGGGGAAACATTATTCTGATAGCAAGGGTGCTGCCATGCAATACTAATATGGTACGTGACAGTAACAGTGGTGGCTTGCCATTTTTCTTAAATGCCAACAGAGGGATATTGTTAAGCATCCACTCTTTTCAATCTCCCTAGGCAAAAATCCTCGTCTCCTTTACTGAAGCCAAATGCGAAAGGACAACCTCCAAACACCACCCAACATTTACACCTGGGTGCCACCAAGATCCACTTGGTACACCAACAATAGCAGTTCAAACAGTTGCGCTACTAGCACTGCATTTTTCCTCTCAGAAAGGGTATTTTCCACCCCTCCCTGCCCAGGGATCGAATCCAAGTCAAGTGGTGCACACTCCCGCACTCCCACCACTTGGAACTCATCCTGGTTCTAGTACTGTTGTTACTACGTGAATGGTTATCTGAAAGAAGAGATGCAATGCTGAATGGGCTTTTTCATGGCTATCACGATAAGTTGCAGGAAAGAACAAAATGCACCAACACATTGTCACCCAAATAGAGATGGGAAGGAAGGTAAATGGTTGCAAAAATACTAAAATTGAACCTTATTAAGGAACCTAAAGAAATGGCGGCGTATATCCCTTTGAATATCTTCTGGTAAATTACTCAGAAGCTCTTCTTCATTCACTCCTCTAGTAGCCACCCAGCTGAACCTTTCTGCACGTCTAACCCTCCTGCATATGCATGAAGCTTTAATCACTCTCACCTTCAAGCACAGAAAGGATTACTACATTATACTGTTTCCAATCACATCTCAGGTTTGCTTTTACCATGAATCTAATGACTTGTTCATGAATAGTGGCTTAACTACAGCTATGTGATAAGACATTGGCATTAGGCAACACTAGAAAAACTGGTACTCCCTCCATTCGACAATATAAGTCATACCAGCCATTATCTTTTTTGTTTCGCAATATTAGTCATCCCGTGTTTTTCTAGGTATGCCTTCACACTGTTCTAGCATTTATGTCCTGTAATACTCATTGATTCCCCCTCTTTTAAGGGAATAAAACAAGATTATTGTAGTCATTATCTCCATCTCAATTCTTGTGTCAAATACTAAAATGAATTGTGAAACGAGGGAGTATGTGTTACTAAACATACCTTGACATATCATTTTCATATATCTGATTTAAATAGCTAACCATTGATTTGGTCAAAAAATTAGTGCTGTAGGACACATAACTGATCACTAGACTCTATTCAATTGTTATTTCTCTACCATTGTTATAGGAAATCCACGAAAAATAGTTGTTTTGTCAATTATTTAATTCATAAGACATAAAACCTTTTCAAATCTTCTGGCAGTCGCCTGTGTCTCATCCATTGTTCAACATCACGCCTTCTAAGTTGCATTTCTAGTCTCCTGTGAAAAACAAAACAGTCATAAGTTTAGTATTGTTTCAGTGCCTTGGGGAGTGCTTGGCTGGCATCATGATAGTTGCAATTCACATCTTTAACTAGTTTTTTTTCTCAATTTCACCATGCATAAGAATTGAGATATCATACTAGTGTTATGATGTCATACTAGTGTGTCAGTATGAGGTTCTTGTCCAGAAGAGACAGCCATGCTCATAGTATGCCAGCCAATTCTAGGGTTTTAGGCCTGGCAAATTTCAACTCCATCATAAACGCACTTAGTACTTTAACATTAACCCAATCCCAGCTTACTTTAATCCTTTCCAGTAGGTCATCGAATACCAGCTCACTTTAGAGTTAATAGCAATTTGCAAACTCCATGTATTAGGTTGACTGATGGCGATATAACCATCCTGATCCCTAACCCAACCCCCTCCCCATGTAATCCTTTATCCTTAAACCGACTCCAACCCAACCCATTTCCACTAAACAATTCATACTCACCTTACACGTAATTGATTAGCCATTTAGGCCTAGTTAGCTGGTTAGCCCATTAGCAACCATACCAGTCCAGTGCGATGAATGAACTTGCAGTACAACTGCATACCTTTTTCCAAGAGCTTGGAGAAAGTTTTGCATGTGCCCAATGAGTAATGCAAAAAGCAACAACCCCAGTCCAATAATAGCCATAGTGAACAGAACTTCCCATGCAAAGTAACTTGGGACCAAATTGCCAGCTAAAGTACTTATTTGCTGCAGTCCAATAATTGAAGATAAGCCAAAAAAATCAAATAGTGAGGACAGTAAAAAAGTATTTAGAGTTAGAATGATGAAACATAAGTGAACATCAGTGCTTTGTGTAGCAAAAGGTACAGATTTATGAAGGAGTTGGAGACTTCGCCTGCTTCCCATATACAGCAGGAGACAGCTGTATAACCATATGAATAAAGAACAATGAATCAGATCCTAAGCAGAAAGTTACCTGAAACCCCCAAAATAATGAATATATATAGCGCTTAACACAAGGTTCTTTAGTTAGCAACACTGCCTGTTGATAGATCCCATACTGAAAAGGACCATTTTTAGTATCAAAACAGCCTGTTGAGTTTGAGTCACTTAACCACTGCTGCCTCTTTTGTGTATCCTGCCCATCAATGGATTTATTGCCATATCCACAATCTATGAACTCAGTACAGGATGTTATATTTGATGTAAAACAAGCATCCCGTAGACATTGATTAACCCTCTGCAACAAAACGTGAAAGAAAACAAGCTATTATGTTTCCTATACTTGATAACTTAGATTAGGTAACATTTAAGAGGATTGGGGGTATTGAAATACTAATGTCAAAGAACAGCAAAAGCAAGAATGTACTCAGACTGCAACCTTTTCAGTTGTCAAAAAGAAATGAAGAAACAAGTCAGTAAATTGAAGAACATAAACAAGTTCAGAACTTCAAATCATTTCTTCGCTGTATGTGCAAGCATGTGCATGAGCATATATCTGCAGCATACATTTTTTTTATTCCCTAGATGAAGTTGGTTACTCCCCTACTGCTTCTCCACCAAAAAGAAGCAATTTTCATCTTTGACTTAAAAAAATTACAACATGAACAATTCAAGGCAACTGGAGATGTGCCTTCGAAATTGTTCTCTCTTATGATGCAGGCTCACATACGTACTGTCATGTGCATACGGCTGTACAGCCGGCCAGTGCCGGCCGGCAGCCCATTAGGGCCCATGAGAGATGGTGTACATGGCAGCATACGTGCAGCCACAATACTGGGGGCCGGCTGCAACATGTTACTTAGCTATCAAGTTAGGGTTTAATTAGAGATAGGATAGGATGATGGAAAGTTTGGATTGAATTGTTAGATACTGTCCCTATATAAAGGGTGGCGTATTATAATTGAGATCAAGCAATCAGTAAGAAAGAATTAATTTAGTCTCTCCCCCAAAGTTCATCATCCCAGCCTATGATTTCCTCCTCCTAAGATCCCTCCCCTTCAGCCGTGCCGTTCCGGCCCTCTTCAGTATGCAGTTAGTCCAAGGAACTAAGGTTCATGATGTGTACATGACATTTTCTAATAGTGAAAGTGTGAAACACATCAAAATAAGTTGTCCATATATTTTCCAAATTTTATTTAACCTTTTTCTTATTGCTAGCAAGAATGAAAGATATGTATAAATAACAGACTAACCTGTAGTCCAAAGAGGTACCAACATGAACCAACAACATGCCCAGCCAAAACAAACATTAGAAGATTAATCACAAAGTTAGCCCATGCTGACTCAAAAATGAATCCGTTGGCAGATTGACCACCAAGCAATGGCACAAATCTGATAATGCGTGGGACATACTGAAGAAGAACTGTGGCACGCAACAGATTCTTTGCATAGTTTGCACTTGATACACCCACATACTTGGGGATAACTAGCAATATCATCACCTGCATCAAGGAGGAAAGAAATGGAGAAATGGTCAAATATTGACAAGAAACATATAAGAAAGTAAGCCCTAAAAATGTGGCAGTCTCTCTTCGAAAATCTATTAATCCACGAGCCTGTAAAAGCTTGTAGCTTTTCTGGCTTACGTACGTACGTACGTACATACATACATACATACATACAGCTAAGATAGAAGTTATTTGGACAAAAGTTAGGAATACCATGAATCATTATCATTACATAGTGATAGTAAAAATACAAAATATATAGAAAAAAACTACTTTATATTCTGCACTGTTAATTGCACACAAGGTATTGAATCTCTCACATTATAGTGTCAGAAGCCTCTGAATGATTTACAATGCCAAACAGCAAAATACTTCATCCACTAAATATAAGTCATTTTTTCTTTTTATAGTCTTCAATGCAAGGCTATGACCATAGTGTTTTTTTATAATAATATTCTATTAAAAATAACAAATTATATATTATGAAAGTATTTTTCCAAGGCAAATCTAATGATATTTTTTCGAGTGGTCAATTTTTGTCCTTTTACATATATTAATGATTAAAGTTTCAAAAGTTTGACCATATGGATCCCACAGTGACTTATATTTAGTGACAGAGGGAGTACTCATCTTTACTTATGACAAATCAGGTTAAACACCTGGGATCTGGTTGCCAGGACCAACATGCACAACCAAGACTAAAAAGGAGCTTTCAAGGATATAAAGAGTGTTGAGAACTTGAAGAATGAATTTTTTGTAGGAAAATATGGTAAAGAATTTTTATTTCAACAGCAAAATAAACCCATTTGGTCACATATTTCAAACGGCAACTTCAATTTCTAATATGAGCAACATAAATTCAAGTGAACAAAGCATTCAGTACCTGAGGGAGTGGAAGCACAACAAATAAGTCGAATACAAAAAAACCACGAAGATAACGCATAGCAATTTTCTTAGGATCATCAACTAAATCTCCAGTTCCCACTACTCTGGACTCCGGAGCTACGTAGGCCAGCCTGAACTGCAAAAGAAATTCATCTTATGTATGTGATCCCTATTCTTGGATCTGTGAAACAAACAAACTGGCTCATAGTTTGCAGGATAGAAAATTCTTGTGACAAAATAAAACTATACATAAATGCAAATTTCCATGAATGACACCTCATAACAGAAGGGAAAAAAGAAGGGACTGTTATGAATATTGTGTATGTATTCATAGGCCCAGCGGGCAATATATATAGGGAGTACAAAGAGATATATAAGGAATATGCCATACACAGATAAGAAAATCAAGACATATAAGGAAACAAATAAACAATCCTATCATATTCTTAACACCCCCTCTCAAACTCATGTGGATCACACATACTGAGTTTGGAGAGAAAAAACAAATGTTGTGCCCTTGTATGCGGCTTCTTGAAGAAATCAACAAGCTGTAACTCTGAAGACACAAACTGTAGAGCGAGTACTCACTCCTGCACCTGTGAGCGAGTGTATGAAGCATCCACACCAATGTGCTTGGTGAGCTCATACGTCATTGGATCACGAGCAATACTGATAGCACCTGTACTGTCAAATATGAGGGTCGTAGGTCCCCTCATAGGTACTCCAAAGTCCGCAAGTAGCAATCTCAACCAAGTAATCTCTGTAGTCACTGCAGCCATAGCTCTCAACTCAGCCTCTGGACTCAAACGGGAAACTGCAGTTTGCTTCTTTGTCTTCCAAGCAATCAAGGAGGAGCCAAGAAAACATAGTAAGCAGAAAGAGAACGACGATGAGAAGAATCACTAGCCCAGATCGCATCGAAGTACACTTGAAGCTGTAGTGAGGTGGAGCTAGAAAAAAAATAAAGGTTGAGAGATGGTTCCACGTAAGTAGTGAAGAACACGAAGAAGGTGGCTACAGTGAAGATGAGTAGGACGAGCCATGAACTAACTCAAGATATTAACATCATGAGTAATATCAGAACGGGTGCTCACAAGATATACCAAACTCCTAACAAGATGATGATATCGAGTAGGATCCTTAAGAAAATCATCACCAGTAGCACGAAGTTGAAGAGAGAGCACCATAGGAGTCTCAAGTCTCAACCGTGTGAGTATTAGTCAGACCAGACCGATTAAGAAGATCCTGGACATACTTCTACTGGAAGAGGTAGTAACCCTCAGGTGTGGAAGAAACCTCAATCTCAAGGAAGTACGTAAGCAAAATAAGATCAGTCATCAGAAACTGCTCACTGAGATGCTTCTTCACATATGTGATGAAAGTGAAATCGTCACTAGTGATGAGCATATCATCCACATGCAGAAGCAGTGTCCTACCTCGGGGTGAGACATGGACAAACAGAGCAGGATCGTGGGCACTAATAATAAAACCAATAGCTGTAACCACTGAGGTAAAACGTGCAAACCAGGCACGAGAGGCCTGTTTGAGGCAATAAAGAGCACGACAAAGACGACAGACATGACCATCTGGAACAAAATACCCAGGTGGTGGCTACATGTAATCCTCATGTAAGCCACAAGACGAGCCTTATAACGCTCGATAGTACTAATCAGACCTGGTCTTAATCTTGTACACCCACTTGCATGTGATAGGACGAGCATGCACAGGTGTCGGTATAATATCCCAGGTCTCCGTACGTTGAAGGGCATCAAGCTCTTTTGCCATAGCAAGTTGCCACTCGGAATAAGAAGCAGCCTACAATAAGAGCTAGGCTCAGTGACAGAGAGAGCATGAGCTATCGAAAAAAACCAAGACAATCAGGAGGCCGAAGTAATGTCTGGTCACGAAGGGCGTAACGAAGAGCATCATCAGATGAATCAGGCGTCGGTGTCGGCAATATACCAGAAGAAGAATCTAGTGAAGGACAAGGACGCCTAGAGTAGTGAACCTAGAAAAACGAGACGATGGTACTGCTGGAACAAGAGCCGGTGCTACAGAAGGCGGCACACATGTGGAGGTACTGAAGGAAGCACTAGAGACAAACTAGAGGAAGACTGTGATAGGGGAGAAATGGGTGAAGAGTGAGAGAGAGACAACTATGAGATCGTCTCAATGGTGGAAACAGGACGAGGAGCCAAATCTCGATAAAAGAAAGGTCCAGATTCGTCGAAGACAACATCTCGGGAGATCCTGATCCGTTGAGCAGAAAGATCATCGCAGCAGTAACCCTTATGCTCAGAACTGTAACCAAGAAAAACATACTCTACGGACTGGGCCAACAGTTTGATGTGCTCACGAGGCTGCAGCAGAACAAAATAGGCGTAGCCAAAAACACGAAGATGAGTGTACTGAGGGGCTACTGAGGGGCTCTAGAGTAGAGACGCTCTATAAGACTGACATCCTTAAGAGCAGTGGAAAGTGGCATATTGATGAGATATGCAGCCGTAGAAATAGGCTCAGCAATCAGATGATGATGCTTGTGCTCAGCAACCCCATTCTGAGCATGGGCACCAGGACAAAAAGACCGAAAAGTGTCTTAGAAAGAAATTGTCTGAAAGTGCCAGAACAGTACTCATAGGCAGAATGACTCAAACTAAGTACGAACCATCGTGGCAAAACTACGATAGATCATAATAAACTGACCACGATTAGACATAGGAAAAAGCCAAGTAAAATGGGAATAGTCATCAATGAAAATTATATAGAATTTATGCCCACCTTTAGAGATAATAGGCGCAGGTTCCCATACATTTGAATGAACTAAATCAAAAGGACAGGAGGACAATGACTTACTAAAATGGTAAGAAAGTTGTAGCTGCTTGCCCAGCTTACAACCTTGACAAAATATGGATGTGTCAACAGTAACACGTCTAAAAACACCCTGACAAACTAATGAAGAAAGACGGGACCCACACAGGTGACCTAAACGGTGATGCCACTGTGTAAGAGCTCTAGAGGTGGTGGCAGCAGTGGCGGTGAAGTTAGACGTGGTAGGAGCAACTGAAGTGGAGAGTTAGACGTGATAGGAGCAACTGAAGTGGACAGAAGGTGGAGGCGGTTGAGCATGTAGAGACCCTGACGATCCTTACGGCGCCGGCCGGTCCTAAGTACTGTCCCGGTCTGTCGATCCTGAACGAAACAGGTATGAGAGTCAAAACCAACCCTACAACCAAGATTGGCGAACTGGCCCACCGAAAGAAGCTACATGGTAAGCTGGGGAATATGGAAAACAGTTGGAACAGAAAAATCAGTGGACAAAAGAGTGCCCTAACAGCTGACAAACAAGTACCGTCAATTGTCTGAGCAGAGATAGGAAAATCAGGGGGTCCTACTGAAGTGAGAGATGTGGAGTTCGGTGTCATGTGGAAATAAGCACCAGAATTCAGAACCTAAGAGATACCTAGAGGAAACGTCTAAGCTATACTGGTAGAACCTGCTGAGCTATAAGAGAGTTGAAGTAGAGCCTGGCAAAGCTGCTGAACAGAATCACCATGCTGAGAACCTGACAAGCTAGTATGTCCTCCTGTGAAGGACCTCCCTGCCCCCTCTTGGATCGTCCACCTCCACGCACCTTGTTCCACTTTTTCCGCACCGCACAACTCTGGTAGTCGTGCCCGAAGTTCTTGTAGTAGTTGCACTAAACTCCAGTTGGTGCAAAAACAAGAACGGAAGCAATCACTTGGGGAGGGACCGTGGTCGAAATAGAAAACATTAGTGTAGTTGAAGAAAGAGCAACAAGCATGGTCGGAACGGATTGTGCTGCTAATCCAAGACGTAGCTCCTCAACCCGAAGCATCGAAAGGGCCTCGATGACGGTCGGTCGCGGTGAGTGGCTCAGCAGTTGAGCCCTGACAGGCTCAAACACTGAGTGAAGACAGTAGACGAAATCATAAAGGCGAAGGCAATCATGATCCACCTTCTGCACTTGATGACACTCCAGGCAAAGTGGAGAGGCCAACTCGTCCAGCTGGCGTTAGAGACTGGTCAGGACTCAGAAGAAGTCATCGACAAAAGAATCCCCGTGGCGAAGCATCTCTAACTCACGCTGAAGCGAAAAGAACTGAGCATCACTACTCTACTGGTATTTCTCACGTAAGTACTCCCAGATCTGACGAGTAGACTGCAAACCAACAATGTTTGGCTGGATGGAGTAATCGACGCTGACCACCAAGATGGCTCGAACGCGGGCCTTATCAGCACACCGGCGCTCGAAAGCGTTGATGGCATTCTGAAAGGACTCATCAACAGCATTAGTAGCCTCTGTCTCCTTAGTGGCCTCATCGTTTGCAGGAGGTGTAGAAGGAGACAGCCTAGGAGGAGGCTGGACTGGCGATGGCGGAGAAGGTCATGCACCAGTGATATGTCTCTAGAGGTAAAGACCATCGAGCATGATCTCCATGAGTGAAGACCACAACCTGTAGTTTGTCCCATGTAGCTTTGTTCCCAAAAATGGAATCGCAGCTGATGGAACGGAAGCCATTGGTAGGCGGCGCTAGATGGCACCGCGACCAAGGCAACGAAGTTTAACAAGCAGCGCTGGATGGCGTGGCAGTTAGATCAGCATTTTTTTCTTTCATTACTTCTTTCTTTTTCTTTTCTTTTTTCCAGAGGAAACTTAAAAGCAACTCATAGTGTATAGAAACCAATCCGGTTTCTATTCACATTTCACTCGAAGCCAGAGATGGCGGCAGGAGTGCGCCTGGGCAAATCGATGGTGGCGGCCGACGGATCCATGCGGGGCACAGTCGGGCGACCGAACGAAGAAGCAGCTGCATGGATTGGCGGCGGCTGGCGACGGATCCACGCGGGGGCGCAGTCAGGTGGTCGGAGAAACAGCTGCGTGGATCGGGGGCGGCTAGCGACAATCGGCAGCAACCGGCGACGGATCCACATGGGGGCGCAAACGAGATGACGGATGGAGAAGCAGCCAACCCAAGGCGGACGGCGGCTCCTGATCTAGATGAAACGGCGACAGATCCAAGTGACCGAGGGATGGCCTGGGCCAAACAGCGGCGGCCTGGGTGGTGGTGGCGGCGGCTTGAGTGACGGTGGCCTGGGCGGCGACGGCGGCTTGAGCAGCAGTGGCCTGGGCCCGGCGATGGCAGTGGAAGGAGCTAGACTAGAACCCTAGTTCTGATACCATACTATGAATATTGTGTATGTATTCATGAGGCTCAAAGAGCATTATATATAGTGAGTATAAGGGGATATACAAGGAATATACTATACACAAATAAGGAAACCAAGGCATATAAGAAAACAAATAAACAATCATATCTTATCCTTAACAGGAATGGATTGAGTGCTTATGCTATAGACCGAAGCTAATATCTGTATGGTGCACAAACAGGAACATAAAGTAGTATCAGATGCTAACGAGAAGAGATTTCATTAAAATAAAAATAAAAGTGTGATGGGTTAATCAGACAGTTCAAATAATAACTGAATCATTTGCTTAAGGGAGTATATCAAGCTTTTCTGTTTTAGGCTTTTTTTACACTTGAAATATACCGAGCATTCAAGGTAGCAGGGAAGAAGCCCCACTTTTCTGTGGTCAAGTTTCACTGATATACTAAGGGACTGTTTAGTCATTGTCACACTCAAGTTAGCCTAGTTTTCCCTCTAGGTTGGTGTTCAGTTCGCAATAACTTTCTTTTATTTTCCAAAATTTGCAACAAGAGTGTTGCAACAAACCAAACGGTTCCTAATTGTGTAGGTGTGTTGCAACAAACCAAACAGTTCCTAATTGTGTAGGTACTATAGTTACCTTTATTTAGTGATGCATTCAATTGTAACTTTTAAGCCACAATTTACAGGAAGCAGCTTCATACAATTATTCAGTAAATATAAATAGTTTTTTTTTTAAAAATATGGGACCCTTACAAGAATTTTGGTCCTCTAGTAGAAGACAATTGTGCTGTTGTCTCAACAAAAATAAGTTTCATTTGAGTGTAATAAAAGAGATTTCCAAAGTTCTACCGATATTTTGTAAGAAAATGTAAAGAACTTACTAATAAATATAACACCTAAGAAACATGTCGAGCATGACCTATATATGAAAACCCTTTTTATTAGCAAAATGCACAAGAGCTCAATTTCATTTCGAAGAAAAGGAAAGCCACAAATAGAATGAATGAAGTGACAATACATCACCTGAAGAAGCATGTGCAGAAAATAAATGGCATCAGTCACACTTCTTGCAACAGCTAATGCTGTCGCAAAATTCGAGTTGAACATTATACACTTTTTATCCTGCATCACACCAAAATGAGCATACAAAATTCAGGATTTGGAAACTAACGAACTTGATATACACATGATATATGGTATTTACATTGATCAGAAATTCAATATTAGGCCATCCAATTCAGATGATGTAATTTTATGTGACACCCTAAGCAAATCTTGTAGTGAAAAGAAACAAGGACAGAAAGCTGCAGGAGATTTAAATAGAACAGAGAAAGGACTAGAAGGTTGAAGAACAAGATTTAGATAAAGTCATGAACAGCATAATTTTATGTAATAAATACATTTAAGAATATAAACAGTTGATGTGATTATTATGATTGCTTGCCTGCCATTGCCTAACAGGCTCAAAACTGTACTGGTGGTTTGACCACATAGGCCAATACCATTGGGCTCAGCTGGATGTTTTAGAGCCATTGCTGATGTAACAAATGAACTTGAGGAAAGGGACAAACATCTAAAGAGGCAGCCCCAATCCATTCTTTCAGATTAATAGTTGATGAACTTGTAATCTTACCTTATGTACTGACAATAGGAAGAAAAATAGAGGGTCGGTGAAAATGGCAAGCAAGCATGATATCACAAAAAACTGGTTCCATTGATGAACAGCCTTAGCATGTGGGTTCATAATTGGTATGTATGAAAGGAATCCAATTTTCTTCTTCCATCCGCCACCACGACCATAAAAAATATTGTGAAGCTTCAAGAACAAAGGCATATATATTAAAGCCACATTCATCAATAGATGAAGAAATAACTTATTTAAAACACACACACACACTGCATGTGCAAAGGATAAGTTTAAGCTAAACTCCAACAATTTGCATAGTTTTTTCTAAAGTTCACACATTTGCGATGTTCAAAATACCATGTGAAATTAATGAACTCTGGGATTTGTGTACTTTGACATACACGCCTTGCCTAAAATCAATTTGAGGCTCATAAACAACCATGCAAAATTAATATGTCAATTTAGCTATTTTGTGGATTTCTAAGTGCTTCTATATCCTAATTTAATATTCCTAAACAATAATGGAGTCCACATCACAATAGTTAGAGCCCATCACTACTCTTCCCCAAAAATCGCACAACCACTGCTGTAAGCCTAGCTTGCCCTCCTTTCTTTATCTACATCGTTCTCCATTCACTCCACGAAAATAATAATGACTGGCATAGACCAACAGCATCCAACAATTTCTGTCCTTTTCCTGCAAGGTATACAATACAGGTGGACCATTCCACAAAATTCTGAACACATTGTATTTTATATTTTTATTTCTTCTTCTATTTTTGACAGAAATTTTGCTGTAATGTCTTCATAATACTTCACTTTGATGTTTTAGCATGGCAAGCAGAGAAATGTTTCTATATAACTCAACTAAGCCACAAATAAAGCATGAAAGCACCATCAAATGTGGAAAAAAAATCATTTACTCTAGCAGCCAATAATTTTGCAGACGTCATGTAATATAGAGATCCAAGCCAAGACAACCACATAAATCATTATGCTTTAGCTTTGCCCAAGGGGGAACAATGTTTGAAAGGAGGTGACAGTGCTCAAGATTGAGAATATCACCTTGTTGTCAAAAGGAGGTGAACTTCTCTGGAAATGCCTTTTGTTTTTACAAACAGGAGGGCAATCGACACAATCAGGATCATCACACTGTCCCAGAGGTCCAGACATCATCAAGTGTTCATTCTTTGGAACATGCCCACCATAGGACCCGTCACTTCTTCCAATTACTTCTGCCATGACAGCATGTGGCTTGCTCCCTTCCTTTCCCTGAGAAGGCCGAGGAAGTTTGTCCAGCATGTCTCTGCTTCCCAATGGAATGCCCATGGATGCAAACTGAGTTGGTGTCTGAATGAACAGAGGACCAGTATGGGACACGAACATGTCTTCATATGTATCATCCCTGACTGGTATACACATCGATGCACTTCTAATAGGAAATCTTTGTAGCTCCAAATTTCTTTGAAGCATAGGAACATCATCTTTCTCCTGACCGGACATTTTTTAACGCTGCAGCCTGCAGCCAACACCTGCTGTAATAGGGGCCATTAAAATTTAATGCTGCAGTAGAGAAGTAAAATATGCTCTGCTACAAGTGGACAACGTATAATATGCTCATCTACAAAAGGCATGCTCTTCCATTTTTAAGATTTACGCCAATTAGCATCCTAACTAGTAAAATCATTGCTCTATTTCAGTGAGAGTCAACAGCAGCAAATAAATTTTTTGAAAACCTTTTCAACAAAAGGTGGTAAATACAACTTTGATGCTCTAGCATTCTAGGTCAAGAATAACTACATAATAGGCAAAAAAAATCCATATTTCAACCCTTAACTCCAGCCTCAGTTTGGTTTTTAACCATAAATTTTGAAACCGTTCGAATCGGGTCCTCTAGCTTACCAAACCGTCCACTTTACCCCCCTCGATCCAAAACCACCCTAGTTTTCATGTGATTGGCGATGGTATTGGCTGGTATGGTTGACTGAAGGAGGGGCCCACATGTCAGCGGTAAGTTCATCTCTTCCTCTCCCTTCTTCCTCCTCTCTCTCTTCTTCTTGTCCTCACCACACAGCCGCACACGCGTCACGCAGGAGCGCGCCCAGCGCCACGTCCCAGAGCCGCAGCCGTATTCCCACTTCCTCATGCTACCTATAAAAGGGAAACAGCGAGCGCCGAGCTCGCCTTTCCATCCCCTTCCATAACCCATAACCAATTTGGCCGCCGTCACCGCCCTTCCCTACTTCCATGAAAATCTCCCAAATTCGAGCGCTATGTCGTCCTGCCACCAAAACCGAGGTAATCCTCAACTCCACCGTGCTCAGGCGAGTAGAATCCCTCCCAGCCCCATCTGAATCCTTGTCGGAATCCCACTGGCGGTGGGCGACCATGCCTACCCCTGTTTTGCCGCCGTGCATCACCTCACCTCTGCACCGCGTCCTGAGCTAGCCCGTCTCCACTAGGGTGCGCCTTGTATTGTCCTAAACCTGTCCACTCCGCTCCCGACGACCTCCGACTGTTGGAGCACCGCCGCCATGGGTGGCTGCCACCGTCTCCCCTGTTTTCACCCCACGCCCGGTGCCACACCACCTCATGCTGTCCTAGCCCAATCTGCGCATACCTCCAACGTTGCCGCACCTCACTGGTACTTTCCAAGCAGTCGTCCACGCCAGAGAGCCACTGGACCACCGCTGCCATGGCCGAGCTCCGCCCCGCCCACTCTAATGGCCGGCAGGTGCTTCCTTTGCCCGCCAGAGGAAGAGGGAGTGATTTGGGGGGGAGAGAGAGAGAGAGAGAGAGAGAGAGAGAGCAAGAGTAGTCCAATCTTCGGAGGCGTGCGGCAGTAGGTGGGGAGGAGCAACGGCCTGGAGAAGGCTGTTTGCCGGTGGCGTGAGAGAAGAAGAGGGAGAGAGGAAGAAGAAGAAGAATTGGCAGGCACTAACATGTAGGCTCCTCCATCCTTGTAGACATGTGGCATCAAAACCACTTTGGAATGGGTTGAAGGGGGTAAAGTGGACGTTTGGTAAGTTCAAGATCTCTCGAACGGTTTCAAAGTTCAGGGTTGAAAATCGAACCGAAGCCAGAGCTCAGGGTTGAAATATGGACTTTTTTCTATGTAATATGTAGGGTTGGGCATTCCATTTGCTTGGATTATGCAGCAAGATTAATTGACTTTTTCTTCCTTTCCTGCGAACTTCTGTTTTGAATCTAAGTCAGAGAAACAAAAAACAGTTAAAAAAACTTAAGCTACTAAAGCGAAGCAACTTTGGTCCTTTTCTGATTTATTCAGTTCTCGGCAAGAAAGCATTACATGTTAACATGCAAGAACCAATATGCTCAGATATCAAACATTACACATTACTTGTACAACTTGCTGTAAGCCTGTAAGATGCTGTGTAGAAATATCACCCAACTCATACTATGGATTTATCATTGTCCTTGTTAAGTATAATAATAGATATTGGATACACAAATATAAATCCTAATGCCTCTTATTATACTAAATGGTATTAAGAACACAGCACCAGACCCCAGTATCCTAATAGAACATATAAAAAGATGTAAACACAACACATATACGTGTACACACACCATAATCATGACAGTGATACACAAAACACAGATGAAATTCGGTTGTAGTTCAGTTTGTTAGAAGTGAAATCTGCACCGGGCACTTCATCCCAAACAGTACTATAATAGCCATATCACAAACAACGTTACATACTGAATACAGGCTAAACTGAATGTTTTTGAGATTTCGGGCCGGTGAGTTTCTGCCCACCCTAACAGCATGCGTTCAGTAACTCATGATGGCATAAAAAACATTTCAGCGGCACTAAATAAACCGTGTACTAGATCCTGCATACAAAATGGCAAGAACAGGCACGAGTACCTACCAGGATGCGCAAGAACCGCAGCAACCAGCCAGCCAACAACCAATCCAGAACCAAGCCTTCTCGATCACATCCTCAGCTCATAGAACCAATCCAGAATGACAAGGGCGCCTGCAATTAGAACCACATCACAAAGAGATACAGAGATATTTATCAAAGGGGTCATCACTTCGAAGGCTTGACCAGTCCCAATCAACAGTAAGTACCACGAAGCTGCGCAGGGCACTAGGTGGAAATCCAATAGTGACAGGTAGCAGCTCAAGACTGAAAAATCAGAGCACTAGAATGCCAAGCGAGTCGCCGTTGTGTTTGACTATGCATTGATGTTGAAATGGAAAATGCCTAGAGACTAGTAGCGCTAAGAAACCCATAAAATCGCCTCCTGATTTTTTTTAAAAATAGCGGTGAAATTACTACACGAAATTCATCTAGTAACCACCCGAAATCCGCATGGTCGCAGCGCCCTCGTGCTCTGAACGTACGAATCTGGACCAAAAACAAATCACGTCGAATTTACAAGAAAATTAATTCGGGAACCGCAGAAAAAGGCTACGAACTCATCCAAAAAATCCAAGCCCTTAGCTGGATAAATGAAACCCAAAATTTCGGAAAAAGTTGCGTGATAAACCCTTCTCCAATCTCCATATGCTAAAACATCGCAGAAAATCCCCCAAAAATCACAGAAATAAAACCTAAACAAATGTGGGAGAAACAAAATCGCCTCCCGGACTTCTCTAACTACAAGCTTCAACTCGTGCGGCACGGAACCCTCCAAGAAAAAACAGCGACGCGGAGCGATGCATCACCTGGCCAATCCATCGTCACACCACGGAGAGGGGGATGAGAACTCCACCGCTTCCGAGCTGTGCAGTGGAAGACGAACGCAGGAGACGAATTCGCTTCCTCGCTCTCTGCTTCGCGCCGTTGAGAAAGCGAGTGTAGGGAAGGCTAGCATGTAGGGCTCGGAGCGAGGAGTCGAATGGATTTCGGCCTTTTTTCTCCGCAAGCTTAATTAACGAGTCAGAACCTTCTTGGACTGAGGCACTCTTCTTTTCGGCTTCTAAAAACTGTTTTTCAACTTTTCTACAATAATTAATTTTTAAACAGAGTATTTTTTAAGATAGGATCTACTAGTTAATTATAGTACATACTTTACTAACTTCATTTATATCAGCAAAAACCGTATGCGAGTTTCTGTTACTCTGTAATCTCTTGTACAAACAGCTCAAAAGTCACAAGCCGCAATCAAAAGCCACAAGCCGCAACCAAAAAGAACATGCCCTGAATGCGCTCGTATTGGCATGTCTATCATTTATAACCATATAAAAAATAATAAAAACTATCTGTTATAACTACAAAAAATCTAAAAAAAATCTAATGAACAGTATACCGTTCTACGGTATACCATCGTCGAGAGCCGCCGCCGCCACTCTCTTGTGCTCCTTACTCCCGGCCGCCGCTCCCTTCCTCTTGCTCCCGTCGGCCTCTCCCTTCCTCCTCGTCGCCGCTATGGATTCATCCTTTCCCCGAACAAAGAAGGAGGTCGAAGGGAGACAGCGGCCTAGCGGTAGGTGGCGACGGGGACGATGGGCTGGGTAGGCGGGCGGTGGGCGGAGCCGGTGGGCAGTGGCAGCGGCGGCTGTGGCAGTTAGGTTGGGCAAGGCGGCATGGTGGGAGGGGTTAGGAGGCTGCGCGGTGAGGCGGTGATGGTGCTGCTGGCTGCGAGTGGTGGTGGAGGGGGCGGGGGTCGGAGGAGGAGGCGCGTGGAGCTGTGACTGGTGCTAGAAAAAAAGATGGGGAGGGTGGCGGGCATAAAGAAGAAAGAGGGAGAGGAGGGCGATGGCCGGTGTCGGAGCAGGAAAAGAGAGGAGGGGAGGGGAGCGGTGGCACTTTGAGAGAAGAGAAAGGGAGTGGAGGGGCAACGCGAGGGGTATGCTGTCAAGATACTTCCCGACGTCATACTGTGCCATAGTCGCTCTCTAACTAAAAACCATCAAGCGTGGCCCAACAAAACAAGACCAAAATTTTCCATTTGTTTCTTCTGAGTCATCTGTGGTTCGAACCAAGGACTCCAAGAGGCGAGACATCCCATTGACATAAAAAAGGCAGGGCCCATGCATCGGTGGGATTCATCGTTGCTAGTGCACTGTGCTTTTGAGACTTGAGAACTTGAGACGCAAGGATCTTGTATAAATTTTATAAGATATGTCAATTCTCGTAGGAATTAAAAAAATTCACGATCCAAATGAGCTCTTAAAAAGATACAAAATTGATCACTACAGTACTTGCTACAATTTCTATAGCAGCTGATCTCTAAGCTATGGATGAGGCTTCTCTGTCCACTTTTCCCATTTCCTTTCCTGCTCCCTACTAGGTGTCAAAATTCTATTGGCTCTAGTTTTATTGATGGACCTGCAAGGTTGCTCTCCTCCCCAACTAAACATCGTAATATCTCTTGTCTCTTTTCCTTCCCAAAGGGAGTATCTTTCTGGCTTCCATCAAAATCGATCTCTCTCGCTCTCTCTGCGCCAAGGAGTAGTAAATCCCCAATCTTGGCTAACCTAGCTCATCAAAACAAGGCAAGGTAAATAGCTAATTCTTCTGTTTGGTTCCCTCGCTAAACGAATCTGCAGCTCTGTACTAAGTCTTGACATACAACAATATAGCATTGGGAAAGCTTGCTAGTAGCAATCGAACAGAACAACATCACTAGTAAGGCTCTGCATATGAACTAATTAGATCCCTAAAGTGCACAATGCTCTAGTAACTTGAAAAATATAAATATACATGATTTTTGAAGTAGTAGTAAATGAAGATTGTAAGTAAACTAAGTGAACATATTATAGAAATCTATGTCAAGTGGTTGAATCGGCTGCTTCCCTTGATGATATCCTTGGTTTTGTTCGTATGATGGTATAGAAGTACCAAATGATTGGTGCATTGAAGCATCCACAACTGCATAGTACTTCGATGCATGTATGAAATTTTGGTTATTAGGAACCTCTGAATGACCCTACAAAGAAGGGAAAAATATCAGTGGTGATAATGTAAGAGAGTACTCTTTTTGAGAAGTCAATGTTTTATGATCATTATACCATTATTGTAGCATATGAATGTGGTTTCTATGCTACAAGTCAAGGTTCTAGTATATTTGCCAGGTTGTCATCATTCTTCTTCTTTTTCCTCCTTCATGATGATGCTTTCTTTAAACCACTAATTGGTCTAGCTGACCCACGGATTTTCTTCGCCTTGTGCTTGATGCTTTTTGGCTTATTAGGCTTCTCACTTTCTTTTCTAACTATAAAAAAAGGGCATTTGGAGGTGCATAGATCAGGCTATGATAGGAGTAGACGAGTAGTTATTAAACTAATAACATAATAATCATATAGTAGTGTGATATATACCTTGTGGAGTAGAGGAACTATCTAAATCTGGATCAGATATAATTTTCAAGCTGTTCTCTATATGTTGTGCCAATATCTCAGCATGATTAGTAGACAAAGAATATGTTTCCACTGATTTTGCAACTCGAGCAACTATTCGAACAAACATTCTGCAAAGTGTGTAGTACTGAATTGATAGCTTTATTCTAGGATCATCATGCATATTGCAATTGCTACTTATATGTAGGACTTTTGCATCAATTGTCCATCTTTTCAATATATATTGTTCAGGAACTGATTTGATGATATTGGCGTCAAGTATCTTTAGTGCATGAGAGCATAGGATGCCAACAAATTCAAACTTCTTGCAGCTGCATTTGACCCTTGGTTCCAATGAACAGAATTTAACAATATGCCCACGATGCTTACCATGAGCTTTTACTTTGCAAACCTTTTCTGCATCAACATCACCATAATATAATAGGTCACAATTCAAAGTCTGCAACACTTCATCCTCAAAAATCTTAAATATTGTTGGAGTATAGACTATAGCTTCTAGTGGTAAGATTATGGCTATGCTCATATACAAAGTCGTAGACATATTAGAACACATCTCTAAGACTTATCTCTTTATACATGCTTGCCACTTACATCGTGTTTTCGGCCTATGGAAACATTTACCATTGTGTGAAGTTTCTGCACTTTTATCAAGGCCTCGAGTTCCTGTAAGTATAATAAACTGATTGAAATTACATATCGCTACGTAGTCATAGTAAAAGAAAGTCAGTAAATACCTTCACGTGAACAACAAAATGTTCTGTTCTTTATTATTGTAGAATTTCTCACATAATGGTAGCTTCTTCTTCTAATAGTAAAACCCACCTCATGAGCATAGGTATTGTAAAAGTCATAAGCTTCTTAAATTTCATTCTAACCTTCGGTATCAAGTCTTGAAAAGAATATTTTGTTTGAGGATCTTCGATTTTTCCATGACCCTATTTTTGGTAATATTTCCCATGAAAAAAGAAAAAAAATATCAATGGAGCTGCCATACGAGCAATCTGGATGCACATATGTATGTTTATAACAATCAAATTTTAACAATGACATAATTGTTCAACTCAAATTAAACCAATTCTTCAAAACAAAAGGAGTAACGATGGTGTTCCCAGGTTACTAGAAGAATTGTTGGGTTGCAACTATGATGTCGCTATTCCCAGGTTACCAGAAGAATTGTTGGTTGCAAATGAGATACCGCTGCCATAGAACAAGCCATGTCATCGGGTGTCGTAAGATTTGGCAAAGATGCCATTGCATCAAGGGATAGAAGATAACTAAGTTAGTTGATGGTAATGGATTTTGGAGATGCAATCTATCGATATGAAAAAGAAAAGAGTTGTGTGTTCTACATATTTTGGTGCTCAATTCTGTTCCCTCCATTAGTTAGATTTTGTTAGGCATCATAACTTCTTTGTTAATTCATGAAATGACGTTGCTTCCTTTCTTTAAAGCATGTAGAGATAATGATGTTTCATTGGAGAGAAAAGCAAACACTGCAGGTCCACCAGTAAGACTAGAGCAAATATAATTGTGACACCTAGCGGGGCGTGTAGAGATAACACCATTTTGTTGGGGAGGAGAGCAAACCTTGCAGGTCCACCAATAAAACTAGAGCCAATAGAATTGTGACACCTAGTAGGGAACAGGAAAAGGGAATAGAGAAGCCTCATCCCTAAGCTAAAGGGCATGTTCTAAACAGTGATAGCTTTTAGAAACCA
Source organism: Dendrocalamus latiflorus (assembly GCA_017311315.1). Taxonomy (NCBI): domain Eukaryota; kingdom Viridiplantae; phylum Streptophyta; class Magnoliopsida; order Poales; family Poaceae; genus Dendrocalamus; species Dendrocalamus latiflorus. The sequence goes on from CM029618.1 coordinate 5,319,449, forward strand.
AAAATCGTTTGGGATACGTTGGCTTCTTAACACCGCTTTTTTCCTTCTTTATTTGTATTATCCGTGGAGATATAACGGTATTTTTTTTATTTTTTTCTACTTTTCTTTAATTGAATACTTTAGAAAAGCTTACAACCGCTAAATGCTATTTCATCTAAATACCAAAAACCAACAGCCGCATCTGTTTGGAACATGCCAAAATTTCTCATTCGATAGTTGCAAAGTAATAATACGGAACCACATTACCATGCCTTCACTGTTTACTACACGAATGGTAGAGCACCCGTGTCATCATTGGTTACTTCACAAATGCAAAGAAATCGACCACTATGACTTGGGTATGACTCATTGAATCATATTGGGTTCTTTTTCACTTATAGCTTATGGCTTATATACTGTGTTACAGTAACTAGCTTTTAAACAGTACAACAACCATAAGCTACAGCCCAAAAGAACTTACCCATAACTATGGGTTTTATATAAAAGTTTAGACTCTGATTACAACGCAGAAAATTTTCTTAGATTTATGCAGAAATTGAGATGTTTCTTGTAAAAGTCTTGCAAAATTTATAAGTTCCGAACATACGCTTATTGACTAAGAAGAGCACTACTCAAACGTCTACAACTCTCCTGAAAATTGGTTTGCTATTTCGGATAAAGTGGTGCAAAATGCGGCACTACTGGTAACTGAAATCCTGCAAGGCACGTTATAACTGAAGCATGAAAACAAGCAAAAAACTGTGTTTCTCTCTGGGGGCAATGGGAATCGAACGGACAAATGTTCCTGGCAAGGAACTGTTGAGTGTGCATGATTGGGCAAATATGTGTGTGTGGATGGAGTAGGAATCGCACAAAGTGGTCCAGTTCTGAGCCACATGTCAGTGCATGCATAACTTGAGCGAAGCTCAACTGGCATAGAATCTTCTCATTCCTTAACTGACTTTGGACTCACACAAAGCATCTTTTGGATTTGTGACTGTGACTAATGAGAGGTCTTACCTACATGTTTAAACTTGGAATAACTTGGCTAGATTTGGTCAGGGTCAACCATGGGTCCTCCAAATGTTCTTTGTACAAAGCAGGCATGCACTACTCCTCTTTAATTCTTCAAATCCTTTAAACCAAGCAACTGTTAACCTTACCAATGAATATTGTGATTTGAACAATGTATGATCAGTGGTCAAATAGAAAAGGCAAGACAATTCAAAGTTGAATAAGAACATTGGAAAGAGTAAGACAATTACCACTATCTCTGAAGAAAGTGGGAAAGGACTCACACTGGTGTGTTCATCAGCAGTGGTGTGGCCGAGCCAGCCAATTTAGGAGCTGGAGCAGAGCCGGCCATCGTGCAACGGGAGGTCGGAGTAGCCGACCCGTACTGGGTGCCACCTCCCATATGGAAGCCCGGAGATCTCGTGTCGCCGGATGCTTGCACGCCAGAGGTGAAGAGGTAGGTGGTGGAGCTCGCCATGGAGCTCGGACGACGGCAAGGGTTCAATGGGGTTGTTCATCGGCAAGCATGGGCAGCCACTTAGGGCCTGTTTGGAACAGAGGAATTTCACAGGAATTTTGCAGGAATTTTGCAGGAAACAGTTCAATTCCCGCAGGAATCGGGAAAAATTCCCGCATTCCAAACAGGGCCTTAGGATCGCTAAGCGGTGGCTCCGCCCCTGTTTATCAGTTAGTTTTCCACGTATGAATGACTTACAAGATTGTTACACACAGTAAGTATTGGCGCAAATCATTTGTACATGCACTAGCACTAAAGTGTAGCACACATTTTGTGTCATTTTCTCTTCCAACTTTTTTTTTGTCATAGTCATACATCAACTACAAATCACGTAGGTTCTTGTAAATTACAAGCTGACCAGTCGTTATGTTGTTTATGTTCTTATTGGGATGCGTAATCACAAGAATTACAAGTAGGAAGGAAAGGAAACTTTACTAATACAACACCTACAGCAGAGATTAGATGCTAGTATAATGGCCTTCCAAAAAGATTAGATGCTGTGTAATCAACTAATCACTGCAGAAGCACAACTTGGCCTGATCGTTGGGCCCATGTTTGGTACAGATACCTCGAGGGGTTCCTTCGTTTTCGTTGAAGGACGAGTAGCCGCTAGTCTTTCCTCTACGGTGTAAGCTTTGGGTGAATTGTTTGATGCATGAAACTAAAAACATTTATATGCCCGGTTGTTCAAAGTACTCCAAACTTGCCTGATTTATTAGGCATTCCTTGATGTATTAGGCTTCTCTTAGTTAGCTTGGAGCTTCGATATTGTCGAAAGTGTTCCCTTTTTATATATGTTCCTACTGCCTTTGTTCCACCCCCGGTTATTCTATCACTCGCTCATGCACTCTGAACCCTTATATAAGCACATCCCTCTCTCTTGGAGTAGGTGACTAAGTATATTACAGTAGAACAACTTTGTTGTATATATTCTCTATAATAGACACATCATCTCTAATTCTCCATGGAGGCACACTTCACCGTCGGCAACAACAACGGCGGTGACGATGACAAGAAGAAACAGCGGTGTCGTCGCCGCAGCAATGCCTGAAATCAAATTTTTTGGCGTATTTTGTGCACCCTCTACTATTGCAACTGTTCAGACTGCGACTCAACATCGAGCAACCATACTTCTTCATCGAAATGATGTTAGTGCTTCCATCAACAATATGAAAGAGTTGTGCAAAAGAAATTTATTTGATGGTCAAGATGTCGACCAGTTGAAGTTCTGTGAATATTGTGTCTTTGGCAAGTAGAAGAGGGTAAGTTTCAACATTACTAGTCATTTTTCAAAAGGTATATTAGATTATGTTCACTCCTGTTTGTGGGGAGAATCCTACATTCTATCACTTGGAGGTGCAAACTATATGCTGATCATCATTGATGACTACTCAAGAAGAGTTTGGGTATACTTCATTAAGCACAAATCAGATGTGTTCAATATGTTCAAAAAGTGGAAGGTTATGATAGAGAAATAGACCGTCAAGCATACCAAGAAACTCCAAACAAATATTGGCTTGGAGTTTTGCTCGAAAGAATTTGAAACATTGTGTCGATCGGAAGTCATCGTGAGACACTATAATGTTTCGGGTACACCACAACAGAATAGTGTGTTCGAGCCCATGAATAGAATCATAATAGAAAATGTGTGTTGTATGCTGTCGAATTAGGTCTGCAAGAAGTTTTTGGGCTGAAGCTGCTTCCACTGCATGTTATTTTATTAGGAAAGCAATACGAACTAGTCGGAGGTTTTAATTGAGATCATCTTCGAGTTCTTAATGGACTTTGTAGCAACCCGTATCAATGTGGCACTCTAAGATGCATGCGCCGAGTGGAGTCTAACATGGTTTCTCGAGGCACTTTCGATTACAACTCTATACCATTATCTTCTTAAACTCTTCGAGCGTGGGTTGTTCTCGTCTTCGAAAGTGTTTCTGTTCCAGTTTTTAATAGGTTTCTGTTTCATTGCCAACTAGGACTCTGTTTCTTTCACCGTTAGGGCTCTGATCCCTAGCCTTGTAGTCGCATGATTTAGACACGCAGAAACACACAAAAGTTTTCCATGCTTATAACTTCTCCTCATATAGTAATTTTGATTATGTGTTCTTGGTTTTTCATCTAAAAGGGTTTTCATGTTAAGTCTTTGTCTCGTATTCTTGATTGTCCTTGCTTGGTTTCATGCTCTATTTTGTCAATTTCATAACAGATGGTATCCGATCCTAACTTGTCGTATAGGCTTGATGTGGCATCTATACAAGAACAGCATCTGATTAGTGTGTTCTCATTTTTCCTTACGTTGCTTTAATGTGATCTTGTGTGGTTTCCTTAGTTCCTTCTTTTGACTAACTAGCGAGGAATTAGTGTTTGTTCAGATGCACCATCTTTCTGAAGGATTTATTCCAATTCTAAAGCATGAAGCATTTTCGGCATCAACCGTATGATAACGATGGAGATTGGAGAGTCATTTTATAATGCTTGGCCGGGAGATTCTGCAAGGTATAACTGACGGTCGATTAGGTTGGGCCGCCTCGAGACATTTTACACCACAAAGATTACCAGGCCACAGCCTGGTAGGGTCAACTCTGGCCCAGGTTATCATCACGGCATGAATTGTACACTCAAGAATTCGGATGTTCAATTTCTTTTCATGTAGTAAGGCTTATGTTTTGGAGATTCTGAAGTTCTGCCTACCAGAATGAGTTAAAATTGATAAATTATATTGTGAATTCCATGTACCTTCACTCTCCAGCCCAAACCCAGCCGCCCACATAGCAGAAAATCTTTTGGGATTAGTTCGTTGAACTAGTATCCCTAGTCCTATCCTTGTAAGCATGTTGTCATATGAATACACGTACAATAGTCAAGATGTAACAGGGCAATTTACTCGCAACTGATCCAGTTTTGACCGCGTAGTTGGCTCGTCCTTGTCTTGATTTCTCTCTCTATCACTCCTTATCCGTCCACATAAGCTCTCAACTGAACACGGCTGGGTAGCACGATGAGTTCTTGGGTCATGCATGACGTCTAACGCACTTGTCCATTAGCAGCGGCTTAGAGTAATTAGCTAGAAGCAAGAGAAATAGATTCGGTGGTGCGAGGTATTACCTTTTTTTTCAGTATAGTTTATGATTAACGATTTTTCTATCGCCTTTTCGAAATAATTTATTAGATTAATTTTTTCAAAACAATTTATTGGTTTATTAATATTTGATTCGTTTATACAACACTCTTAGGCCCTGTTCTTTTCAACTTCTAAAAGCTGCTTTTGGTTTTTCTATAGTAACTAGCTTTTAAACAGAGTGTTTTTTCAAGATAGAGTCTACTAGTTAATGGTAGTAGATACTTTACTGGCTTCATTTATATCGGCAAAAACCGCACGTGAGTTTCTGTTACTCTGTAATCTCTCGTACAAATAGTCCAAAAGCCACAAGCCGCAGTTAAAAGTCATAAGTCGTAGCTAAAAAGAACATGCCTTAATAGGGCTAATAGCCATCAATCTCCCATTGGCTGGACCTACCAGAGAGTCGCGAGGAGGCTCTGCCGTATGAACGCCCAATGCTCGTTGCAAATTGCAATGGAAACACGACGGACAGGGAGATGTGGCTGTTGGAAGAACCGAAGGGGGAAGGGACACATATCACATCGATGATGCAGGGAGGAATTTACAGGTGCATTTCTCTCTCAGCTCAAAATGCGCACATGCACTGTGCCACGGAGACGGAGCAACCTTGAAATCTGTACAAAAAGTGTATTATATCCTTGAAAAGACAGAAGAGAAAACATATATTGATGTGGCTGTGAGGCTGCGAACAACATGTACTAGCCTCCTAGGGGTTGGCCACCGCGAAGTTCCATCTTGACTCCTCGGCGAGTCGTGAGACGGCGACAGCGGCGCGCACGCGCGCTTCAGCTCCGCGGATCGGACGCGGTCGTCGTCGTGACAACAACGGCATACAGTCCACACGCATAGTAAGTAAGAATGTTTGTGTTGATTCTTGTCTTTAGCTTGTGAACAATAATAACTCACAAACAAACTTATAGAGAGTGTGGATCTTTTGTATGTTATTTTGATCAATATAAATAAAGTCACTATAGTGTATATAACTAGCAGAACTTGTCTTCAAAAGCTACTCTGTTTGAAAGTTAGTTACTATAGAAAAATCATTTATTGTAAAAAATAGATTTTAGAAACCAATAAAAACAGAGCCTTAGTCGATGACCTACTGCTCATGCATGCAAAGTTCTTTTCAATTTATAGCTTATAGGTTCTTTCAAACAAACAAACAAACAAACATACATTACGATTTCTCAATCGCTGTTCTAAGCAGCTCATCAGGGTAGACTTTTAGAAGCGACTTATCGCTTTATCGGCTATCGGTTCATACATACAAGCACTCACGTTAAGGCTAAAAACTACAAATCACAGCCATAAACCATAAGCCGCAGCCGAAAAGAACCCACCCAAAAAGAGCCAATGAATTAACCAATGGTGAACAACTAAAATTGAAGGACTAAAAGATAACAAAGGAGTGTGAATGGTGCCGATCAATTTTTCCCCAAGTATCCTCCGAATCTTCACTCAAATAACTACTGAGCTATCGAGATTAGAATTGAAAGTTAAAACAAAAGGTAGCAAAACACGAAATCAAAAATCCAAGAAAATCCAATGCACCGGTCAGATCTATCCCTAAACCCGGTCTGATGTCTCTCCAATTCTGTCTGACCAAATGAACAGTGAAATCAGGAGAATGAACAGTAAAATCAACGCTGTTTAAAATCCAAAAACCTTGTAACTTTTGATCCGTATATCTAAATGATATGAAACTTAGCATGCACCTCCTCTAGGATGTCACAAACCTATTTCAACCAACAATTAAGAAAATCGTTATCGAAGTTATAACCGTTTTCAATTTGAAGGAATATTGCATAAAAAAATAGGCAAAACCTAAAATAGTGAACATAACTTGCTCGTGGGTGGATGATGACCAGGATGACTCTTGATATATTGCCACATATTACAGCAAATAAGAACACCAAAGAAATCAAGGCAAAAACACTTGGATCAATAAATCACTCGAGAGGGTCAAATCCAAGCAAAACCGGATTTGTTCAAGAGCTTGCCAACCAGGTGTCTAGATGGATGGGGATTAATATTCAGAGGTCATCTGCACTTCTTACACATCATTGTCACAACAAGATTAAGAAGGGAGATAGAATATCAAAACCAATTAAAGTAAGAACAAATCAATCAACACAAGATGAATCCATGGGAGATGAATAAAGATTGATGGATTGCTACTTGAGATAATAAGGTTTTATAGTCACTCTATTTGGAGGAAAGGAGAGCACACAGTAGCACTCAACTTCACTAATGCTAATCCTAGAACCCGTTAAATAGATAGAGCAACCAGTACCTATCTAACTCTTAGTGGATACTATCCATTTAGCACATAAGAGAAAACCCGTTAACCCCACACAATACGGGTTTTACTCACACACAATATTTATGCATGCTTTTTAAAACACATAAGCTTGAATCCGCTAAGTTTTTAGCCTTGATCCAATTTGATCTTCTTAGCTTCTCCTTGCCCTAAACTGCTCTCTCAAGCACTATGGTTTTGATCTAAGGTAGTTTTCGATATATTGGTCAAACAACCAAAATACTCTTTTTTGACCAGGTCTTTATCTTCTATTACAAGCAATCACTATACTTACCATGTATAGGTGCTCCACTGATTTGCTATGCGTCGGCAAGTTCTTTTGTTCTGGTTCCATCGAACCATGCCTCATTTGGATCGACCAAACTATATGGAGCAATTCACTGCTCGAACTTCTCTTCAATATTTTTTTGTCTTTCTCGTGCTATGCGTGAGCTCAACTATCTCACTCGGTATCCTTGATCATTCTGGACTTCAGCTTCTCCATGACTGTTGATCATGGTTGACTCTTACTGACCCTACAAAGAAATTACTTCTAATCACAAGTACTTCACAACTTGATCCATATTAGCCATAACATATATCATGCAATATATATGCACTGACCTAGGTCAACCAAACTCAACCCATGTTTGAAATTCCCAGAATTTAAAAACCAACTGAGAGCACCTTGGCTGGCCGATCTAACCGCAAGCCCTGGCCGGTTAGACTGGTTTTGGCCAGAGGCTTGATCGCTGGGGAGGGAAGGTTTGACTGCCCCCTCACTGGTTAGACCAGCTGGTTTGAAGGCCATCTAAAAAATCAGACAAATTTGCAATTTTGATTTTCACACTTACCAAAAGGCAATAGTTCATCACAACATAATTCTAGACTTTCTCTCATAGTCCTTAAAAAATGAATTGGAACGCCCATGGTTGAAAAGGATGTAAATTGTATGTTGCAGAGCATCAAAATTTGTGAGACAATGTGAAGATAACCCTATATGTATGAGGAGTATTTGATTTTATTATGTAAATATTGTTGAAGTTTGAATTTGGTTTTGAAAGTTTGAAATGTTCAACATTATTGTTAGGTGCAAAGCGGCTTGATCGCCATAGGGACGGCGGTCTGACCGACCGGTGGTCGGTGGTCTGACCGCTATGGGGCAAACAATCAGACCGGCCATATGGCTTTTGGAAATTGCACAGCGAACACTTGTGTAAATGTGTTTGAGGATGTGTTTGCACTAGGTGGTACCTAAAATAGAGTTTTAAGCTAAAACTAGATAGATTTTAACCAAAATTTTAGCGAGGGTGTTTTTTGGTGCTCTTAAGTTGTCAAACTGACCAAACACCAACGGTCTGACCAGCTTGGTAATGGCGGTCAGACTGACTTTTGATGAATTGGTGTTGAAATTATGAATTTTGGTTTGAGGTTTGGTCCTAGGGTTAGGATCAGTGTATGAACATGGTTGAGTGTGTGCACGACATGGGTACTGGTGTTTTGTTGTATTGTGTTGTATGATGCATTCATTTGACTAATGTGAGTTAAGTGCATAGAACTTATGCTCAAGATAGTTGCTTGGTCTTTAAATGTGTAGGTGGCTTGAATAACGTTAGCGGTCAATGGTAAGGAACCAAGACTAGACGAGAGAGCTGAGATCCGTGTGGTCACATAAATCCGATTAAGCCTACATGGCTCAAGCGGGAAGCATATAGAAGACAATGATCATAAAGAGATGAGTTGGTGCATTTAGTACGCCTACTAATGAGGTCGATGCACATAGAGACGGTTCGGAGGAGTCTGAATGCGTGAAGATGTGATGGCTAGTCATTGGGCTCTAGGGATTGTGTGTCAATTGATGATTTTGTCTATTGTATGGTGCTACATGATGGTTTGCTTGTTGTTGTTGGTTGTACGACTCCGGAGCTAGGTGATGGTGAAATGGATGGAACCAGAATTAAGTTAGGAGAGCTTAGGTCTAAAGCGGTTCAGGGATCAGGACAAATCTAGGGGAGTTGAGGTCCAGGACGATCAAGGTGCCGTTGGAAGATGACTAAGGCTAGCGGAGTGGTTACAAACTGGAATGACAATGAACCGAGGTGGGAGCTACCGATGGTGGACATGAAGGGGAACAACAGGGTGGATCGGAGCTAAGCTCGGAAGAGCTGAGGCCTAGAATGGTCAGGAAAGCCAGGTGCCATTATGGTGCATAGAGATGCATGTAGCACGCCAAGTGATTTAGGCTTGTTTGTAAGTGAGGACAGTCTGGTAGGATCCGAACGCGTGAGAGATTTAGCGGCAAGTCATTGTAGTCACATGGAATTGAAGATGAAGCACATGGTTGCTTCAAGGCAAAGGAATCACAAAGCTTCGTGGGAGGTAGTTTAGGGTAAAATAGTCTTTTTGCCCCAAACTAGAAACTTGATCAAATCATGGCACATGGAGGTGCAAGAGAGGTGGTTTAGGTCAAGTATATGCTGAAAATACTAAATGGATCAAGTGTTGATTCACTATAGGGTTAATAGTTGTGTGCGCTTTGAGAATAGTGAATGTGTGAGTGTAAAACCCAATGTAGTGTTGGGTTAACGGGTTAGCCCATGTAAATGGGTAAAACCTATCTAGATGGTTGGTTAGGGTTTATTGTGAGCCTTCATATATGAGGAAGGAGATGTGTTGGTTTAGGGTTAAGTTTTTGGAGAAGCTTGTTAATAGCCAACTTGGGGAGGTTACGGTTCTCGGAGAGAATCTTTTAGAGATGGGTCGTGGCCCTTAAGCTTTTTTTTGTTATTCTTAGGTTTTGTGAGTAGTTATAGACATTTATCTTCAAGTACCTATAGATATCAAAATTCATCCAAATCTTTCTTCTCTTTGCTCAAGTGTAGAAATCTTAATTTGGCTTAGAGTTTGGTGTTTTCTTCTCCCCTCTTAATCTTAAGAGATGAAATATAAGTTTATTTAATCAATCTTTACCCATCTAGATCACTCATATAGCAAGACTTGAGATCAAGTCTACTTTTGCTTGTTCTTGGCTCAAATATGAGTTTTCGGGGTCTTGATAGTTTTATTTTTAATCATTGTCTAGATTAGTTTGCTATGGCATATAGTGCCTAAATTACCTTGCTATGACATGTAAGAGTAGATCTGGATCATCAAGTAAGAACCAATTTGTATTTTAGGGTTTTTGCAAGAGCATGACATGTCATTTCACTTCGTACGAAGTTGTTGAGTAATTACAAGCTACGTAGTTCGATCGATATCTTACCAGGCGCTGGGACACTTGCTGGTCTGCTGGGTTTTGAAAGGAGACCTCCCCCGATGTCGTTGTAGATGACCTTGCTCTAATCCAATTTCGAGTGCGGCCATCCAGGATATTGGTAAATGGCGGGGCGGTGTCCTGCAGGGCTGCCTGTGCATCCTCGCTCCTCTACTGCGGGATTTTACCCGCATACCCAGCTGTGCCAAGTCTGTGGGGGTGTGTGTTTTTTTTCCTAGAGGGCCTTGTGCGCCGTACTTGTACTTTTGAAATCTTCGGTCGTCTTCATCGCCTTGAACTCTTCCCATTGTGGTTCCAGGAATGGGTATTTTTGAAAGGGCATTTCGTCGGTCTCCACGTAGTCCTTGACAAGCGTGCTCTTGAAGTTCTTCCATGCTTTGCACGCCCCTAGCAAGGCTTGTCGTTGCACGACGTCTTGGTGTTCTTCTGGGATCTCAAATGATGCCATAATTTCTGTTAGCAGCTCACTTTTTCGAGTCGCAGGCATGTCCTTCCACGAATTGAATGTGATCTCAATTCGTTCTCGTGTAACTATTCCGATCATGCTTCTTCATGCGTTTACTGCTTTGCGAGGAAGGAGAGGGACCCCAGATACATTGACCTGTGTGATGGTAAATTGGCCCTCAGGCTTCTTCGATAGCCCTCTTCCTTGGCGTCTTGATTTTGGAGCTGACGCCTCCGGCGATGGTGTTGAAGAATGCCCGAATGACATGTTGCTCAATTTGTGGGTCTATTAGAATAAGATAAGAAAGTGCCATACCATAAGATAAGAAAGTGATCATATTGATTGGTTCCATACAATTTGTGGGTCTTATGAGGAAGATGAGGAAGAGAGGAAGATGAGGAAGAGAGGCTCAATGTTAGGAAGGAGGAGAGGAGTAGAGGCTCAATATATGATGTAGATCTTATATTTTCTCTTGATTAAACCTCCAAAGCGAATGAGCTACATTATACATTAACATATACATGAATACAAGCTGCAAGTAGCTAGTAACGGGCAAAATGAAGTTAGTATACATTAACATGCTGACTAAAGCTACATTATACATTAACATATTTAAGATGCATATTTGAGATGCATACTTGGACAAGACTTTGCATATTTGAGATGCAACTTTAAACTTCAAATCCCATATGCTGACTAGAAGATACTCTATAGTAATGTACAAGATAACAGCACATGAAGCAACAAGTTAATAGTGTATCTACACTGAATATCTACATTGCATCTACAAGATAACAGAACATGAAGCAAACAGTAGAGAAACTACACTGAAAATCAATAAGAGCAACCATAGATTACTAATTGTGACAAGTAGTCTTTATAGATCACTAGTGTATCACCAAGCAATTGTTGTCTCAGCAATCAAATAAGCATAACTTACAACACAAGACTCAAACATCTTAAATGATATATATGAACTAACACTACATATATGAACTACCACTGCATATATATATACTACTGAACCATATATAAACTAGCACTGCATATAGACTAAATCCTAATCCATGGGAGATAGTGAGCACCAGTGTGATACAATGAGCACCAGTGTAACTGACAAAATGAGTTGTACAATGCTTACCGACGATGGGGCTCGGGGAGGCGGCGACGAGGTGCTCGGGGAGGCGGCTGTAACATCCTGATTTTCAGAGCCTTTTTGAAGCTTTTAAAATAAAATTCACCATTTGAATTTTTCTGGAATTAATTAAAGCTTAAATGGAATTTTTATGAATTAAAAAGGATTTAATATGATTAATCTGAACATGAACATTTGCCAAAATTATTTTAATTGAGTTCCCTGAGTCTCAAGGGCTTTTCTGGAATTTTCTGGGATTTTTCTGGAGTTATTTGCTATTTTCTAGAGCTCAAAAGTATTTATTTGAATTTCTGAAAAAAGAAAAAGAAAAGAAAATCCCAACCGGCCAGTGGGCCGAAACCCACCAGCCGGCCCAGCCCAGCAGGCCGCCAGCCCGCAACGCCCCGCCGTGCCACGCGTCGCACATCGGTGCCACGCCCGCGCCCGCCTTGCCCCTGCCGATGGTCGACGCGTGTCGCCATCCCGGCCGCCCGCTCACGCCCGTGCGCCATCCTCGCCGCTCGCCCGTCCGAGCCGCTGACAGGTGGGGCCCACCTGTCAAGCGTATCGTCCCCGGCCGGGACTCCCGTCTCCGTATCCGGCACGACTCCGCCGCCGCCTCGCCGTCTCCGCCCAGGACACCTCCGCCGTCTTCCATCCGGACACCTCGACGGCCGTGTATAAATACGGAGGCCGCCCCCTCGACTTCCTCGTCCCGCAGCCGCTGTCGCCGCCGCCGCTTCTGCCGCCGTGCGCCTCGCCGCCGGAACCCGAAGACGCCGCCCTCGCCGATGTCGTTCGCCTCCGCCGAAGCCGCCGCACGTCGCCGCCGTCGTTCGCCGTCGTCGGTTGCCGCCGGTGAGCCCCGCCAGCCAGATCCCATACCCCGCCGCCGTCCCAGACCCCGCCGCCTGAACCCCTCGTCGCCGGTCAGCCGTCCGCCACAGCCCCGCCGCCCGGCCATCGCCGCGGACGCGCCTCGCCGCCGCCTCGGCCGCGCCCCGCGTCCCCTCGGTCCCCGCGCCGCCCCGTCAGCGCTGGCGTCAGCCGCGACCCCTCACCTTCCCGTGGATCGGGTCCACCGTGCGCCGAGCCGCTGACACGCGGGGCCAGCCTGTCAGCCGTAAGCCCCGTAGACCCGTGCGCCTTTGTGCCACGTCAGCCGAGCCCAGTCAACCGCCACGTCAGCTCGTGCGCACACGTGTCCTGCCACGTGGTCGCCACGTCAGCTCCGCCGCCTGCGCCAGCAGCCCAGTCAGCCGCACTGTTTCGTGCGCCGAGTTCACCGTAGACCCGTTCTCCCGTGCGCCCGGTCCACAGCACAGTGCGCTTTTCCAATTTTTCCCCGATTTTCTTTAGATCCAATTTTCTAAGAGCCCGTTCTCCACTCGATAGCCTGTGGGTGTGTCGATTGGCTACTGCGCTTTCTTTTGGTTTTCCGCTGCTAGTTTTTGTTAAGCCCTCCGGGCTAGTCTATTGTAAGCTTGGCCATAAGGTCGTACTCTGATAATTATCAATATAATTTGGTTTTTCCTTAGAATATCGTGATATGGATGATATTTATCTTTGTACATACTGTGTGCACTAGCGTGATCCTGGACTAGTGCAGAATACACAGGAGAGTCCGGATTTGTATATTCGGGTCTCTACAGAGATGGTATCAGAGCCAAATCGACTGCAGGACGAAGCCCTAGTTAGAGTGGTCGAATTAGTAAAGTTTTCAAATTTTATTTTCTAAATCAAATCAACCAAATGACGATCTAGTAATTCTTTATTCTTATCTCATTCTTAGGTTCTTACTCTTTGCCTCCTCTGAAATATTGTTTTCGAAACTCAATTTGACTTCTTATCTCTATAATGTCCATAGATGTCTCGAGTGTCCCTCAATCAAAGTGAAAGTTGGCATGGAATTCTTCAAGTTGTGTTGTGAAGATTGGATCAAGGAAGCACCCAATATGTCAAGACAAGATTAGAGATTTTCGTGAAGATTAGGAGCTATTAGATTTGAACCCTGTTATAGTTTTTAGCATCGTATAGATCGTCTTGCTTCTTATTTGCTGTTGGGTGGGATGTGAGCTGCAATTTTGCTTCTAGCATTATGATGCAGTCATGTCAAAAGTCTTTCTGTGGAGTTTGTTGCTTCTTTTGTTAGCCTTTTCGGCTAAGTGTTTGCTTAGTTTAGGTTGCCATTAGAATATCCCCCTTAGACGAGTTTACCACTTACCTTTGCTTTTCCCTCTTACCTATTGAGCCCTGAAGAGTAAATTCTCAGCAAGTGATCCTTCTTTCAGAGCAGAGCAGAAATGGTTGACACTCGGAACACAGCAAGATGTAGTCAAATGAACCAAGACCCAGAGGGCAGCAACACAAACCAGGCAACTCAGGGACCACAAATAATCCCAATGGGTCTGGATCCTATCCTAAGTCAATTTTTGGCAGCGCAAACTCAGCTCATACAAACAGTGTTACAACAAGTGGACAACGACGCCAAAGCTTCCCTGGTCATTCCATCTATACCTTGTCAGCGGTGTCCCTCTGATGAGTCATTGAGAATCAAGGCACAAGAAGCGCTTCGTCAAGACAACAACATGGGAAATCGTTCTTCTAAAAACCATTATCCAGGGAGATATGTTATCTGCTACCGTTGTGGTGGGGACGGACACCTAGCCTCACGATGTCCTCAAAAAGGGAAGCCAGCACAAGAGTTTGTTTGCGCCAACTGCGACAGAATCGGCCACAAATTTGCCAGGTGTCCCAAAAGGAAGGCAATCCAGTACAAAGCCCGCAACCGTTATGGCAAGGAAGGGCACGTGATCCAAAAATGCTATCTAGAGAATCAGTTCAAGAATTGTGCCTGTACTCGCTGTGGAGAGATAGGACATTATGCTAGTGAACATGAAATCAGTTGCTCTAGTTGTGAAGGAACTCATTTTCTTAGAAATTGCCCTATGAGCAAGATCACTTGTTACCTGTGTGAAGGCCAGGATCATAACCCATCACAATGCCCACTGGATTCGATATTGGCCTCAGTATTGCAACAGCAACGAGAGAAACTCCGAGCTACTACCATGAGTGCATTGACAAAAGAAGGTAGGGCAACAGGTACATTCACCAAGATACCATCAGAAGTCGAGGCACAACAATCCTACCTAGATAACTGCATGGCCCCACCAGATAAGGCACTTCTTCAAGGTGGAACTCAATTCCGTAAGCGGAAGATGTTATACCCAGAACAGAATGATGACCGTAGCCCCGGACTTGGGTGAGCCGAACCAAGGGAGTACAAGCAGGTTCCATAAATTTGATCACAAGATCAGCACCACCCCAGATGATGCACGGATATTTTGACAGCAATGTTGGCCATTCTCAACAGACCAAGGCATCAAAAGAAGGCGTGCAATGCTATAAATGCAAGAACATGGGGCATTACGCCAACAAGTGTCCACAAAAGCGTCGAGCAGTCAAGCCAATTTCACTCAACCATGGGAGTACCCCTACCAAGACTTCAGGAGCAAGCCGTGGAACGTCAACAGAACAAGGAAGTCAGATACCTCAAAGCGTTGCAAGGGGAAGCTTGGACAACGTCGTCTCCAACGTCGCACCTGGTAACCTATTCTTTTAGTGAGCCTGAATCTCGGGGTCGAGATTCCGTTTAAGGGGGGGGGGAGGTTTGTAACATCCTGATTTTCAGAGCCTTTTTGAAGCTTTTAAAATAAAATTCACCATTTGGATTTTTCTGGAATTAATTAAAGCTTAATTGGAATTTTATCAATTAAAAGGGTTTAATGTGATTAATTTAAACACTAACATTTGCCAGAATTATTTTATTTGAGTTCCTTGAGCCTCAAGGAATTTTCTGGAATTTTATTGGATTTTTTCTGGATTTATTTGCTATTTTCTAGAGCTCAAAATGATTTATTTGAATTTCTGGAATTAGAAAACCCCCCAAAATCCCTAAACCGGCCCGGTCCAACCCAGCCGCCGGCTCGGCCCAGCCAACCCAGCCCGAGCCGCTTCGGCCCAGCGCGCCCCGCCCCGTGCCACGTGGCACGCATCCGCCCGCTCCCCGCGCCCGCCTTGACCCCTCCGATGTGCGCCACGCGTCGCCCATCCACCGAGCCGCTCGCGCCCGCACGCCATCTCGGCCGCGCCTTTGCCCGTGCCGCTGACAGGTGGGGCCCACCTGTCAGGGCTATCGTTCCCGACCCGGACTCCGCCCGAGCGCGCCGTCTCCGCCGCGGACTCCGAGTCCAGCCCGAACCCGCGCCGCCGCCTTCCTTTCCGTCTCGGCGTCCGTATCCAGCCCGTCGCCGCCGTCCGTGTATAAAAGCGGTGCCCGCCCCCTCGGCTTCTGCACCCCTCGAGCCGCCGCCTCCGCCGCCGCTCTTCGTCGGAGCCCTCGCCGCCATTGCCCGGCCATCGCCCGACGAAGCTCGCCGTCGCCGGACCCGCCACCGTTTTGCGCCGCCGTTGTTGCCGCCGGTGAGTCGTCGCCTCCGTCGCCGACTAGATCCGCCCGCCGCCGGTCAGACCCCGCCGGCCAGGCTCCGTCCCCCCCCGCTCGGTCGCCGCCGTCGCACCCGCGCCTCGCCGCCTCGGCCGTGCCCCGCGCTTCCTCGGTCCCCGCGCCCGCGTGAGTCACCGCTGACGCCAGCCGCCCGCCGCTTCGCCTTCCCTGCGCCTGGTCCGCCGTGCGCCGTCTCGCTGCCAGTCGGGGCCCACCTGCCAGCCATGCACCCGTGAACCGGTCGGTCAGCCGAGCCACGTCACCAGCCCAGTCAGCATCCACCTCAGCCCTAGGGTCCACATGTCTTGCCACGTGGCTGCCACCTCAGCAGCCGAGCCGTCCCAGCCAGCCACGTCAGCCTACCACGTGTCTGCCCCGTCACCCTGCCACGTCAGCCAATCGCGCATACGTGGTCGCCACGTCAGCACCCGCCGCCCGCACTGTTTCATGAGCCGCGTCCACCGTAGACCCTCCTCACCGTGCGCCCGGTCCACAGCACAGTGCACTTTTCCAATTTTCCCGATTTTCTTTAGATCCAGATTTTCCAGAGCCCCGTTCTCCCTCGTCCTAGCTCCGATTGACCCGATTCTTTTTCCTAAATTCATCTAAAATTGAGCTCTACCTTTTGGTTCAGGTTTAAAAGTTTTTGGAGTTCTTTTGAAAGTTTATTTGATTTTATTTTGTCTTTTCGATTTGCTTTCTCTCTCGTTAGATCACGTGTTCGAGGGAGCGGAAGTTAGATTTGAAGATCAAGAGCCCTCAGCTGAGCAAGGACAAGGCAAGTCGTGTCCTTTGATCATGTTGAACCCAGTTTGCAATCTATTATTTAATTATTTTGTTTTAAATTATCTTGCATTGCTATTGTTATTCAAACCCTTGTATTGGTAGTTATCGTCCCAATTGGTTATTTCTCTCCTTGATATTTTGGAATACCTTGATGCCATTGTCACCTTAGGTTGGGAATTTAATTAGTGATGCTATGTTATTTGTCACATTGGGTTGGTACGATTAGAATGCTTAGCCTTGCTTATTTTGCGAAAGGTTTCATCATCATATGTGATTAATTAATTTGACCTAATGAGATATTGAATCGTGGTTGGTGCCACTGTTATAAAATTTGTGCCGTGACGTTGGTGCGTCATTGGCGGTGGTTATACAAAATTGGTTTTCACTCGGGCGAATGATCGTGCAGTAAAGGGGGAAGTGTTGGAGCACTTCGAGGGATGTGGTAGTCTCGCCCGAGAACACTTAAGGACTTAACTTTGTGCGCCATTGATCTGAGTCTTACCGTGCAAACCACATGTCTGGTATGGGACAGACCTGGCTGATTAATTTGTGATGTTTCAATTCTGGTTCCGCCATTGGGATGTCAGTGGGTGTCGTATACATTCCACGGGGCGCAAGGGGGGGTGTGATGCGAAACCCTAGCGGGCGGGATTGGGTTGGAATTGAACATTGTAAAGGCTTTGTTGTGATTACCTTAAGCTGAGGCTAATCACATCGTGTGGGTACAGTTGTGCAACCTCTGCAGAGTGTAAAACTATTCGAATAGCCGCGTCCTCGGTCATGGACAATGCTCGGTGATTTCACACGAGGGGTAGAGTTTTCATAAAAGTCTGGTTGGGTTGAGCTGGGAAGTGAATGGTCAGTTCACTTGTGGTTATATTCAATTCCTTTGATTATTAATTTAACGTCCTTTGTTAAAGATGCTCTTCAATCTATGTATGATATTTACTTCAAATTGTTGCTTTATGCAAAATTAACCTTTCAGCCATCCATTGGTAAGCCTTGCATACTATATTGCATTCTTTGTTACAAACGACTTGCTGAGTACTCTATGTACTCACGGCTTTATGCCCCTGTTGCTCAGTTGAGGAGGAGGAGAATCACCAGCAGAAGGTTCCAGAAGAAGAGTACTTCGACGTCTTCGCGGATTAGGCTTCGTTCTCCACTCGATAGCCTGTGGGCGTGTCGATTGGCTGCTGCACTTTCTTTTGGTTTTCCGCTGCTAGTTTTTGTTAAGCCCTCCGGGCTAGTCTATTGTAAGCTTGGCCATAAGGTCGTACTCTGATAATTATCAATATAATTTGGTTTTTCCTTAGAATATCGTGATATGGATGATATTTATCTTTGTACATACTGTGTGCACTAGCGTGATCCTGGACTAGTGCAGAATACACAGGAGAGTCCGGATTTGCATATCCGGGTCTCTACAACGGCCGTGTATAAATACGGAGGCCGCCCCCTCGACTTCCTCGTCCCGCAGCCGCTGTCGCCGCCGCCGCTTCTGCCGCCGTGCGCCTCGCCGCCGGAACCCGAAGACGCCGCCCTCGCCGACGTCGTTCGCCTCCGCCGAAGCCGCCGCACGTCGCCGCTGTCGTTCGCCGTCGTCGGTTGCCGCCGGTGAGCCCCGCCAGCCAGATCCCATACCCCGCCACCGTCCCAGACCCCGCCGCCTGAACCCCTCATCGCCGGTCAGCCGTCCGCCACAGCCCCGCCGCCCGGCCATCGCCGCGGACGCGCCTCGCCGCCGCCTCGGCCGCGCCCCGCGTCCCCTCGGTCCCCGCGCCGCCCCGTCAGCGCTGGCGTCAGCCGCGACCCCTCACCTTCCCGTGGATCGGGTCCACCGTGCGCCGAGCCGCTGACACGCGGGGCCCGCCTGTCAGCCGTAAGCCCCGTAGACCCGTGCGCCTTTGTGCCACGTCAGCCGAGCCCAGTCAGCCGCCACGTCAGCTCGTGCGCACACGTGTCCTGCCACGTGGTCGCCACGTCAGCTCTGCCGCCTGCGCCAGCAGCCCAGTCAGCCGCACTGTTTCGTGCGCCGAGTTCACCGTAGACCCGTTCTCCCGTGCGCCCAGTCCACAGCACAGTGCGCTTTTCCAATTTTTCCCCGATTTTCTTTAGATCCAATTTTCTAAGAGCCCGTTCTCCACTCGATAGCCTGTGGGCGTGTCGATTGGCTACTGCGCTTTCTTTTGGTTTTCCGCTGCTAGTTTTTGTTAAGCCCTCCGGGCTAGTCTATTGTAAGCTTGGCCATAAGGTCGTACTCTGATAATTATCAATATAATTTGGTTTTTCCTTAGAATATCGTGATATGGATGATATTTATCTTTGTACATACTGTGTGCACTAGCGTGATCCTGGACTAGTGCAGAATACACAGGAGAGTCCGGATTTGTATATTCGGGTCTCTACAGCGGCCGAGGAGGTGCTCGGGGAGGTGGCCGAGTAGGTGCTCGGGGAGGCGGCGACGAGGTGCTCAGGGAGGCGGCGATGAGGTGCTCAGGGAGGCGACGACAGGCTCGGGGAGGCAGCGACGAGGTGCTCGGGGAGGCGGCGACAAACTCGGGGAGGCGGGGACGAGGTGCTCGGGGAGGCGGCCGGCGAGGGCTCGGGGAGGCGGCAGCGACGACGGGCTCGGGATTTAGATCTAGCTAGATCGAATAACTGCAGCGCACACGGAAAACCCTAGCCAGAGGGTATATATAGGGGGGCTTATTACAGACGGTTCTAAGTTTATAACCGTCTATGATAGTTATACTATCACAGACGGTTCTAAACTTAGAACCATCTGTGATAATAAATATCACAGACGGTTCTAAGTTTAGAACCGTCTATGATAGCCTTTACCCGACTGTGTAGTTATTAAGACAAACACCAACCAGCTGCATTCATGATCAACCACCAAACAGTTGCATGCATTCATATACAACACCAACCAGCTGCATTCACATTTTCACATTTTCTCATTCTCAAAATTGACTACATCACACTGCAGCATTGTTCTATACATAAATGCCAATTCACATATACATTACACATATACATCACATATACATAAATGTCAATTCATAAATACATCACACTGCAGCATTGTTCTATACATAAATGTCAATTCACATGTACATCACACATATACATAAATGCCAATTCTCATTGTACTTGCTTATTTCCTTTAAAATTAGCCCTTCATCATGATCAATGCGTACGTAACTAGTTTCGTCACGTTGTTCGTCGTCGACCCTTATGTCATTTCCAAAAGGAGGTAACTTGTCAAATTGATTGTATTTTTCCTCGTCCACTACATTCTCTACTCCGACAATTCTCCTTTTTCCATGAAGAACTACATGGCGTTTCTTATTTGTCGGGTCGGTCACATAGAAAACTTGAACAACTTGGTTGGCGAGCACGAATGGTTCGTCTTTGTACCCGACACGTTGGAGGTCCACGGTAGTGACACCGTACTTGTCAACCTTTACCTGTGGGAGATGCACCCAACAGCAGCGAAATAAGGGGATCTTGAAAACCACTTAGTCGAGCTCCCAATATCTTCTATGAACCTATAGTACGAGTTTCTCGACCCATCGGTACTGAACGCATCTATGCGGACACCGCTGTTCTGGTTTGTGCTCTTTACATCCTGAGACTGCGTATAGAATGTGTACCTGTTGTGGTTACAGACCAAACAGAGAGAGAGTATGGTAGTGGAGAGTTAGATGAGTAATGGCTTCGGGTTTCTCCCCATGGCCTGTGTTGTATATATACATCCACATGGGGAGTGCTTTTACAATTATACCCTTACATCTGAGTACTCCCCTCAGGAGTACTCATGTCACTATACATGTCCCATTATGGGCGATACATTCTTCTAACAGGCCTGCTAGGCTTCGGTGGGGGCCACCCCTACAACAGGAGCCTCTCACGGTGAAGGGCTTCACGGGCCGAAGCCATGTTGCGGAGCCCTTTGGCCCCCTCCGTCCCTGCGGCCTGTGAGCTTTTTCAACGTTCGTCGAAGTGTAGTGTTCGCCCTGTCGCGAAGGTATGGCGCCGGGCGGCTTGGCGAAGTCTTCGTCATCCACAGAGTCCTGCTGTAGCGGGGTCGGGGTTGCCGTCCGAGGCGAAGGTCGAAGTCGAGGTTGGCATCGCTACCAAGGACCGACGTCGACGTAGGGGGCAGATTGGAGGAGTTGGCGGAGTCAGATGCGTCGGCATAGGTAGGCGGAGCGGGACCCTAGGTTGTCGCGCACGCGCCAAGTGACAGCGGACTCCGGCGTCGAGTGCCCTTGACGATAAGCGACTGCCAGCCTGCCTAGCGAGGCTTGGTTGACGTGGCGCGAGACTTGAGGGGTCGTGGCCATACCACGTTGCGACGTTCATTCTTCTGGCCGTCCACGTGGCGAAATATGCTTGGCGCGGCGCAGGTCTTGAAGCATCGTGGCCATACGATGCTTCGACGCTCCTTCGCCAGTTGGACTCCTGCCGGTTGGCTCCCCCGCTGATGGGGTATATATATCGTGCTGGTGCGGCATTGCACCTGCATTGTGCGCTCGGATAGATGCTGCTCCCCTAAAATGGGCCTCTTCAGTGCATCCACATTCCATAGTGGCATTACACGACTTGGGGGATGTTGATGCACTGATGGTGGCCTGTTTTTCTTGGGAGCTTGGTTAGCGTTTGTTATCGGTAACTGGTCACACTTCCTGCCTTCGTGCTGCGTTTCTGCATATAACGGCAAGGTTTGCCCTGTTCTCCCAGACAGGCCCACCTTCAGTCGGGGTTTCTGATCGAGCCCATCCGCATTACTTGTGAAAGAATGTTGATGCACTGAAGGTGGCCTGTTTATGAGAACAAGCCAAAACTTGACGTGACGTGACCCCTGCCTATACCATATGTGGGGAATGCTGACGGACGAGTCCCTACGCGCAAGTCCGCTCCTCGAAGCCGAAGTCGAGGTCGAAACCGTGGCCGCGTTGGTGGGGTATGCTCCGCCGTAAGTTCGTTGGGCGGCGGAGCCGAAATTGGAACGGGGGTCGTCGCGACGCCAACGATGTTCCCCGGGCGCGAGGTGGATGCGACCCCGCGGTAGTGCGCCTTAATGGCTCCGGGGATCGCGCCGACCCCTGGGCTGGTACAAGCAGGCTGCTGTAGTTGTACGTGCTTGTCCACTCGGGGTGCACACGCGGCGGGCCATGATTGGCGCATCACATTTGCGGTTGTCTTCGTCACGCAGATTTGCGGTTATCCCCCGTACAGGATGGCGAAGTCCTCCTTGCCCTACGGTGTTAGGAGCGAGGTTGCCTCCCGGGCGTTGTTGTAAATATTGCGGTATAAGCATATTTGCACATTTAATTCCAGCCAATACAACCACATAAAGAGTATATTCCAGCATAAGAAGAATGACATTGATTGCATATAAACATGAAATTCTAACATGCCATTCAACTCTACATATATATTCAAAGAATATAGCTTACATGCTGCTGAAAATAACATAATAAACAGTCCTAAGAATATTAAAACAACTAATTCCAACATATAACAAATTAATTGTTTTATTATTGCTCTCAGAACAGAGTTGCTCAAAATCAAAGATTTTGGCCTTCTCATGCACATGTCCATACTCTTCATATATATATATATATATATATATATATATATATATATATATATATATATATATATATATATATATATATATATAATCTTGTTACCAAAATCAGAATTTGAGCTCTAACATTCACTGACTGAACCGACCATAAATTAAACAAAATAACTATCAGATTTAAATGATCACATGCAGATGTAAACATGACTGTATACTAGCAGATTTCTAATCAATAACAGTAAGAATAAACTACTATCAAAGATTAATGAATTCAATCTAATCCAAATGACAGATTTCACAATTAATCACTCATAAACAGAACATAGCAGTGGCTGCAGTATACTCTAATAATTCATCAGCATGTGAACAAGTCTACAAACTTTTAACTGACAGGCAATAGCTACGGCTCAGACAAGAATACAACAGAAAGAGCTCAAATCTAATTCCTCTAACAAGACTACAATCAGTAATGCACTATATTCATCACAGAGCAAATTGATGCGCCCACAATCATCTACAACAGTTCTCCAACACTTGAGCAATATAATAGATCAAGTACAACTGCTGTAAATGAAAAAGATCCAAATATACTCACAACACAGACAGTATTCGAAACTGTCCTGAAGCAATCAACCGAAGAATATCACAAATAATATGGCAAGGCACGAAGAACTCGCTGTCCCAGAAAATCTATCAACCCGCTGTCGCTAGCGAGTAGATGATCCACGGAGATACAATGCCGCACTTCCTCTTTTAGCCGAACACAAAGAAGTAGCCGAGGTTCGGGAATGCCGCACAAGACCACATATTGCCCTGGCCGTGAGCAATCAAAACCAGCAGGGGAATGCGCCGCCGCCTTGTTCTTCCTCGGCGAACCCCTCAAAATCCCGGGATGCACAACCCAGATTAGGGTTTACACACGGGACCGAACAGGGATTCAATCGGAGATGGCCAGAGAGCCGAGTCACCACCCACCAAAGAACAAAGAGGAATCAAACACAAGAGGCAACCGGAGATGGAAGAAGCTCCCCTCACCGTAGGGCTGCGCCCCTCCTTTTGAAGAAGAGATGGGGCATGGTTGCAGGGTGGCGTGAGCGGCCGGCTCCGGAGAACCCGGGCCTACCCCCGCCTCCGCCGCACTGCCCGCCATCTCCCCTCAAGCCCGAAGAAAACGGATCTGGGAGAGAAGATCCAAACCGCCGCCCGGGTGAGGGAGAGGCGCAGCCGCCAGTGACCGCATCGGGGAGGAGACAGAGTCTCCTCCCCTTATCCCTTTACTTGTGAGACCGGCAGGTGGGCCCCACCTTTAGGGCTCCATCTCTTATCAATTGGGAAATTCCCAAAATGCCCTCTCAAATACAACAGTCCCCACCAATTTATCAATTGATAAAAGATGTCCAAAGTCTTGTTTAATATACAGTTGTTCGACTATGGGTACCTTGCGGGTTTGAACCCAAAGCCTAGCGATAAGGACTACGACTCTGCACAAACAAAGGAGGACTACGCCTTGATCCAATGCCTTGGTGTGAGAATTTTTGCCCAAATCACATTCTGTACTGGGCGGCTTGCCATTTCCCTCTCGGGTTGGGACGTTCCGGTCATGTCCCCGTATCTATCTCATGAGTGCTTAAGAAAGTATACCCTTATCTTTCTTTGATTGCGACCTCACAATCACACTCACGTAGGTGAACTCTTCTAAGAATCCTGTAGGACGATTCCATAAGTCATATAGACCTAGAGTTCATTAAGAGCCAAAGCTCAACCTTCCATACAGACAGAGCACTACAGCTAATGGGACCCGTTAGATGTGCTCTCTAATCTCACACAGTTTGTTATCCTAGAGCCTAGTTCACGGGATCTCCGATCTCCTAGGATAGGTTACCACCAATGTGAGCCTTTATACGGGTATGAGCCCCATTCCCTGTGACGCTGCTTGGATGGCTTTTCGCGCCAATCCTTTAGTGAAAGGATCTGCCAAGTTCCTTTCAGACTGGATGTATTCTACAGTAATAACACCCGTCTCTCTGGCATGCCTTACTGACTTAAGTCGGCGTTTTATATGTTTTGAGGACTTCATATTGTCCTTCCTACTCTTCGCCTTAACCAGAACAGTTTGGTTATCGCAGTAGGTCAGTATTGCTGGAATAGGTTTTTCCAGCACAGGTAGGTCAGAAAGGAGTTCTCGAATCCATTCTGCCTCTACAGCTGCTGAATCAAGAGCTACCAATTCAGCCTCCATGGTGGACCGTGTAATAATAGTCTGTTTAGAAGACTTCCACGACACGGCCCCACCTGCTAGAGTGAATACATAACCACTCGTAGCCTTCATGTCATCCGAGTCACTGATCCAGTTAGAATCACTGAATCCTTCCCAAGACTGCAGGATGACCCGAGTAATGTATTCCCAAATTAGAAGTTCCCTTTAAATATCTAAGTACTCTCTCTAGTGCTATCCAATGATCATCTCCTGGATTGGACGTATAACGACTCAATCTGCATACAGCATATGAGATGTCTGGCCTTGTTGCACTAGTTAGGTACATTAGGGATCCTATGATCTGAGAATATTTAAGTTGATCTTTCCCATGTCCGGTGTTCTTATGTAGCTTTGCATTTGGATCATAGGGTGTGGCTGCTGGCTTACAGTCCATAAACCCGAATCTGGTTAGGACTTTATCAACATAATGAGATTGTGAAAGAGTAATCCCATTCTCACCCTTTATAAGCTTAATGTTTAAAATAACATCAGCCTCACCCAGATCTTTCATATCAAAATTTTGGGAAAGGAAAGACTTTGTGCTATTGATCACATCTATATTGGTCCCAAATAGCAGTATGTCATCTACGTAAAGACATAGAATGACACCTTCGCTCCGGTTAAACTGATAGTAGACACATTTATCGGCTTCGTTTACACAAAAGCCGACCGACGTCATCGTACTATCGAATTTCTCATGCCATTGCTTAGGAGCTTGCTTTAGACCATACAAAGATTTAATCAATCGACATACTTTCCTTTCTTGCCCCTCAACCACAAATCCTTCAGGCTGTTGCATATAAATCTCCTCATCCAACTCTCCGTTTAGGAAAGCGGTCTTTACATCCATTTGATGTACTAGGAGTTTGTATGCAGCAGCTAGCGCTAAAAGCACTCGAATTGTGGGTAAACGGGCCACAGGAGAGTATGTATCAAAGTAGTCTTCACCTTCTTTTTGCGTGAAACCCTTAGCCACTAATCGGGCATTGTACTTTTCAATAGTACCATCAGGTCTACGCTTTCTCTTAAAGATCCATTTGCAACCTACTGGCTTACAACCAGGCGGGAGATCTGCAATTTCCCAAGTTCCGTTAGCTATGATGGAATTCATCTCGCTACGGACTGCCTCCTTCCAGTAATCCACATCCGGAGATGCGTATGCCTCTGAAAGGGTTCGTGGTTCATCATCCACGACATAGGTGACAAAGTCATCCCCAAATGACTTTTCGGTCCTCTGTCTCTTACTCCTCCTCAACTCCAAATCTGGAGCGGTGTTATCCACACTAGGAAAAATAGAGCGATCATCTCCACCGATATGTCCACTGTCTTCATTCGGTCTCATAGGAAACACATGCTCAAAGAATGTCGCATCACGAGATTCCATCACTATATTAGTAGCGATGTCACTCACCTCGGATTTGACCACTAAAAATCTATAAGCCGTGCTATTAATAGCATATCCTAGAAAGACACAATCGACGATCTTAGGACCAAGCTTCCTTTTCTTCGGCAACGACACATGCACTTTTGCAAGGCATCCCCACGTTCGGAGATAGGATAAGTTGGGTTTTCTCCCCTTCCATCCTTCATAGGGTGTTTCCTCCTGATTGCGAGGCGGAACCCTATTCAGGACATAATTCGCTGTGAGAACTGCCTCACCCCACCAATAGTCCGGCATACCTGAACTCTGAAGCATGGCGTTAACCAAGTCACAAAGAGTTCGGTTCTTCCTTTCGGCTATTCCATTAGATTGGGGTGAGTAAGGTGGAGTAACTTTGTGAATTATTCCACTTTCTTCACAGAATTGGGAGAACTCATGTGAGACGTACTCACCGCCTCGGTCCGATCTTAACCGTTTAATTTTCTTTTCTAGTTTATTTTCAACTTCATCTTTGTAGATTTTAAAGTATTCAAGTGCTTCATCTTTCGACTTAAGTAGATAAATATAGCAATACTTAGTCGCATCATCTATGAGAGTTAAGAAGTATCTTTTGCCACCTTTAGTTAATATTCCATTCATCTCACAATGATCAGAGTGGATTAGTTCAAGTGGAGAAGTGCTTCGCCCTTCAACGCTATGAAAAGGTTTTCGGGGCTGCTTAGCTTGCACACACACTTCGCACTTTGAACCCTTCTCATAATTATAGCTCGGAATTAAACTCATC
This sequence comes from Dendrocalamus latiflorus, assembly GCA_017311315.1. Lineage (NCBI taxonomy): Eukaryota > Viridiplantae > Streptophyta > Magnoliopsida > Poales > Poaceae > Dendrocalamus > Dendrocalamus latiflorus. Next base: position 5,346,547 of record CM029618.1, read on the forward strand.
TTACTTAACCGCGTAATGGCTTCAAAATTAACATGACACAACCGTGAATGCCAAATATCATGAACTTTATTGCAATGGGAAACATTATAAATGTTTACATTATTCAAATCAAGAATGGATAAGCGGAACATGCCTCCACTATCATAGCCTTTGCCCACAAAATTACCAAACTTAGTCAAAATGACTTTATTTGATTCAAACACAAGCTTTATTCCTTGCCTACATAACATTGACCCACTAAGAAGGTTGCGAGTCATCGCAGGCACATACAACACGTCTCTAAGGATGAATGTTTTGCCCGAGGTAAGCTTCAGGAAAACCTGTCCAATCCCACGTACTGTTGCGGCAGCTCCGTTGCCCATTAGGACGGATCCACCACCTTCACCCTAAAATGAAGAAAAACAAGATCGATCAGCACATATATGTCTAGTAGCACCTGTATCGATCCACCAATCAATAGATGGACTTGCCATAAAGGCCATAGGTACGTACTCTTCCGAGCTGGTGCTAGCCAGCGCGACATGGACCTCAGCCTTGTGGCTCTTGTGCTGACCCGGAGATGGACCCCTGCCCTTCCTATTGCGGCAATGATTGGCTTTATGGCCAGCCTCACCGCAAACAAAGCAGACGATGTCATCTTTCTTCTTCTTCATTTTCTTTGGTTGGAGCTTGACTTGGGGCTGATTCTTGAATTTGGGTTTCCCAGGGCCTCCAGTTCTTTTAACTTCCACCGGATGAGCCTGAGCTTGAGCCTTTCCCAAGCCGTCACCGGCTCTAGCACGCTCCTCGACATTAATAGCAGCTGACAGCTCATTGAGCGTCAAGCGCTCCTTTATATGTCTGCGAGCGGTCACAAAGTCACGCCACGAAGGCGGTAACTTAGCCAAAATGACATTTACTTGGAACCTCTCTAGCAGAGCGCAGTCGTACTGACATAAGTCACGTACATGGAGTTGAAGCTCATGGAGCTGCTCCATCACCGACCGGCCCTCAACCATCTTATAGTTCAAGTAATTGGCTGTAATAAAGGACTCATTTCCATTATCTCCCTTGGAGTATTTCTCCTCGAGCTCATCCCAAAGTTGTTTGGCATTAGTGAAGTTGACATAGACGTCAAACAAGCGATTAGACAGGATGGCCAGCAAACGGGCTAAGACTGCATTATTGGCATCTTCCCATCGCATCGTTTCAGGGATCTCCAGCGGAAACGCCGGTGGATTTGAAATGACCCAGAAGAGCTTAAGGTCAGTCAGCCAAAGTTTGGCCTTTGCCTTCCAGCGCTTGAAATTGACTCCGTCAAACACTTCAGGATTCACGACATCAGATGAGGAAGCCATTTCTTTAAATATAGATTTTCTGGGTTGTTGTAAATATTGCGGTATAAGCATATTTGCACATTTTATTCCAGCCAATACAACCACATAAAGAGTATATTTCCAGCATAAGAAGAATGACATTGATTGCATATAAACATGAAATTCTAACATGCCATTCAACTCTACATATATATTCAAAGAATATAGCTTACATGCTGCTGAAAATAACATAATAAACAGTCCTAAGAACATTAAAACAACTAATTCCAGCATATAACAAATTAATTGTTATATTATTGCTCTCAGAACAGAGTTGCTCAAAATCAAATATTTTGGCCTTCTCATGCACATGTCCATACTCTTCATATATATATAATCTTGTTATCAAAATCAGAATTTGAGCTCTAACATTCACTGACTGAACCGACCATAAATTAAACAAAATAACTATCAGATTTAAATGATCACATGCAGATGTAAACATGACTGTATACTAGCAGATTTCTAATCAATAACAGTAAGAATAAACTACTATCAAAGATTAATGAATTCAATCTAATCCAAATGACAGATTTCACAATTAATCACTCATAAACAGAACATAGCAGTGGCTGCAGTATACTCTAATAATTCATCAGCATGTGAACAAGTCTACAAACTTTTAACTGACAGGCAATAGCTACGGCTCAGACAAGAATACAACAGAAAGAGCTCAAATCTAATTCCTCTAACAAGACTACAATCAGTAATGCACTATATTCATCACAGAGCAAATTGATGCGCCCACAATCATCTACAACAGTTCTCCAACACTTGAGCAATATAATAGATCAAGTACAACTGCTGTAAATGAAAAAGATCCAAATATACTCACAACACAGACAGTATTCGAAACTGTCCTGAAGCAATCAACCGAAGAATATCACAAATAATATGGCAAGGCACGAAGAACTCGCTGTCCCAGAAAATCTATCAACCCGCTGTCGCTAGCGAGTAGATGATCCACGGAGATACAATGCCGCACTTCCTCTTTTAGCCGAACACAAAGAAGAAGCCGAGGTTCGGGAATGCCGCACAAGACCACAGATTGCCCTGGCCGTGAGCAATCAAAACCAGCAGGGGAATGCGCCGCCGCCTTGTTCTTCCTCGGCGAACCCCTCAAAATCCCGGGATGCACAACCCAGATTAGGGTTTACACACGGGACCGAACAGGGATTCAATCGGAGATGGCTAGAGAGCCGAGTCACCACCCACCAAAGAACAAAGAGGAATCAAACACAAGAGGCAACCGGAGATGGAAGAAGCTCCCCTCACCGTAGGGCTGCGCCCCTCCTTTTGAAGAAGAGATGGGGCATGGTTGCAGGGTGGCGTGAGCGGCCGGCTCCGGAGAACCCGGGCCTACCCCCGCCTCCGCCGCACTGCCCGCCATCTCCCCTCAAGCCCGAAGAAAACGGATCTGGGAGAGAAGATCCAAACCGCCGCCCGGGTGAGGGAGAGGCGCAGCCGCCAGTGATCGCATCGGGGAGGAGACAGAGTCTCCTCCCCTTATCCCTTTACTTGTGAGACCGGCAGGTGGGCCCCACCTTTAGGGCTCCATCTCTTATCAATTGGGAAATTCCCAAAATGCCCTCTCAAATACAACAGGCGTAAGGTCGGAGCCGAGGTCGACGCCGAGGCCGGAGCCCGAATTGGTGTGGGGGGGTTGGTGGTGGGAGGCGAGGGGTCTTTAAGTACCCCCCATGGTACTGTGCCTGCGCCTCCTCCATACGCTTTCTGGTTGCTCACGCCTCCTCTTATATTTGCGAGTACCCCGTGGACGCCAATGGCGACTTGCGACGTGCGTGCTCAGGTGGGCGGCTACGCCATCCGCCGGCGGTTCTCGCCGCTTGAGGTGAAATACGCGCTCGAGGAGCGCGATCCGGCGGCGGTAGACAAGTGGTGGGCGGCGAAGAAGAGGGAAGGTCCGTATTCCGGCGACTTGGGCCGCACGCTCGTGACGGAGGACACGATCCGGTCACTGCTGCGCGAGGGTAGGCTATTGGACCGCCAAGCAGTGCGACTGCCCGCCGATGATGAGACGGAGCCGCGCCTTGAGAGGTCGGAGGCGATCGTCTTCGTCGCCTATTTCGAAGCCGGACTTCGCATACCGTCCGCAGCGATTGTTGGGGATGTGCTGCGGACCTTCAAGCTGGAGTTGTCACAACTGACTCCGAACGCGGTGGCTCGCCTTGCCGTGTACAGCTGGGCCCTTCGCTTGGAAGCATGTTGGCCCAGCGCCTCATTGTTCACATATTTGCGCGAAGCCCGGTGCCAACCGAAGCAGCAGAAGGACAGGACGCTGTCGAAGTTTGGCAGCGTCAACTTCGTTCTGCGGGCATCGTGCGGAAGGCTCTTCCCCACGAACTCGACACGAGGGAAATGGGAGTCCAATTAGACGAGGCGGTGGTTCTATCACCGTGTGGCGAGTGGTAGCGGCCTTGAGTGCACGGGCGGGCCGATTGCATTTAAGACCACACCCGGCCTAACACTTGACCAGGAAGATAGGCGAAGGGCGCGACGACTTGTGGGGGTCACCGCCCGCTTCAATATGCGCGACCTCGTCGAGGAGTACATAATGTACGGTGCGACGCCGCTCACCCATGATTGGCACTTCACGGCCGGGGAACGTCGCGACGACAGCATTCAACCGTCCGTTTGCTCGCTGCCCGTGCCGACTGGTCTTCGTAAGCCTCGACCGCACCCTCCCCTTCGTTCGTACGTATTGCATCGTGTGTAACTGTGCTTTCTGCCCCGCGCAGGAACTCGCCTGGAGGACGCGGAGCGTGCAGCGCGCGTGTTCCTTGGGCCATACACCGCCAGAGAGCATGGGCAACGAACAGCTGCGATTGCGGAGGCGGGATTGGGGCGGATAAACCGCGTGTGCGAGGCCTTAGGGCTTCCCGTGCCGGATCGCACCCCTCCGGACCCGCAACATCAGGACGACGGTGCCGCGAGGACGAAAGCGTCATCCCGCAAGAGGACCCGGACCATTGCGACCACGCCCTGTACGGCGATTGCCGCTGCTCCTGCCGGTGCGGCGAGCCCGGAGTCAGATTCGGTGAAGTACGCCGACTCAGACTTGGAGGAGGGCGCGGGCGCTGAGGGCGAAGGCGCCAGGGGCGGAGGGCGCGCCGCGGGTTACCGGGAGAGGGAGGTCTCGTCGCCCGCGAAGTCCTCGTCTGCGACCACGACCGTGGCGGGGCTGCCCTCCGCGGGAGTATGCGGAGCGCAGTCTTCGCCAACAGCGGCGACCGAGGTGGAGGTGCCCCCCCCCCCGCGGAGGTCGTGGGGATGAAGCCCCAGACCGCCATCGTTGTAGCTGTGGAGACCCCTTCGGCGAATATTGTTGCCGCAGAGGCTCCTTTTGTAGCGGTTACCGAGGTGGGGCCTTCCCCTCAGGTGAAGCGGCCACGCCTGCGGTCCCCGCTTCAGCGGACCTCGCGAGGGTTCGCCGTGGCGGCTGGTGTTGGGAGCTTGTGGGACTCCGCGTCAAGCACCGAAGTTCCTCTACCCCACGACCTCCCAGCCCCTCGGGCCGCAGTGACCGTGGCGCAGGATCGGTTGGCACTAGGCCCCAACTCGGAGGTCCCCCAGCCCCGCAAGTCAACGCCGTCCGTTGGGGCCGAAGTCGTTGCGGCCCCGCGAAGTCCCCCATCTGCCAACGAGGGTAGGCTAGGACGGCATCCCTTTAGCACAATTTTTCCGCGCCTCGTGACAAACGTATACTTCCTCTTGCAGCGGTACTTATCCCGGAGGAGGAGCCATCCCTTGAGCGTGGGGGTCCTGGCGCTGGCGACACAGATGTCGCGCGCCCGAGCCCGGCAGACTTCGTCCCTCCGTCAGATGAGCTGAGGGCATGGCGCGGGATTACGGACGACGCGGCCGCCAGCATCGGCCAGCAGGCGTTGCAGACCTAAGGGTCAGGGCGCCTTGGAGACGCATTGAAAGAGTCGGGAGTGAGGGTAAGCTTCTGTCCTTTGGACCACTTGCAGCCGTTTAGCGCTTGCTAACTCCTCCGCCGCACAGACACTTGTGTTGGCCCAGGCCCTACAAGCTGCTCACGCTCGCGAGCAAGGAGCGCTACGGAGTAGGCTGCAGGCCGCCGAAGGGGAGCTGCAGGGAGCTACGGGGGCGCGCTCTGCCCAGGACGCTCGTATACGCCGCCTGGAAGTGGAGTGCACGGAGATGAAGACGTGCACCAAGGAGCTCGTCGCCGTAGCGCGAGCGGCAGCCGCCGAAGCGGTGCGGCAAGAAGCTGCTGCGGAGCGGGACGGCTTACTGCAACAAGTCGCTGCGTTGGAGAGGGAGAACGACGAGCTTGCCGCCTCTCTAGCGGAGCGGGATCGAGCCTTGGGCGACGCTTTGGTAGCTGCTTGGGACGCTATGCTGGCCCTGGAAGACACCCTCAAGGGGTTTATTGCCGAAGTGCCGGCACGCTTCTTCGGGCCCGAGGACCTGTCGCGATCGCTTCGGTGGATCGGAGACGCGGCCGACGTTGCACGCGGTGCCGCAACGACTTTTGGCAACCACTGCGCCTACGTGGCGTCGTGCCTACTATGCGCGCTCCTGCGACTCCGCGATTGTGAGCATGTTGCCGGGCTAGCCGATCCTCGACTGGAGATGCCCGCCGGAGGCGGGGTAATGTCCGGTGCCGTGCGCGTCGCTCGCCGCGCCGTGAAGTTCTTCCATGAGCGGATATGGGAGTACTGCGGGGAGGCCGCAGCCATTGTCGAGCTGCGAAATAACCTACATGGTGAGGGAAACCTTGGCCAGTTTCTAAACGAGGTCCCGCGGCGTGACAAGGATGGCGCTGCGGCCCCGGACGACGCGGCGAACCCACAGGTGTGACGGCAGGGTGTCGCGTGTTGGTGTGCGTTGTAACCGATGCCATTTCTTTTGCGAATAAAGTACAAAGTTGCTTCGCCGCTATGCTGATCTTTGCCCCCTTGTTGCGAGCAGTTACACAGCCAGGGCCGGCTGCTAATTTCTGACCTTGCGACCCGACGGCGTCTTCGGCGCTGGCGAAGGGCCGAGGAAGCACTGGATTTTTGGGCGGGTCGGGCGTCTTCAAGCGGAGCCTCGGCACGGACACGCGTTAAGGATGAGTCTGTCGAGTAGCGGCCTCGTGCGCCAGAGGTGTTTGTACGCCTTTGTAATTCGCCTTTGCAAGCATCGTTAACGAATGCAAAGAATAATCTTGGTTGGAACTTGCGAAGTGCATTCCCTCCCCTCTGGCTACGCTGCCCATGGTGAACTCGTAGGGTTACTGCATTCGCCCGTATACGATGATTTGCGCCTCGGGTGGGTAGGGTGGTCGAGACGGATGCGTAGTTGAAGTAACCGCACAAGCGCTCCGTCCCTTACCCCTTCGAAGTGGGATCAGCGGAGCTGATGCCTTAGTTCGAGGTAGACACGCGAGCGCTCCATCCCCTACCCTTCGAAGTGGTGGCAGCGGAGCTGGCACCTTAGTCGAGGTAGACGCGTGAGCGCTCCGTCCCCTACCCTTCGAAGTGGTGGCAGCGGAGCTGGCGCCCTAGTCGAAGTAAAGGCGCGAGCACTCCGTCCCCTACCCTTCGAAGTGGTGGCAGCGGAGCTGGCGCCCTAGTCGAAGTAAAGGCGCGAGCGCTCCGTCCCCTACCCTTTGAAGTGGTGGCAGCGGAGCTGGCGCCTTAGTCGAGGTAGACGCGCGAGCGCTCCGTCCCCTACCCTTCGAAGTGGTGGCAGCAGAGCTGGCGCCCTAGTCGAGGTAGACGCGCGAGCGCTCCGTCCCCTACCCTTCGAAGTGGTGGCAGCAGAGCTGGCGCCCTAGTCGAGGTAGACGCGCGAGCGCTCTGTCCCCTACCCTTCGAAGTGGTGGCAGCGGAGCTGGCGCCCTAGTCGAAGTAAAGGCACGAGCGTTTCGTCCCCTACCCTTCCAAGTGGTGGCAGCGGAGCTGGCGCCCTAGTCGAAGTAAAGGCGCGAGCGCTTCGTCCCCTACCCTTTGAAGTGGTGGCAGCGGAGCATCCGCGTCTTTTTTATACTCCAGAGAGTGCATGGGATCAACATCCACGTCTTATTTATACTCCGAAGAGTACACATAGGAGCAACGCCCATGCGTGCGTGGGGTTCGCGTTTTGTTTATACTCCGTAGAGTGCGCAGGGATAGCATCCGCGTCTTTTTTATACTCCGTGGAGTGCGTGCGGAGGAGTCCCCCACTCGTCTTTGTTTATACTCATACCCGTGTCTTTGACAGAGAGTGCGCGCGCGGACGCGTGTCTTTGTTTATACTCATACCCGTGGCTTTGACAAAGAGTGCGCGCGCGGACGCGTGTCTTTGTTTATACTCACACCCGTGGCTTTGACAAAGAGTGCGTGCGCGGACGCGTGTCTTTGTTTATACTCATACCCGTGGCTTTGACAAAGAGTGCGCGCGCGGACGCGTGTATTTGTTTATATTCATACCCGTGGCTTTGACGGAGAGTGCGCGCGCCGACGCGTGTCTTTGTTTCGGGAAACAAGAAAAATTTGTGCAAACGGTGAACTTTATTAAATTCCCATTTGCGCGGGTGAGCGGTTACAAAAAGGGGAAAATATCGACCGCTAACCGCTTTTAGGACGGGGGCGACCGCTGACGAGCCGCTGCTGCTGGGACAACGCGTGCACGGGGAGCACAAGACGCTCTCCGGGGGCTCCGCATCTGCACACCCGGCCTAGGTGCCTTGGCGAGCCGCGTGGCATAGACCCCTGGCGCCAAGCTCTATGCGCCGAGCCATGCCCTGGTCGCCATGGACGATGATGATGGCCCGCGGTCCGGGAAGCTTCATGCATAGGAAGCCGTGGTGCGGAACTGCCCCGAGAGTGTTTAGGAGCGGCCGCCCCAATATGGCGTTGTAGGGGTATGTAATGTCGACCACGTCGAAGATGGCGTCTTCACTCCTCACGTTGTCGTTTTGGCCGAAGGAGACTTGGAGGCATATCTGGCCCAAAGCGCGCAAAGGTTGCCCTCCAAAACCTTGCAACGGGATGCCTGAAGGGCCCAACCGACTCCGAGGGATCCCCATCTGGTCGAAGGCCGCGGCGAACAGGATGTTCGCGGAGCTTCCTTCATCGACTAGGACGCGCCTGACCTCGCATTCTGCTACGAGGACCCAGACAACCAGAGGGTCTTGGTGGGGGAACTCCATGCCTTCCGCGTCAGCAGGCGTGAATGTGACTTCGTGTTGTGCCCACTCCGGCGGCGCCTGCGCTGGGTATGCCGCAACGTGGTGCAGCCTCCTCGCGTAGGCCTTCTGTTGTCGCGCCGAGGCAAACTCCAACGAGGAGCATCCGGAAATGACGTTTATGACCCTGCGCTGAGCTCTTTCCGGGACTTGTAACTGCAGGAGGCCCTCCCGAGGTTGCTGCACATGTGCCTGAATTTGCAGGAGGCCTTCCTGGGGCTGCATTCCTTGGTCTTGGGGGTGTTGGACGTGGGCCACGACGGGCGCGCGTGCCTCCGGGTTTTTGTCCCTGGCGACGCTCTGTCGGAGCGCTGCGATAGTGGCGCAAGCGCGCGTGTCATGGTTGCCTCGGCCGTGGACTTCGCACCACTGCCCATGGTGCTGGTCGCTGTACTCTTCGCGGGTTCTGTCGTCGCGACCCCGCCCACTCCCCCTTTCCCAGCCCCGGCGCCATCTGCCTCCGCGTCCTACGGAGGAGTTATCTTCGGAGCCGCCCTCGATGTCAAAGACGTAACGAGGTTTCCTGGACTTGCGTTGGTCGCGCTTGGGCCTATCGCCTGACGAGTCATTGTGTTGGGAATCTTTGCGTTCGGAGGCGCCCTTCGACTGCTCCTGCTTGCGTTTGCCTTTCGAGGAGCCCTGCTTCGGCGAGCCTTCGTTCTTTGCCGAGCCTTCCGCCTTGTTGGTGTCGGAGTCATCGCCGTGTTGCCGCCGCGCGTCCTCTTCCGCTCTGGCGTACTCTTCCATCTTGTCGAAGAGCTTCGCGACTGTCTTAATGGGCTTGCGCGCGTTATACTCGGCCATCGGTCCCGGGCGGAGGCCTTGTATCACTGCGTTGATGACGGTTGTTTCGTTGACGTCCTTGACCTGGCAACGTACTTTCACGAAGCGTTTGAAGTAATCCCGGAGCCTCTCCTCAGGTTTTTGCTTGACTGCGAAGAGCTGGTCCGCATCGACACGCTCGACGTAGTTTCCCTGGAAGTTGTTGTAGAGTCGATCACGGATCTGTTCACACGCGTAGATGGACTGTGGTTCGATGGTGAAGAACCAGGATAGCGCCACCCCTTATAACGCGAGAGGGAGTCCTTTTGCCTTCGTGGTGTCGTCTCCGCCAGCGGGTTCGATAGTGGTCTCATACACGCGCACGAATTCTCGCGGGTTGGAGTCACCCTTGTACTTGAAGTCCTCAGGCCATGTCGCCTACTGCAGGCCCGCGGAGAGCGGGCACTCCGGGTCTACGCGCCGTAATGGGACGCGACTAGACGTAGGGCGTCGCGGCTATCTGCCCTCTCCGGAGCGGGTTCCGATGCCACCGTCGGGGGGCGTGTTGGCTCCGGGCCTCTTGCATATCTCGCACAGCTCCGCGGAGGTCTATCAGCTCCCGCTGAAACGCGCTGAGGGCCGCCAACAGGGCGGTCTCCACCGCGGACGTGGCTGGGGCCGTCGGTGCGTCCAGCGGCGCGATCGGCACGGCGGTGACCACGGCCTGCACGCCCAGGCTGCCCGCCGTGTTGTCCTGGAGGACCCTGGAGCTGGTGACGAGGCCCACGTCGTCGCCGGGACCGCTCACCGCTCCTGCGCCGGGTGGGAAAGTGGACGTGCCTGGGTTGCCACCGCCGGGGTTGGTCGTCGGGGCGGTGGTGGCGGGGTCCGACGGCGCGGCGACAGTGGCGGGGTTGTTCGTCGCGGCGGTGGTGGGGTTGGGCGTCGTGTCGCTGGTGGCGGGGTTGTTCGTCGCGGCGGTGGCGGGGTTGGGTGTCGCGTCGTGAACGCCGGTGCTCACAGTCGTCACACCTGCATCGCCACCCGTACCCGCAGCTGATAAAGCCGAAGCCCTGGTATTGACGTGAGATTTCGCCACTTCTGCCTTCTTCGCCGCTGATGGTGAAGTTTTCTTTGGTGCCATCCTCCTTCGGATCTGGAGGCTTGCTCTTGTCCTCCCCACGGACGGCGGCAACTGTTGTGGTTACAGACCAAACAGAGAGAGAGAGTATGGTAGTGGAGAGTTAGGTGAGTAATGGCTTCGGGTTTCTCCCCATGGCCTGTGTTGTATACATACATTCACATGGGGAGTGCTTTTACAATTATACCCTTACATCTGAGTACTCCCCTCAGGGGTACTCATGTCACTATACATGTCCCAATATGGGTCTTACATTCTTCTAACAGGCCTGCTGGGCTTAGGTGGGGGCCACCCCTACAACAGTACCCATTTATGTCATATCCTTGCCATGTCACAACTATAAATGTTGGCCCTTTTGCCAACCATGTCAGCGTCTCACTTGGCGAGCTCCTAGCGATTTGCTCCTTCAACCATTGGTTGAACTGACTGTTGTGTTGCCTCATGATCCAAACATCCGGTCGCTCCGGATTCTGTTGCCGAAGCACATTCTTGTGCTGGTCGACATAAGGTGCCACTTCAGTCATGTGTTGCAAGACCGTGAAATGGGCTTGAGTATACGTGTCCATATCTGCAGTGACTGCTTTCCTTCTGATAGTTCCGATACCCTTCAGCCTCCCCTCATGACGAGATTGAGGCACACCTATCGGTTGAATCTGAGCCATATAATCGACACAAAACTCAATGACCTCTTTGCTTGCATAACCTTCGACGATGCTGCCCTCTGGCCGAGATCGATTCCGTACGTACGACTTGAGAATTCCCATGAACCTCTCAAATGGGTACATGCTACGTAGGAATACGGGCCCGCATATTTTTATCTCCCACACAACGTGAACAATGAGATGGATCATGATATCGAAAAACGAAGGAGGGAAATACATTTCAAGGTGACATAGAGTCATCACCACCTCGTCCTGCAGAGCATCTAGTCCTTCGGGATCGATGACCTTCTGAGCAATTGTGTTAAAGAAATAACATAGCCTCATGATTGTCTCTCGGACTTTGATCGGTAAAATATTTCTAATTGCAATAGGGAGCATCTGTGTCATCTGCACATGACAATCATGAGACTTCATGCCATTTAACTTCAAATCTTGCATCGAAACAAGTTTCTTCACGTTGCCGGAGTAACCAGACGGAACTTTGACACCATGGAAGCACTGGCACAGTTCTGTTTTCTCAGCCTTGGACAGAGTGTAACACGCAGGAGGAAGGTACGTTCGTCCATTATCTGTGCATATCGGTGCTAACTCAGGCCTGATGTCCATATCAGCCAATTGAAGCTGTGCGTTGACGCCGTCCTTTGTTTTATCACGAATATTCAGTAAGAGACCAATCAAGCTGTCGCATACATTCTTTTCTACGTGCATGACGTCGATGCAGTGTCAAACATCTAGGTATTCCCAATAAGGTAAGTCCCAAAATATTGATCTCTTCTTCCAGGTGTTCTTCTCATGAGCCCTCAATTTACGTCCCTTTCCGAGGACAACATCTAAATCCTTAACCATATCATAAACCTCGTGTCCCCTGAAATGCCTTGGAGCTGAACCGTCTTCCTTCTCTCTGTCAAATTGTTTCTTCATCTTGCGGTATGGGTGAGCCCTCCGAAGGAACCAGCGGTGACGCATGTAGACGGTTTTGTGTGAGTGTTTCAGCTACACACTCTCCGTACCATCCGAACAGTGAGTACAAGCTTTGGCACCTTTTGTACTATGGCCCGATAGGTTACCAAGGGCAGGATAATCATTTATGGTGCAGAACAATAAGGAGCGCAGAGTGAAATTCTCTCGTTTGTATGCATCCCATACCTGTACCCCTTCGTTCCACAGTACTTTTAGATCTTCCACCAACGGTGCTAGGTACACATCGATATCATTCCCAGGTTGCTTTGGCCCTTGGATAGGTATCGACAGCAAAATATACTTTCGCTTCATACACAACCAAGGAGGAAGGTTATAGATGCAGAGAGTCACGGGCCATGTGCTATGTCGGCTGCTCATGCTACTGAAAGGATTCATTCCATCTGTACTTAGTCCAAACCTTATATTCCTTGGTTCTGTACCGAAGTCTGCAAAACTCCTATCGATGTTTCTCCACTGCGCGGAATCAGCAAGGTGTCTTAGCATTCCATCCTTCTTGCGCTCCTCCGAGTGCCAACGCAGCAGTTTTGCCTCCTTTGGATTTGCAAAAAACCTTTTCAAACGGGGAATTATAGGAAAATACCATGCCACCTTAGCAGGAGGTCCTTTCTTCGCCTCTGTTCCGTCGCCATCATCTGATTGATTGTTGCGTTTGTATCGGGATGCGTTGCACACCGGGCATATATGCATGTTTGCATACTCTTTATGGTAGAGGATACAGTCGTTCGGACATGCATGTATTCTTTCTACTTCCATTCCCAACGGACAAAGAACCTTCTTGGCTTTATACGTAGTTTTAGGCAACTCATTTCCCTCTGGAAGCATATCCGCTAAAAGACCTAGCAGCGCCGTGAAACTCTTGTCGAACCAACCGTTGCTTGCCTTCAATTTCAACAGTTCAAGCACGGCCGACAACCTCGTGTACTTGCAGCACGTGAACAAAGGTTTCTCCGAGTCCTCCATCAAGCCCCGGAATTTAACATACTCTCTCTCATCATAGTTCTCTTCTACATCGTGAAGCATCTGATCCAGATTATCATCGTGCAACCTATCCGAATCCAAACCACAATCGACATCATCCGGCGGTATGTCATTCACTTCACCGGCAATGTCATCCGGCGGCATATCATTCACTTTACCGGCGATGTCATCCGGCGGCATATGATCATTCACTTCTCCATGACTAGTCCAACACGTATAACCCTTTTTGAAACCCCTCCGAATCAAGTGCGCTTCAATTTGCCCTCGGTTCTTAAACATCTTTAAATTCTCGCAGTCAATGCATGGACAGTACATATATTCCACCCCTTTATTCAACATATCCTCCTCGGCAGCTCTTGTAAAAGCAGACACACCATTAATGTACTCTTCACTCACACGGCTCGCGGCATACATCCAGCTTCGGTCCTATGTTACGTACATATATAACAACTTAGTATTAAAAATTAAATTAACTAATTGTTACTACATATATACCAGCCACATGTATTGATGCTTAATTTGCTAGCTCAATTCATATTATAAACACAACAGGTATTATATAACCAACAATTTTGCAAACCATCTTCAGTAACACTCACCAATTACTTAGAACTAAATTGTAATGCAAAGAAAAATAAATTTCATTACTAACCATATCTAGAGCAACCAGGAAAGTATGAATCTTCAAAGCTCAATCTCTGCGTCCTGAAATCGCCTAGCTTGCCTCCTGAGCAAAAGAGTAAAGCACCAGCTAGATCTGGATCAAAATGAAGACAGATGCGGTTCTGACCAGCGCAATAAATGCGTAGCGTCATTATCACAGATAGTTTTTAATAAAAAACCGTCTGCGATAATCCTGGGATTAGCACAGACGATTTTTTTTATTAAAAACCGTCTGTGATAATTCCATATTATCATAGATGGTTTTTAACATAAACCGTCTGTGATACTAAAGTAGCACAGACGGTTCATCGGTAAGAACTGTCTGTGATACTCGTTTTCTCCGACACCACCAACACAGACAGTGTCTAAATTAAAATCATCTGTGTTAGTGTCGATCACAGACGGTTTAACAAAACCGTCTGTAATTGGCCGTCTAGTATTAGGCTTTCTGTAGTAGTGGCATCATATGATTGATCCGATCGGCTATCTATTCTTTTGTGTTTTTGGTTTTGAGTTTTTTTCAAAGGTTCAAACAAATAGACAGCTTTTTGAAACAGATTCTTTAAATAACTTCTAATCCAGAAATTATGTGTGCTATTTATGTCAGCGTCTGTATTATCCGCTACCGTCTCAAAAAATATAGGCAAATACCATCAGATGTAACAAAAGAAAACCCATCAATCATCCTTTTCTTGCAAAACCATGAATCTGTTCCCTAGTTTCGAATTTTCTTCTTCTTTAATCTAGCTTGTCTCCTGACTAAACTAATTCTTCTTTAATCTTGCTTGTTTCCTGACTAAACAAAGTGAAAAGTCAAGTCGCTGAGGCAAAAGCAGCGAGTATCTTAGTCCTAAAATGAATAAACCAACCTGCGTTACATTAGTGGTGCATACTTGCGTTTGTTTTGGAGCCGTTTTTCCTATCTCGTTGGGCAATGGGGGTGCGAGGCAGCTTCCTCCAGGTACATCGGTCTTCTTCTGACTTTTAACTTTTCGAAATTGATTTTTAAATAAAGTAATTTTTTAAATAGTTTCTATAAGCTATCTATAAAAACTACTATAAAAAACTTTTTAAATAGGATTGCCTATCAATACGAGTATCCCTTACGTTTAAAAAGGTCCATAGCAAATGAAGATGAAGCGCGCGCACACGTGTCAAGCAACATGACGATGACAAATGATGGCCGCCCCCCGAAGAGGATTAGATGGTGGCGATCAACGTCAACAACAAGAAAGCTGAACGAGTTGACTGCAAGATTCGCTGGTTGGTGCGCTGAGTCGTCCAGGCTTATTGGTTCTTCCATCCATGCGCGTCGTCCGAGAGCCGTGTTCACTGTTCAAGATCGACTCTCTCCAAGTTGCAATCGGGCTATATCCGCGTCAAATTGATTATTATGTGATACAAAATCTTCGCCAGCTGTAGTTGAACTTACTGGGCACTTGGAAAAAAGTTTTTCCCATCGATGGAGAGCTTAATTTATGGACAGAAAACTGCATGGTCGGAATCATAGTACTGCAAATTGCGGAATAATCTGTCCACATGAGATTCTTACCGCGTTCGCGCGGAAGAAACGAGGCCAGGAAAAGGAAGGGAAGGGAGCGCGAGACAGGGAAACGATCAAACGAACGCGCTTTGGTTTGGTCCTTCATGAAACCAAAAAAACCCCAGCCTAGACAAATATATATCGGTCTTGGGCTCTCTCGCGGTTGGTACCAATCAACAGTCTCCGTTTGAGTAATGAATCATATTGGATGACGATGGTGAGAGAGAGAGAGAGAGAGGTATGAGTTTGCTATGGTGACGACGACCATGGATTGGCTAAGTTGCTAGGTTTATATATAGTAGCTGATATCATGGCTGTACGTATTGGAAAACCTTTCACAACCAATTGATCTCTAGCAACTGGTGTACGTGGCCGTCTAGTAGAGCGTGACATGTTTTGTGGGACATCTGCAGATCGATATGTTTCTGTAGAATCTGATCCTAACCCCCTCTCTAAATCGACCAACTCCGATCACAACCAGACCGGTCGTGCATGGGCGGCCGCAGTGGCGCAGCCATTAGTGTGTGTATATATAATAGCATTCGAATGATTTTCAAACTCAAAGCATTTAGATTTTTTTTCATGTATACACTTCTTTCAAAAAATATAAGTGTTCCGAATCACAAAAAATATTCGAATCCATATTCTTCTATGTATATATCTATTACTATTATAAACTAATGAGTTGGTGGTTGTACGTCCGTTCTCCTTCAATTGCTCTATTCACTCAACTTCTCATCATTCTCTACTTTTTAACCAATCAGAGCAACTCTCTTCTATAGCACGATTCTTTACATATTCAATAAATTCTGCAACGCACGGATATGAGTGCTCCGAACCACAAAACACTCCAACCCTTCTTCTCCTATATATATATATATATATATATATATATATATATATATATATATATATATATATATATATATATATATATATATATATATATATACCTCTATAAAAAATAATACTTTAAACAAAAAAACACTGAGGGCCCTAGACACCACCTGTATATATAGGCGTATGGCAACGCAAGCGCACCTTCCCTCCTCCCACTTTGAGACCTTAGCACCCTGGGCCGCCGCGCGCTAGGTTCGATCACCTGAAACTCTCAAATTCCACGTACTGCTCGCGGGTCACGGCCATTATGGCGCCGCTGCCACGAGCCGCGCCACGGTACGTGCCAAGGAGAGGCCTGGTCCTCGGGAGGGTGCTCAGGAGCCTCCTCTCGTGGCTGCCGCGCTGCCGGTGGCCGTTCCGGCTCCGGGGCCGGCGGGCGGCGGCTCGCCGTGGCCCGGTACGCGGGCGGCACGTCGAGCCGGATCCGGCGCCGAGCATCGCGGCGCAGGGGACGTACTAAACTACTTTCCAGTTACTACAAGTACAGCGTATTTCCTTGGTTTTCTTCAAGTTTTCTTGGTCCATGTCGCCTCCTTGAACCTTGAAAGGTCATTTACTATGAACTTTTCAGTACCCTGTTGATTAAATTTCAGGGTCAAGACTCAAGAGCTGTACGCGGCTTGGCCACCGGGGTGAAGCGGTGCACTGGCAGATGCAGATGGTCAACGAGTCAACTTGATTATCGTGGCTCGGAGGGTTACGTGGGGTGGTGCAAATCGTCGCCTCCGGCCTCCTCTAATCCCGTCTACTAGTCAACTTATTATTGTTTCATTGGTTATTATTTTGTTGCTTATATAACTGGATAGATGGATCACATATAGATAGATAGGCAGGATGCTGTTACAACATGCATGTGGTGTTGTTTTTACGATTTGTGAATCTAATGCTGGCGTCTGGTGAACCGGAGACTGGCCTTGTTTGTTCTTAATTCCTGTAAATAGCTCGTCTTCTTTCGTTCTTGATGGACTCTTAACTCCATCGTGATATGTTGAATAAAGTTGTGATTTGTTATATCCCCTGTGAAATCTGCTGTTACATGAAGCTGGTAGCTAGATACGATGAATTCTCGATTTGTCTCTTCTTCTTCTTCTTCTTCTTCGTCGTCGTCGTCGTCGTTTTCTGTCTGAGCTCGGGTATCATTTGTCAATAAGCACTGGACTGGAGCACAACGTCATGGTCATGGAGCAATCCCCTACTAGCACTGGTAGCTAGGAGCCGTTTGGATAGTGGGATTTGAGAGGTCACTGAATTGTACTAAAATCTAGAAAGTAAAGGTGCAATATTGCTAAAACTAATAATAGTTATGATCATCTGCATGTTCATGTGGAATCTTATCTGATGGATACATGCAGTTAATTCAATCATCCCGAGCATGCATATATACGACAAGGTCCAATTAAGAATCGACCGAGTCAGAAGACAAAATGTAATTGGATTAGCCAGTACATCCTTTCTTCAGGTGGGCATGCACGAACTATGACTACTGAGTGATACTTTCTACGGTCACTGAATTCTCAGACGAAATCATGAAGAGACATTGCAAGGACCGAGAACGAGGACTTGGACGACGATTAAAAGGTTGTGAATAGAGTTTACGTTAATTTTTAAACTTTTTTTAAAAAAATTTTGAACAGAAGCAAAACTCTTCACTCCAATAGCTATGAAAATATTTAAACAAGTTTTGATCTCTAGTGATACTTAGAG
This sequence comes from Dendrocalamus latiflorus, assembly GCA_017311315.1. Taxonomy (NCBI): domain Eukaryota; kingdom Viridiplantae; phylum Streptophyta; class Magnoliopsida; order Poales; family Poaceae; genus Dendrocalamus; species Dendrocalamus latiflorus. The sequence continues at coordinate 5,364,437 of CM029618.1, forward strand.
ATGAATGTTTACCGTCACTCCCTAACCATACATAAATTTTAAAGATGACAAAAAACTCAGTCACAAGAGCCTTTTATAGCTCCTACAAGGTTCTCTTCATGTACCCTAACTCATCTCTACTTAACATGGGTGGTTTAACCCTAAGCCAACCCTCTTCACCTTTTTATAGTGGAGGCACATGAGAAATCCTAATCATCCTCCCTAGTTGGATTTCATCCACTTACATTGGCAAACCCCTTAACCCAACGCTATATGGGGTTTCACACTTACACATGTACTCTTTTCAAAGCACACACACCCATTTACCCATTAGTAAATCAACATTTGACCTACTTCACATTTTTAACATATACAAGATCTAAACTATATAGACCAACGCCGCGGTTTCTCACACCACTTCTTCAATATTGGACAATTTACCAAAATACCCCTCTACCGCCTTCCACGAAGCTTTTCATTTTCTTTGCCACGAAGTATTGCTCATGCTTCGCTATCTTCCATGTAGTCCCAATGACTTACCGCCAAACCTCTCGCACGTTCGGATCCCACTGAATCGTTCCTGCGTGTAAACGATCCAAGTCACTTGGTGCATCACATACTCCTCCTCGCACATGATGGCACTCGGTTTCCTTGACCGCATAGGACTTCGGTTCGTCCCTTAGTCTAGTCCCAGTCTACCTGATCGTTGCCCGTCATGTCCTTCACCGGTAGTTTTCGTTATGGCTCCTCATTGTCTCAGCTTGTAACCACCCCATAAAAATTAGTCATCTTTGACAGCTTCTTGGTTTTCTGGACCTCAGCTCCTTCTAAGTGTAGTCTCGATCCCTTAATTTTTTTGGATCTAAACTCAACTAACTTAGTACCGGTCCTATCTACATCACCATAACGTAGTTCCGAAGTCCTACAACCAACACAAATAAGCAAACCGTCACATAACACCACACAATACACAAAGTCATCAATTGACATAATTAATCCATACAATGCATCATGCAAAATGTATTCAATCAACCCACTGATCGTAAACTTAGGACCAATCAATAAACCCCTATGCACACAAGCAACAAGCTAGGTCACTCATGTTAATTTTAATTAACGGAAAAGTGCTCCATGTAATTTGGATTAATTCTAATTATAAAAGATCTAGTATGATGGTTGCTAGATTTAAAGTATTGGAATTATTGGGTTTTAATTCCCTTTTGTCTCTCTTTTGTTAAATAAAAGTATGTGTGTGTTAATAGATCAATGCATGACCTATGCATGAATGATGCTTTTGCTGCATGCAGCAGTCACTAATGACATGCAGATCACTAGTTGCATGTGTTGACGCATACATTCAGAAGGTAGCAGCAAACAGTGATTGCATGCGTGATGGCTGAAATGTTTTGGCTGTTCACGCAGTGCAGCTTTTGAGGCAAAAAGCAGTTGCACAGTGCAGTTTTTGAGGCAAAAAACAGTTGCATAGTGCAGTACAGTGCAACGCTATTGCATGCGTCAGACACAAGAAAAAAGGAGCGGCTGCATGCACATCCATTCACTTGGACGCGTTGTTGCATTGCAACTATTCATTTGCTATAAAAGGAAGACTGCTCTGTTATTTGAAAAGTGAGCGCAAGAATCTGAACATGCAAATGGTAGTGTATAAACACACATACAATTGAGAGTACTAGTTCTTTGATCATCAAAAGAACTCTGAAAACAAAAGGTAGAGACAAGAGAAAAGACTTGCTATAAGGAAGAAAAGCTTGTTGCAACATGGATCAAGGTATGTTTATACATGATTAAGATTGAACAAAATAGTGTTGTAAATTAAAGTTTCCGCTTACAACTCAAACTCATCCCATGACTCAAAATCCTCAAAGACCAAAAGCTGGCTGAGCCTCACTGCCAAGCCGGTCTGATTGCACCCCTGTAGCAGTCAGACTGCTGGCACTAACCAGTTTGAACCAAAAATCAGCATCGGTTGGACCGCTGGTGGCCTTCCATCTGACTGCCACCATTTGGCCGGTCAAACTGGCCTATTTGTTGGTTGCCCGAAAAATATGACAACTTTGCAAATTTTTAAAAATCAAACTCAAACTCCGTAATATCTTTGAACCAAAAATCCATTACTATCACAAATATAGAGTGACCTTCACATGGTCTCACATCTCTCACAAAACCTAGTAACTTTGTTGTGTTTGCATGAGTTCTCTCATTAATTTCTTGGTCCATTTTCAGCTGTGGAAAATCAAATGCCATGTTGTTTTCCATTATTCTAGTATACATCATTATTAAGAACAAATTATGTGGATGTATACATGTGCAGTGCTATTAGACTTCAAAAGTGCAAATCAAAAGCAATTAGGCCCCATTTTCGAACATAGGAATGTCGTATGAATCAGATAGGAATTGCACCGTTTTGTGCAAAAGTTGCACAAAATTCTTTTGTTCTGGACAGCCCTTCAATGGTAACTACGTTCAAGAATTGCAATCATGCAAGTAAGGAAAACAAATTAGCGAGCTTGCAAGTCAATTGAGTTATGACAACCTGCTAAAGATGCCCACTAATATAGAACCCCGTGGGTAAAGCAGATGTAAGGCTCTAAAGGAGTGGCGTTTGTAGCAACCACTAAAACTGGACATGCATCTGCAATCCTAGTTCTGAAGACCACAAGGGCATGTTTCTAAAACAGGGCAAGCATTTTGGGCCATAATGTTGACATGATCAGTGCATGCTCTCAAATGAAAATTAGTTGGATTTGTCATATCGAAAGCAAATAAGCATGTGCTACCTCTTTGTCCTCTTCCATTCATTAGTCCATTGGGCCATTCATGTGCTTGATAGAACACTATTAATTATCTGATTAGTTTCCTATTAATTAAGCAGCCTCTTTTCCCCTTCTTTCTTGAAAATTTTGAAGTAGATCCCGGAAGCAGTATATGTCTCCTATGAGAAAATTATATACATTAATTTTCTCTCAGAAGATCACCATATTATATATCACTAAAGTTTTGAAATATTGTTGCACTTAATTTATTTTTCTAGGTTTTCAAAAAAGAAAAAGTTATTTTAGAGAAAATCAAATGCTGCTCTCTTTGGCTGCATATCACACCCATCTGATTTTCATCCCACATCTAAGAGATATATCCACCGGAAAACACCGTTTTTTTGTGTAGTACCTCCGAGCTGAAATGACATTTGGGCGGCAGAATCTACTTGCAAATTAAATATTTCACCATAATTCTTGCCCTTAGGAGTAGTTATTTGTGATTTTTTGACCCCTTGGAAGTAATCTATTTTCACAAAAACAATGTCTACAAGACTATTTTCGCGGAAAAACTACTCCCAAAGGCAAAAAAAAAAAAAAAAAACCCCCCAAGACGCCTTCCACTGCTGAAGTGATCAGGTCAAGCACGCTAGCCCTGCCTACCATTTTGTCCATCTTTAGATGGGGTAATTTTTTCAACTGATAGTTTTTAATTTTAGCGTAAGTATTTATACGAATAAACTAAATATTAATAAATTATTTTAAAAAACTGTGCCGATAAATTATTTTTAAAAAATTATAAAAAATTGTCTATTTATTTATTTTAAAAGTTATAAATCATAAACTGAAAAGATGTCATTCCTCCCTCAGAGCACTCTCGGAGGCTTGACCCCGCAGATTCGCGTAGTCATTCACCTTTTCACCGTTGTTTGCTGCCGCGGTGTCTTTCAGCTGGAAAGCGTGTTAACGAGGTCTAAATAAGGTATCGAAAGCAAATCTCAGCCGTTCAAGTTGCTGATCGGTCGGGAGATCGCTGGGCGTTGGTTCCTCTCAAGCAGCCCGCGTTGCCGCGGGCGCCGAGAAGCTAAGCAGGTATCCAACAAAGCGTGAAATAAAAATTCCATAAGAAAAACAGGATAGATCATAGATCACCCGTTCATGTTCATGCATGGCAACAAAACTACACACCAACCAACCTGCAAAAAGGTTCAACCTTCAAAATATCACCATCATGCATTTTATATAGATTTATTTGTCTCTGCCTACAGCATATCATCTCTAAAGCTTTTTCTAGATTACGAAACAAAGAGCAAAACTCACAAGAGAAGACACACGATCTACTGATCTGCTAATACATTTTCCGTAGCACTTTTCGTCTAACAAGAAATCAGTGAGCTTCTAAAGATATTTTAACCCAGCATAGGGTTGTGCCTTAAGCAGGTGCTGCCAGAAGAAAGCACAGTGATTAACTGCTGGACGAAGGCAATGATGCAACCTTTGGTTCGATAGCAGTGTTAAGAGGGACCATGGCAATCTACAGGTGTCAGATTCCTCTACAAAAAAGGACATGCACTTAAGAAACTTGAATAATATGATTCTCAAATCAGTATGAAATACATGGTGTAAGTCAACAATTGCATATTGTAGGAACTTGAAAGGTAGGACCATCGTATCAGTATGGAATACATGGTGTAGCATTTTAAACATAACATGATAAAATATAAAATCCAATCGATTAGAACAAATATATGGCCAGTCCCACGCCACGAGGCCAGCTAGTCGGGTGCGGCTCAGGTGCTGTGACCCCTGCACGCGCTAAGTGCAGGGGCACGCCCAGGAGCCGCCACGTGTCCCCAAATATTCAAAAAACTTCCGAAAAATTCTAAAAAAATACTTAAAAAATCAGAAAAATTGTAAAAAGTACTTTTTGTAAAAATACTTTTATTAAAAAGTATTTTTAAGTACTTTTAAAAAAATACTTTTTAATAAAAGCATAAATCAAAAAAACTAAGTACTTACAAAAAAATACTTTTTATTTGTAAGAAAATACTTTTTACAATTTTTCTGATTTTTTAAGTATTTTTTTAGAATTTTTCGGAAGTTTTTTGAATATTTGGGGACACGTGGCGGCTCCTGGGCGTGCCCCTGCACTTAGCGCGTGCAGGGGTCACAGCACCTGAGCCGCACCCCAGCTAGTCAGTGCTGGTTTAGGCTGATGGGGTGTAAATATAGCTAATTTAGCCTAATTAAGTATATACATATGTATTATATCTTGTATATATTGCATTTTTGCCAAAAAAAATTTAGGTGTTCAGCTGAACACCCATGAACCACTGTAGATCCACTCTTCCCCAAAAGCAAATTGAGAACTGCATAGTGCGCTAAATTCGTAAATTCAACAGCTCTACCTGAACAGCATAAGCATTCTGCGAACAGAGGCACAGATATAGTCGAGAAACTTGAAATAAGTACGCGAATTATAAGTATGGACAATGACTACATAGAACCAAATTAATAGCATTGCATTAGCTATCACGTATGCTGAACGACAAAAGGACAGATAAAATGTCCTCCTGCTGCTCAGGCCAAACAATCTAGAATAGTGTCTCCCTTTTTAGAACCATTTAGAATAGTGTCTTAGATTACGACCGTGCATACCTGCTATGCATCCACATACCAAGGCAAAAGTACATAAATGTTTGTAATTTTGCTTTCAAGAAATATCTAGCACCGCTAGTACTAACAGGCATAATGTGTAGGCCCATAAACCACAAAGGTCATAGTCAACAACAGGCAGGAAATTTCAGCAAAGTATGTAAGATAAACCTCAATTGTTTGGATCACATGGGATCTTCTTAATCTTTCTATATTATCATTACTATTATAAAAGAATGAGTTGGTGGTCGTACGTCCATTCTCCTCCAACCGTCCTATTTTTAACTTCTCATCACTTTTTACATTTCAACTGATCAGAGTAGCCCTCTTCTATAGCATGATTTTCTATATATCTAATAAATTTCGTTGCAACGCATAAACAGATGACTAAATTGGTCGAAACCTTTGAAGAGGCGGCGGCGGCGGCTGAACCGCTCGAAGAGTAATATACCACCAGGCACTCGGACTGTCCGGGCGAATTTTTTGTACGGATAATCCGTTTTTTATTCGGAAATACATAAATATACCCGCGACAAAATTTTTTACAAAAATAATCTTCAGTCGCCACCCCATTGGGCGACTGCTATTTTTCGCCCAACCGGGAGGCGACATTTAGGGAATCTGTGTACCGTTGGGCGACTACTGCAATCGCTGTACGGTTGAGCGACTTTGATTGCAGTCGCCCAACCGTTGGGCGACTTCAATTGCAGTCGCCCAGTGGATGGGCGACTTTACTCAGTCCCCGTGAATTTTTAGAGTTTTATCAATTTTGTAGTTTTAAACTGGAAAAAAATATGGTATAGTTGTAATAAAAGTTTATGTTTATTGTATGTTGTAGGTGCATTTAAAATTTTGAGAAATTTTTTGTAAGTACAATTGACTGTAGAACGTTTGATATATACATTGGTATGTTTTAAGGGTTTGCAATCCGCGTGATTTTTGTATGTTTTGTCAATTTTTTAGTTATAAACTGCGTAAAAATCAGATAAAGTTGTAATAGAAGTTTATGTTCAATGTAAGTTGTAGATGCAAAAAAAAATTTGGTCAATTTTTTTTAGGCACGATTGACCGAAGAACGGTCGATACATAAAGTGATAAGTGATGTGACCAGTGGCATGTGTGGAACTCTGTACTTGTAATGTTCAGAACTCCACCGCTAGTCGTAACATGCCTTAGGGAATATTACATTTTGTCTACTGGGTGTAGCGTGGTTGTTTGCCCTTTTTGTCGCGCCCTGAAGATGGTTCCGCTGCATCTTTCTTCCTGTCAGTCTTGGTCTTGAGAGCTGCCTCACGAGCTTGAAGCTCTTCCTCCTGACGCTTGATGGCTGCTTGCATTGAAAGGGCCCAAAGTTTGATGGCATCCTGCAGCTCTTCCTTGTCAGCAAACATAGCATGCACCCGAACCTCTGTTTGATGATACTCCCATGGCGATTCATGCTCATCATGTGCGGAAACACCCTCCGCATTATACTGGTTCCATTCTTCGGGGATAGGAACTTCTTCATCATCGGAACTGTCCTCCTCGTCGTCCTCTACAGCTTGCTCTTCATCCCATGCCCTCTGGTCATCAGATTCCATCTGCTGCACGATATACTCATTATGCTCTCCTTCATCAGCTTGCCCAGTTCCCTCTCTATAGCTTGACAGCTGTAACTCTCCTCCATGTACCGCATCGGCTTGCCCAGTTCCCTCTGTATAGCTTGACGGCCTTAACTCTCCTCCGTGTACCGCATCGCCTTCATCACGAGCAACTTCATCAGCTCCACCGACGTGCGGCCCGCCCGAGGTGCTAGCACCCCCCGAAGCATAGGCGGACGCACGAGCTTGCGCAGCTGCTTGTAGTGAGCACGGTTGCACAAGCAGGACACACTCGTATCCACGGCGCCGGCACCCTTGCACAAAGCCCTTCCACGAACCAGAGCGCACCAATGTCTTCAACTCCCATCTGATGTCAGTGGAAGACCGGCTCCAAAGCCCTTGCACAACGACGCTGCACACCTCGGGGTCCAATGAAAAACTCTGGGTCAGCCAATGCTGCACATCTGTCATTTGAGCATTCTCGTCATCCGGAAGTACGAGAGTGACTTGCGGAAAATCGCTCAAATCCACACCAGTCGGACCATCACGAATGATTCCAACACCATAATACACTCTCAATGTAGTACTGGCCATTAATGATGTATGCCTACATGTATGATTGAAATTTACGACATGTCAAATAACATGGGAGTTGAAGACTGTAAATACAACATAATTAAAAAAAATACCTGGATCCAAATCGATTGAATAGCTTCGACTTCTCTTCTCTCCTCACCTCCTTTTCTTCCCCTCCTCCCTCTCTTCTCCTCTTCTTTTCTTCCTCTTCCTCCTCTCTTCTCTCTGGGCAGAATGAATGAGTAGAATGGCAGAACGAGGGGAATGTGCTCGGGGTTAGTGGGCGGCACAATTTCAGTCGCCCTACGGTTGGGCGACTGCAATTGCAGTCGCCCAACGGTTGGGCGACTTCAATCGAAGTCGCTCAACCGTACAGCGATTGCAGTAGTCGCTCAACGGTACACAGATTCCCTAAATGTCGCCTCCCGGTTGGGCGAAAGGTAGCAGTCGCCCAATGGGGTGGCGACTGGAGATTATTTTTGTAAAAAATTTTGTCGCGGGTATATTTATGTATTTTCGAATAAAAAACGGATTATCCGTACAAAAATTTCCTGTCCGGGCAGGGGCAAACCGTTTCTCAAAGAGCAACAACCACGCTCACTAACTGCAAACAGAAGAAAGCACTAATTGATGAGGGCAGCTTACGGGAAAAGGGGAGGAAATGCAGCAATGGTAACATGAGTTGGATCATCTTACTGAAGCGTCATGGGTCAAGGCTCAGGCTGTGAACAAATAAGCAATGGAGATGTTTGTACCAAAAGAACAAACTGTAAAACTGAAATTGCCAAATCAGAAAAAAATCAGGGACAATGGCACCCATTCAGCAGCATACCACTTCCTTGTGCAGGGGTTCCGGCCCGTCGTAGATATAAATACAAATATAAATAATATTGATTATATTTTTTAACTATGAATATGAATATGGATATGTAGATATAAATACAAATATAAATAATATTGAACATGAATACAGTTACGAATATTTCTCGAAATATGAAGACCCTTTAAACTATACGTACAAAATAAACAAAAAACATAACTAATTTATTTGATCTAAACATTCATGAAGAATATTTATGAATTCTTCATTTATGCTAAGATTCCTTCTATAGGTCTATGTATTAATATATATGTTAATGTATGATGGGCCTACTAAAGTATCTTATAAATGGGTTGGGCTGAAATAAAGAATATAGCCTACAGATATCCGCCTCATGAATATCCGGATAATCCGGATCCGTATTAATTATTGACAGATAGTGAGCTATAGAATTCGTATTTGTATTTGACAGAGAAAATCTGTATTCATTTTTGATCCGATACTATCCGACAAATATTGGAACCGACATAAGCCATATTCGAAAATCGTCCGAATAGATCGGAGACTATTTGATCCGTTTTCACCCCTACTAGCAAGATGCTGCACGAACGGATGAACAGGCTCCTCAGCGCGAGATCAAACGACTGCGGGGTGGGGCGGAATGTGGTACTGTTGATTGTAGCAACCTCCTTGCTTAGATAGACCACCTCAGATCTACTGGCCTCCGTTGCTACCAGCCTCCTCACCGCCCATGGCTAGCCCTGCGGCATTCCCTAGCCCCACCACCACTGAGGCCTAGCCACCCGCTATTGAATCTGTCGGCTTTGCCACCGTTTCCTCCAACTCCCCTCTACTCAGTCCCCCACTCACTCGCACTGATGCCAACCCAAATTGTGCCACCGCCAAGCCCCTTGTCGTCGCCCCGATCCACCAGATTTAGAGGCCTTCGTCACTGCTAGCCACCTCCCCGGCATCCTTAGTCCTCACCGCCCGTCCTCACTGCCCATGGCTAGCCCCGCAGTCTTCCCTAGCATCGCCCGCCGCTGAATTCTACAACCCCGATGCTATAGTTTAAACAAGTCTCCATCCCAACCTGTTAAACATATAGGGCATTGAGCACCTAACCTAGTGGATATTATCCAATAGTTCAAATAGAGGAAGCCCATTAACCCACACAGCAAGGGTTTTACTCACACACTACACTCCTGTAAGCTTTTTAAAGCACATGAATTTTAATCTACTAAGCCCTTGGCCTTTGATCCAACTTGATCTTCTCAGCTTCTCCTTGGCCTAAACCGTTTTTCCAAGAGCCGCTCAAGCGTTGCAGTATTGACCCAAGGTCGTTTCTGGTATTTGGCAAACTTTCCAAAAATACATTTTCTTAACCCGGTCTTCATCTTTCTTTGTAAACAATCACCATGCTTATCATGTGTAGGTTTACCACTGGCTTGCTACGTGTCACCATGTCTCTCTCATTCTGGTTCCATCGGACCATGCCTCACTTAGACCGATCAAGCCACATAGTGCAACTAATCACTCAAATTTCCTTCAAAATTTCCTGTCTTTCTCGTATCATGCTTGAGCTTAGCCATTTTATCCGGCATCCTTGATTGTTATGGGGCTTGGCTCCTCCATGAGCGCAGCTCTGATCTGTGCCATTGACCATGGTTGACTCCAAGCATTCCTACACATTCAAAGACAAAGAAAATTTTTTCGGGCATAAGTCCTTCATAGCTTGACTCACGTTAGTTGAAACATGTATCATACAATACATATGCATTGACCTAGATCAAAACAAATTAACCCAAGACACAATTTTCCAAAAGTCCAAAATCCAACCAATTTGAAACGCCTCACTTAAACCAACCAAGTCATATAGTGTAACTCATCACTTGAACTTCCTTTCAATATTTCTCTTTTTTCTCGTACCATGCTTAAACTTAGCCATCTTACTCGGCATCCATGGTCATTATGGGCCTCGGCTGCTCTATGAGCGTAGCCCCGATCCGTACCGTTGATCATAGTTAACTCTATGCATCCCTACACATTAAAAGACAAGGAAATCATTTTCGGATATAAGTTCTTCATAACTTAACACACGTTAGCTGAATCATATATCATGCAATACATATGCATTGACCTAGGTCAAAACAAATCAACCCAAGACACAATTTCCCAAAAGTCCAAAATCCAACCAATTTGAACATCTCTCTAGTCAGACCGCTGCCTTCTCTAGCCAATCTAACCGCTAGTGGCAGCAGTCAGGACACTGGAGGAGACTGGTAGCTGGTCTGACAGCCAGAACCACAATCAGTCTAAAAATTGTAAAATTTTAAAATCCAAAATTTACCTTTTTAAAATAGAAATAATTCATCACAGCATAACTCTGAACCTTTTCACAAGATCCTTCACTTACCTTTTTGTCTTGTAAGATTAACCGAGTGCTCGGAGTCTCTAATTAGTAAAGATAAAGAAGGATTAGAGAGGTGAATGTACTGTAATGTAGTTTGTATTTACAGAAAAATGTTATGCCCAATACTTTATGTAAAGATTCGTGGTCAAACTCTTACATATTTTCACACATCAAGACAAAAAATGGTAATTTTATGGGGGAAAAGTTGGAAGGAAACGAAATAGAAAGCTACTATTCATCCAACTTTTCTCCTTTTCAATTCTCCCTGTACAGACTATAGTCCAGCTTGAAATTTTATAGGATGGTGTACCACTCTACTCCCCACCTCAGAGATTTCTCTCAGAATTTTTCGCGGCGATTTAATTGGCAAAAATGATTGAAGAATGCTGTCGGTGAACCAAACTCCGACCGGCACTGTTCCCGCTTGAAAACCAAACCTAGTCACAGAGCGTACACAGGGACCCTTCCCCTCATCTCACTGCCTCAAGGACCCCACCACCACCGCCCAACCTCCGCCGTCGGCAGCTCGCCTCCGCCGCAGGAGCCCAGCGTCCAGCGAGCTGCAGCTCCGGCGATCAGAAGCGCTATCCATACCTGAAATTGAAATGGCTGCAGTTTGACTGTCGAGGAGGAGATCTCGATGATCGACGAGGCCAGATCGGCCGGAGTGGTGCACGTTCAGGGCAGACCGGCGTTCGAGACGGAGGAGGACGCAGGCTTGGTCGATAAGTTGATGCTCAGGTTCTACGAGTTCTTGCACAGAAACTGCAGGCCGACATTGCCAAGATTGGGACTCCCTGTCCAAGATCTGATAGAGATTGGCATGATCTGCATGGCTCGAGTCCCTCAGGCACTGAACATGTAGTACTTGCAGCAACCTGAAGGTGTAGCCTGTCTGTAATATTGTTGTGTTTCGCACGCACTCCTCTTGTTTGCAGTTGGCGTGCTCTGCCTGGTGTGGTAATACTTGAAGCTGGATCAAAGTGGATTGTACTATTGTGTCATTAATCAACCCTTCATGTTTTAAATTAGCGTTTCTTGCGAAATTTTGATGATAGAACGAAATCCGAGTCAAATTGTGCTCAGATAATAGATTTAGTTGTATCAGACAAACTAATCTAAAAAGAGAAATTATATCGGATAGTAAAAGTAAGTCGGGCTTCATTTGGGCTGGGCGAGCTCAGACAACACCCAAATGTTGCCCGGCAATGTTTGGGCCCGACTTTGTGCCATTTAAAACTTGACTCGTCCGGGAGAATGAGCCCAAAGCCCACAAGTTAATTCGGGCCAGTTTCTATACTACGGAAGAAGATAATTTATGGCTTTAATGCAAAAGTGTACTATCAAAGATAATATGATTGCATATTTACATGGAGAAATGCAGAGAAAACTCGAAAAATGTAATAAGAATAACTCGTCTTAACTGGTACTAACCTACTCATTCCATTGTCTCATCGTCAAACTGTAAATTGTACAGAACTGCAGATAAAAGCTTGTGATTTGCAATAACTCACCATTTACTTAGCACAGGTTCCAGCTATCAATGCATGCTTCCACTAAACTATGGTGATCACCTTCGAATGTGAAATAGACAAGAAGGGAGAAGTAATCACTCCAAGTAAAATCAAATTATGGCACAAAAAGACAAGACCAATCGTCAGTTTCCCATAAAATATGGTGCCTTTAAGGTGCATCTAGTTCATTGATGTTGAGCTTATAGCTTAAGAGCGAGGTCATTGTCGTTGGAGTTGGTCACTAGTCCAGCTCCTCATCATCTGCACCCAAGTCCAACTAGGGCTGATTGCAAATCAATGAAGTGCTTGCCACCGCAGGACATATGAAGGGTTGCAAAACAACAACAACAATATACTACTCATGAACAATTATACATATATACACTACTACTAGATATCACAAGAACAATAAAACTAGATATCTTTGTTGTATTAATGGTCAAAGGCAATATTAGTGTAACCGTCGTTAAAGACTTTCGATCCATTAGGGGGCATGGAACAAATTATATACAGGTTTCTTTCTTCTTAATTGAGCTTCTGCTTATTTGGACTTAGGCTTCTGTTTTTTTCATATTTGTTTGCATTGTCCGCGATGGGTTAACCTGTTTTTTTTTCTATTTTTAATTTTTTAAATTTAATTATGCCAGATAAGCCACTATCAGATATAATGTAATTTTAATCTATTACAATATAATTTCAACTTTAACCCCAGGGACACCTAATATTTCCTCGTGCTCTACGGCATTTCTGCATTAGTGAGAGAAGGCTAGCCTCCCGTACACTGCTACTAGCTTTCAGTCAAGTGGCCATAATGCAAAAGTCATCTAGGGTTTACTTCAGTGATTTGCGCAAACACCTATGGCCGTACAAGCTAGATCGAATTGAAAATCTAGCCACGAATTCAAACGTTGCTCGAACCATCTACTCACATCGGCTCCACAATGATTTGTAAGGCCGTGCATTTGCATCAAGTCATTCAAGAACAGCAAAGAAAAAAAAAAGAGACCTGTTTTTCCTCCTCCTGATCCTCCCTCCTCCTTTCATTTCATCACTGAAACCTGCAGGGAATCTGGTGGACGACTTAAATTAACAACATTGAAAGCCCTCATATGGACGGCATAAATGCCCTCCATTTACTAGGATCAAATGCACATTTATTTGCGAGGGAGTTATTTCTAGCTCATCATCGCGCAACAACCTACTGGGAGGAGGAGCTCAAAATGCAAGAGCAGCAGCCTCCTCTCCGTCCCATCTGACGGCCACTGTCCTCGTGCACCCTGTCGGATCCGGCTTGCAATGCCATGTGTCCACTGATCTCGTACTGTCTTTTCAACCCCCGAGAATTTTGGCTGTTTTTAACCTTTTCACCTGTTTAATTTTTTTCCATGTGTTATCGACCAATTGCCGTGTTATAGCATATGTTTAGGCCCTGTTTGGAATGCGGGAATTTTTCCCGATTCCTGCGGGAATTGAACTGTTTCCTGTAAAATTCCTGCAAAATTCCTGTGAAATTCCTCTGTTCCAAACAGACCCTTAGAGTGCAGAAATTTCACATGGAACAATTCATCTCTGGTGCTAACCAAGGGGAAAAATAAAACTCGTGTTCTAAACGGGGCCACGATGGTTTCTGTAGGAACCTGCCGTTTCTTCTAGTGAAAAAAAAATCATGTATTCATTGGGTCTTTTTTTGGTTGGTGCGTATCAGCGTATGCGAACACAGTCTACTGTGGGCTTCAGCTCCTGGATCTGGCACCGTTTGTTCTTGTTTAAGTTTCTGGCTTTTAGTTTCTAGTTAACTATGTATTAATTCCATTTTTCTGATTTTTTTTATTTTTAGCTTTTTTCTCATTTCTGTTTGCATTATCTGTGATGGGCTAACTTGTTTTTTATTTTTAAATTTTTTAAATTTAATTAAGTTAAAAAAATCATCAGCAGATATAATACAAATAAATTAACTATAATATAAAATAAGTCATAAATAAAAAAAAGCCCAAATGCACAGCACAAGGCGTGCTATTGCTATGGAATTAGATGCTGCGTTGATGGTGGTTGGGTCCTGTTGTTGACACAGCATGGCATGTTTTTGCGGTGACAGTGACACAGCTAGCTAGCTCTGGTTTCAAGTTGAGAAATCAGTACTACTTTTCTCTCCTTATCTTGCACAGACTGTTTGGGGTTCTTTTTTTTCTTATTGAAAAGACTACATTTTGGTGGTTCGACAGACAGCAGATGACTGCTCCAAAAACTAGATAGGCAACCCTGGAGAACATCCATATGCTGTTAGTGGAAAAGGCAGCAGGGACCATAGTATCTATACATATGCCATCTTGAATTTAGAACTTGTCTAACTTGAGAGCTGCACGCATTGACCAAAAATACGAAGAAGATAGGTACATGAACTTCAGCGACTAACCTGAGACTGTCTGCAAGGACGTTCAAGAGCAACTTTTTCAAGGCGTACAAACTTAGATGACTGCTTTGAATTATGGAAAGTCAAGGGAGTAATTTCAGGAATTTTTGCGTTAACCTAAAACAAAGATGCTCAGGTTCTAATTACACAAGATTTATTTATCCCCATTGGTTGTATGTAGGGATGGCAATCGGACGCGGCGGGTATAGATTGTGCTCGCTCAAATCTGTACCTGTGACTCCGATTTACGCCCACGAGTATATCTGTGAAAGACGACAGGTGAAGAACCTTGCTTATACCTGTCGCCCGTGGGCATGCTCGTTTACCCGCAAACTGAGAATCACCATCTGAGAGTTGAACTAATGGTAAGTATATATAAGTAGTAGCTGTTGCTAGAAAATATAATAACTATCAAAAAAGTTTATAACAATCAATAGCAATTAGAGATATGCAAAAGTTTATAATAATCAATAGCAATTAAAGATATTGTTATGGCTGCGCCACCTGTTAATCTATATCGTGGGTAAACAGGTGGGGCGGGTACGGGTGGAGCTTATCCATACCCGTCTACCCAACGGGTAGAGTGTTTCCCTATTTTCATACCAGTGGATGAAGATAATATTATATACCCGGCTCTATTAAGATATTTATCCACGAATATACAGGTATTTCAACATAATTACCTTCCCTAGTTGTGCCATGAGCGTACCAATTATAATCGAAAAAATTGATCATATACCCTCCATTTAGATGGAAATTGAGGATTTACCCTCCTGACCCACGTGTCAGTGACTTATGATGACCCCACATGTCATTGAGATGTGAAGAATAAATCCTCAATTTCCCAACTAAAGGGAGGGTATATGATCTAATCTCCCATTATAATCCAACCAGTAAGACCCCTTGCGAGCGAGTTGTGAGTTGTGACACGTATTATCGATGCGAAAACAAGGTGACACTGCGTGATGCGATTCACGTAGGCCAGGGTAGATCAGCAAGCGCAACTCATTGGCCTGTGCAGATTGAGCTGGGAGGAGTTAAGGGTGTGCCACCGGATCACCAGCTCGCCCATCTCCCAGCAAAATTGTTCATCACCGGGACCGTGCATACAACATAAATTTATGCATCCATCGATCGCCAACTATCATTAGTCCAAGATTGGATGGGTCCAAACTAGCTGGTAGCCTGCGTTAGGAGCCACCTTTACTGTTTAATATGCCATTCCACTGCATGCATTAGATGTCTCAAGGGCTGTGCTCCACTGCGCTTCTAGTTTAATTTTTTTTACTGTTTGATACTATTTAATGTTTATTTTTATGCTGTGACTGTTTTTAGCTTTTTTTAGCGTAATTAAATTTAAAAAAATATAAAAAGATTATATCATCATGAATAATGTAAAAAATACAAAATACAAAAGGCTGAAAACCAGAAAAAAGCCAAATGGAGCGCAGCCTTAGAACGTGAACTCTTTTAATAATCCTCCTACTGCTTTGGAATTGACTTTTTTTTATCACCTTCCCGTGAGTAACTGACCAACCCTTATCAACGTGCGATTTTTCATTGTCCATTTTCGCGAGGGAGGTAATGCACGTGTGCTTCAATAATGAGTAAGTTCTTTTAGGATGTGACTTTAACTTTTAGCTTATGATTTTTAAATTCTGGGTGTTCACGAAAGATGGTATGAAGAGAAAAAAGTTGCATGTGATTTTATCTGGTATAGCTGAACTTTATACAATATATACTACAATGTACCTATAGACCTCGCCTTGAAAAGATGCACCGTTTGAAAGTAAGTTACTGTAGCACACAGTTGAAGCTGAAGTCCTCTCAAATGCAGCCAATACATGCAGAGGGATCCGCGGGAAAATCGGGTCCTCTAGAAGGCCGGTAAAAATTGTAACGCCCTAATTTTTGGAGGCGCTGATAATCCCCGCAACTGCCCAGGATTGTTTAGTTGCGGAATATTGTACATGAATGAGCATCAGCTCAATACATGCTTATAAATAAGGACCAAACTTTATTACAGAAATAAGGCTTAACAACCTAGTTTTGGATGCAGTAGGTGTGTAAGCCCAAAATTATCTTATAACACAAGAAACTCTCACAGGTGTACTTGAGCATGACTAAGACCTAAAACCACTGCTCATCGACGAAACGGGGCTCTTTCGGATCTTCATCAACAGCTTGTTCATCGATGTCCCATTGATCTTCTGTTTATTATTTATCAAGTAATGAGTACAACTGTACCCAGCAAGTCACAAGAATAAATCCTACTTTATCTATTTACACGGATTACCAATGGATGGGAATATACTGATTTTATTAATGAGAGTGGATGTAAGTTTATTAGTAAACATTTGTAAAGACGAAAATATAAACAAAAACTTCTCATGATTAGGAGGTTTCAACACTTGATCACTCAGCTTACTCAGATTAAAACATAAAAAAATCTACTTATGCCTTGCTCCTGGAATCATCCGTTAAACACAACTCCATTAGCCGGGAGCACGGCGTATTCGAATACCATTTGTTTCACTCTATAGAGTTGCTCAATTTTACCCACAAGATTCCTTAACCCTCATGACTAAGTTAAGAAAACAAGTTTGTTTCACTACGCATCTCTTTATATAGCCTCTACCCAATAGATCACCACTCAGACCCAGGTATCTACTCGCCAGGCCTAAACACTTCTACCCGTCCTGAGTAGCACCTATCGTTGTTAGGTATGGTTACACTGCTTCCATACCAACGCCCATTCATCTATACTCCTGCCTCCTGTGAAGATTCAATCGAGTTGAGCAGCTCTTAGACCAGGATTGACAAGTCAATTCTTGTGGTTGAGCAATTACTGTGTCATTTACTTAGCATAAGGTTTTAATCCTTACATTTCACTTTGAGGCTACCAACCACACCCAGATCCCCTAGTGCTCGATGGCACTACCACCCATATGCTCAAGTCTCCTCTCTAAGGTAAAGTCGTGGACTCCAACCATCTAGTGGCTTTCCACAATGTCTCCTTACACCACCTTACCCTATAACTGTTTAAGCAAATCTACCGGCTAAATGCCAAGTCACTTAGTAGTATAAAATTTTTAGACGATCCAATCTAAAATTATGTATACAATAACTAAATAATACTAAGGTTTTCAAGGTGAATATGACCTCAGATTAAACATGGCATTTTTCAGTAGTAGGATATAACTAATTAACAAGTCATTTTACATATTTTATTTTAATTAAATAACATTGCATAAATATCATTAATATTAATACTATAATTAAATAATTTAAATTTCATGGTATTCAATATGATCAAAAACTTGTAACTTACCTTTCTGCCCAACAAACTATGCTATCTCGTACACTTCAATGTCCAAGTCCGATCCTTGAGCAGACACCTCGGAATATTCGGGGACTAATGCAAACACATAAAATAACATAAGCCCGCACTTGAATCTAATCAAGCTAAGAAAATAAATAAAATAAAAGGAGAAAATGCAATTAAAATTAAACAGAATTGGTTTCGATTTTATTGGAGTTTGGATTGGTGAAATGAAGGCCAAAAATAGATTCGCGGCATCGAAACAATAAAAAAGGTGGTATTTTTGGTATTTATTGCTCGGTGAACAGTAGCTGCTATGGTAGCTACAGTGCTTGGGGTCGCCCTAGTTGCATAGTGTAGCGTGCGGGATTTAATTGAAAGAAAATAACTGGGTGGGCCGACCATCTTGGCCCAAAAGCACACGGTGGTCTAGCCCAGCTAGACGCGCGCGATCTCTGCCGTCAGCCCGCGACGCAAGGATGGTTGCAAAATGGCCACGTCGTCGCCCGGGTCTTCTTCAACCTTCAGTTCCACTTCCTAGTGGAAAAACAAAGAGTGGCAGCCCTCTTCGGTTTAGCTCCAGCAAGGCTCATCGGCAACCCAAGGGGGCACGGTTGGGTTTCTTGCAGAATGTGGAGTCTATTTTAGGGCTTTGGAAGGCGGGGACATGGGTTGTGGTGGTCAGTGGCAAGAGAGAAGGTGGTGGCTTCTATGGCGACTAAGGGCTTCTCCGGCAATCTTCCGGTGAGGTGAAGAGTAATTTAACAATCTCTGGGGTATGGGGTTCACGGTGGCGGCGTTGGTTTGGGTTGAGGGATTCTCAGATGAACTATCCACAGTGAGGGCTTCATGGCCGGCGGAGGCTCACAGTGCAAGGCACTAGGGAAAAGCTCATGTGGATTTGAGTTTGGCTATATGGTTGTGGTGCCTTGTGGGT
Source organism: Dendrocalamus latiflorus (assembly GCA_017311315.1). NCBI lineage: Eukaryota > Viridiplantae > Streptophyta > Magnoliopsida > Poales > Poaceae > Dendrocalamus > Dendrocalamus latiflorus. The sequence continues at coordinate 5,383,414 of CM029618.1, forward strand.
GCTATGGCAATGAGTAATTGAAATATGGTGGTCAGGAGCGGAAGATAAACTATGTGGCTCACTGAGTCACGGGAGAAGGGCGAAGGAGCTGAGGTGAGGAAAAGCTCGATTGGGTGGTTGTGATATGCAGATAGGAGTGGCAGGAAGCTCTCTGTGAAAGCAATCAAGCTAAAAGGGTGGTGAAAGGCGGTGGGAGCAGTAGAATTGCTCAGGCAAAGTCGGTGTGTGGAAGGGAGAGGTAGAGGGGGGCTCTGTCGAGGATGAGGGTACACTGGGGAGGTGGTACTAGTGGCTCTGCAAAAGTTGGCAGATGATGACAGCAGCTGGTATGGAATGATGTGCGTGTTGGATGGGGGGTTTTGAGGTACGGCGGGAGAGGCACGCGGGTCAAACAGTGCACTGCCCAAGGGTGGAGAGGTGAGGTTGGCAAAAGGGACTGGTAACTGACTGGTGGGGTCACGACGTCAGAGGATGGCAGGGTAAGCACGAACGCCGAGGAAGGAGCGGCCGCAATATAGGGCAACACGGCGTGCGACCGCGTGGTAGGGGAAACAAGGAGGCGGTGGGGGAGGTGGGTTTTCAAAGGGCGCCGACGGGTGGGCAAGATGGGAAGCAAAGAAGGAACGTAAGGATTGAGGTGGTTAGCCAAATTTGGGAAGGAATTTGGAGTTGAAGCAAAAACTCAAAAGAATTCAAATGGTTTGAATTTTGAGGTGTTTCAAAAATGGTCCAAAAACATTTTTACTGATGAGAGGTTTTCACTTTATATTGGTCTAAGCCGACTAGGTGTCAAGGCTAAGTACGTACGTTCATTTCATGTAATCAAGCACCTGCCACCGACCAGCTGTGTGTTGCGAAGAAAGAATGGGGAGAAAGGCCTAAAGGGGTTGTGGCTATGTTTATATTAGCTTCTAGAAGTTGCTTTTTTATGATAAATAATTTTCTATAGGACATAACTTTTAAACCAAGTGTTTTTTAAGATGATATTTACTAGTCAATTGTATTATATATTATAGTAACTTTATTTATGTCAACTAAAATCGTATACGAGTGTATCTCTATAAATTTCTCTATAAACTAATACTATTTATAAATTAACGTCAAAAGTCAAAACTAAAAGCTTACGTAAACGCCCGAGAGCGAGCACCGGAAAGCGCTCACGGTATGGCCGATTTTTCACCGGATCGTCGTGAACAGTCACTGACATACGGACCGTGCCGCAAATTGACCGTATCGCAACTACGCGTGGTGTGGAGTTCGTCCGCATTTATGCTAAGGTTTTCGTCGACATCCATGTTGGCAAATAGTGTTCTAGTTGGAGCTTGGTATGACGCCTGGCATCGCCATTACTCTCTCTCTCTCTCTCTCTCTCTTCATGATTATAATTATAGGCTTTTTTATCATGAGCTAATTAAGGCATCACTCCAAGGAGTCAGGAATGGTCAAGATAAGCTAAGATGGGGGGCAAGAATATGAAACAAGAAGGAAGGAACGCTTTGACAACATTGCAATTTAATGAGAGGATTATATATATTATGGAAATCAGCCCATGAGTTGACACAATTTTTTTAGAAATTTTAAAGTATGCATAGTTTAGTAACATATTGTCTAGTCAAATGGAGGAAATGTAATTTATAAAGTAGAGTTCTTGCTACTTCTTAAAATATGTGACACATGGAATGTTGATGGTATGAGGACTTTGGTTAAACACATGCATATGTAAGCGCGTATTTGTGTATTTTCATGTGTCTTGTGACTTGTGATGTATCGTAGTGCATCTCCTAGCACTTTATATCCACCTTTTATTTTGCGAAATCATGCCATCATCTCTCTCCTTCTAACTGGTCATGAGACTGCTTAATTATCATTATTTGGTTTGAATATTAGCAGTTACAAGTGAATGATTTAGTAGTTACCAGTGGATCATTTTATTTTATTAGTGTTGGTTACTGGAGAATAATTCGCACGTCTATAAAAGACTTGGAAACATCTCGTTTGGTTGTCTGAACTCCTCCTTGGTGAATTTGTACTTACTGTTGAGCAACCTAACCTTGCTAGTCTTTCTTCTCAGCGTGCACTGAAAAGGAGATAGAGTGGCTATCTCTGAGCCATTAATGTAAAGAGTAGCTACGTGGAACGGCAATAAGGTTTCTGGGCAGCGCACATTTGTGCAACTACTCGCTTCACTACTTCATCTGCACTCAATGAGCTTGCGTTACTTCCTGTTTTTTTGTCATGCTCAGCAGTAAGCTATTCATGCGATTGATCGACTTTGTTACTATATTTTTCTCGTGTATTTTCTGAAGTACAATAAGTGGCATGCTGTTAGTTATGAGTTTTACGTCACTAGTCTTTTACTACATTTATCTGCTAGTAAAATTTGAAATCAAAATAGTACCCACATTTTCAACGATATATAGGACTACCAGTGCCTCGGGCTACATCTATCGTTTTCGCGGGATGTATGGTAGCGTGTAACACCACTCGTTTCAACTTCTGGCTTTTAATTCACTATTCCTCAATTTCGTCCTTTTCTGATTATTTGGCTTTTTTGGGCTTTTTACCTTTTTTTCCCCGTATTCCTTTGTATTGTCCGTGATGTGCTAACCTATTTTTCTATTTAAATTTTTTTAAATTTTAATTACGTTAAATAAGTCACCATCAATTATAATAAAAAAATAAATTAGATATAGTAAAAAAAAAGGCGTCGCTAAACTGAGCCCCGACACACATGCAAGAAGGCGACGCAATGCAAATACTACTTGTGCAATTCCCGGGCATTGAAGTCCACGGACAAAAATTTGGGCCAAAAAGCACTGAAAAGATGGGCAGGGATAATGACAACTACGAGCTCTACGCTGCCGCAACAGTTTGGCAAATTTAAGGCCTCATTCAATACTGTCGTACACATATTCTCTAGCAAAACAAGCCCCCGAAAAAATGCTTCGAAAAAGCAACAAAAAATCATTTTCCAAAAGCCACAAATTAAGCACCAAACTTTCACTAAATAGTGCTAGTGCTAGTAACTCCACATTGCAGTCTACTCATACGAGTACAGGACGATGCCATTGCGAGATACTACTTGGTCGAAACAGTTTGATTTGATCTAGTTAATTATGAGCTAGCTGCTGCTGCTTGTGTGATTGATGATGGGCGTAGTTAGTAGGAGCGAGAGAGGTCATTGCATTGCATGAGTGTGCGTATGTGCAAGCTAAGCCAGCACTGGTACTTAGTTAAGCCGCGATCTAGAGTAGGTCGGGACTTATTTGGTCCCGGATCGGAGGCGAACTGGCGCGTCATCAAACGCGCTCGCAGGAAACATCTCGGCAGCATTGCAGCTACCGTGCATCAATGGCGCGGTAAAGTGAGGTGGGAAGGGGAGAGCCGGAGGAGGGGGAGATCGAGCGGGCCGCACGCTTCGAACTTGCCGTCCGTCCTTGCCCGGCAGGTCTCACCCTCACCTTGGAGAAATTTTATTGTGTCACGGTTGTATAGTGTGATTTGTGTCATGAGCGAATCAGAAATCGACACATGAAAAGATAATACTGTAGCAGTACTGTAGATTGTACAGAAATGTAATTTTTAATAACTGTTGCAAGCTGTAGTCGTAAATCGGTATAAGACCACGGCTTACGACTACACTCATGACCATGGCTTACGACTTACAACCATAGCTTGCGACCAGTAAGCAGCTATTAAAAAATTATTTTTTCCATACAATTGCATTGTAGCATGTATTAAAAATTAATTTTTTCATATAATCTACAGTATTGCTACAATGTTACCAATGCCACGTGTTGCTTTTCGATTTGTTCGTAACACAAACCGTGCTGTGTCACCGTTACACAATAAAATTTCTCCTCACTCTGAGTCTGGTCCGGCGCCGTGGCATACTGATTTCATGTGCGCGTATGCCATTTGATCAGAAATCAACGCTTTAGATAACTCCGTTGGGAGATCTTCTGGAGCAAGGTGTTTTTTTTCTCTAGGCAGTGGTCGATCTGGACCGTCAATTACTCGATTGGACGGATGGTCGAGATTGTGCGCGGCCAGCCGTCCCGACCCCACTCTGTTGTAGCCTTGCTTGAGCCATGGGGTTCGGCCAAACCAACCACAATATTAAGTCTATAATCTTTTTGGCTTTTTTGATTAATCCAATGAAAATTTTAAGAGCAATTTTATGAATAGCATTCATGTCCTGGATTTTTTCCATAATAGGTAATTGTACCACACGTTATAGGTATTATGTGTTCATACTACGATAGAATTGGATTCTATGCATAACTCGTTTTTGCAGGGTTTGTGAATAGTATGGCCTATTGTGTATGTGATGCATGTATGAGTTTTTTATGACTTGCGCGTCATGCTGATTTATAGCCATGGGTTACATATTATTGTATAACGGTTTGTGTGTCAACTTGTGATGCTTATTTTTTTTTCATATGTAATTCATTATTAGCTTGTAGGAGTAGTTAAATAGATGAATGTGGTGACCTCAATATTGATTGCTTGGTGGACAGGAAGTGTGGTGATGGAGATTGCCATGCTAAGAACCCTATCTCACAGTTTAATATGATTTAACTATGCATATTTTTATGTTCCTATTATACTATTGTCCATATTATTACTATTTTGAGTGTTTTTAACATGATAGAATAGTACCCCTCTAAAAAAGTAAAACTTAACGCCCTTCTAATTGTTGCACCTAGCAAGATTTTGATCATTAAATGGTAGATCTATCAAAGTATAATGCCATTAATTATTTCAATAAGATAGGATAAGTGTTGGACACTTCATGTGTAATATTGGTTTAACTTGACTAGGCTATCAAAATAGCTTTGGACCTAAGGGCATAGTATTGAGGCCAGAACATATGGATGTCACTCAACAAATAAGAATTATATATGATATAATTAGCAAGAGGTTGTTTACCTACGTTATGTTTCTAGCAGTGATGCCAAATATCACATGACTTAATAAAATATGGATCTTGATTCACTATATATTATTAGAGGAAACATGGTTTTTTAAATATATATATAGTGAGAGTATCTTTCGTTAAATTGTTTAATGAAAGATTTTACATAAACATAGTACCAAAATGTTTTTTCATATACTTTTATGTTGTAGACAATGCCACCATCTACTTCCTCCACACCCAATTTTAACCTATGATCTATTCTTAAGAAATAAACTAAATGAAATAAACTTCATTGACTAGTATCGTAAATTGAGAATTGTTCTCAAGCATGAAAAGAATGAATATATTATAGATGTTTCATATCCAGATGAACCAGCTAAAGATGCTACTCGTGCTGAAAACAATCAGTATGAGAAACATAAAGATGACTCTCTTGAGGTTAGTTGTCCTATGCCTGCCACTATGAACTATGAGCTTCAGAAGCAATATGAGAACACAGATGCCTGCAATATGATTATGGATCTTAAGGGCATGTTTGAGAACTAGGCAAGGGCTGAGAGGTACAATGCCTCTAAGTCATTGTTTGCTTGCAAATTAGCTTAAGGAAGTCTGGTTAGCTCTCATATAATCAAGATGATTAGTTACATTGAGAGTTTAGAAAAGTTTGATTTTCCCCTTAACCAAGAATTAGCTATTGATGTGATTCTCCAGTCACTTCCTTCAAGTCTTAAGCCAGTCATTTTGAACTTATATATGAATGGCATAGTGAAGTCAATGACCAAATTATATGGGATGCTCAAGTCAGTAGAGGAGAGTATTAACAAAAACTCTAGTCACGTGATGATAGTTCAGAAGACTACCAACTTCAAAGAGAAGAAGTCTAAGGCTTTAGGCAAAAGAAAGGGCATGGGAAAAATCAAGATAAGATCTCAAATATCAAATATAAGCTTCAAAAGCTCAAGATTGGTGTTGCACCTAACACTATTTGCTACCATTGTCAAAGGACTGGATATTGAAAAAGGAATTGCAAGAAGTATTTAGCAGAATTGAAAATAAAGAAGGGAAGTAAGACTTCTACTTCAGATATAAATGTTATAGAAATAAACCTTGCTATTTCTCATATTGGTTCTTGGGTATTTTATACTAGATCGATTGCTCATATTTGCAATTCGTTGTAGGAGATAATAAGAAGTAGGAGTTTAGCAAGAGGCGGAGTTGATCTTCGCATAGGCAATGAAGTAAGAGTTGCTGCGTTGGCTATTGGCACTTTACCTTTATGTTTACTCTCAAGATTAGTTTTGAAATTAAATAATTGTTATTATGTTCCTGCCTTAAGCAAAAAATATTAAGAACAATTATTATTCAATTTATTTGAATGATATGCGTTATGGCCATGCTCCATTTGTGAATGGATTATATGTTTTAAATCTTGAGGTTGTGCCGGTCTATAACATTAATGTTAAGAGACTTCGGCCTAATAATTTGAATCTCACTTATATTTGACATTGTCATTTAGGTCACTTTAATGAAAAGCATATGGAAAAGTTCCATAAAGAGTCTTCTAAACTTATTTCATTTTGAATCATTTGAAATATGCAAGTCTTGTTTTCTTGGCAAAATGACTAAGTCACCTTTCACCGGTCTAGGTGAGAGGCAAATGACATGTTGGCCCTAGTACATTCGGATGTATGTGGACCAATGTGCTAAAGGTCAAAGGTGGTTTTTACTACTTCATAAGTTTTATCGATGACTTTAGTAGATACGGTTACATCTACTTAATAAGGCATAAGTCTGAATACTTTGGAAAGTTCAAGTAATTTCAGAATAAAGTCTAAAATCAACTTGGCAGAATATATGTAAAACATTTGACATTTGACAAACTCACACCTCAATATGATAAATGCTTCTTCGTAGGGTAGCCTAAGAAAACTAAAGGATATTACTTTTATAAAAGAGATGAGAACAAAGTATTTGTTGCCCAAAATGATGTATTTTTGGAGAAAAATTTTCTCTCAAAAGATGTTAATGGGGTCACAATGTGACTCGAAGAAATTTAAGAACCATCAGAAAATATTTCAACTCATATTAAACCTCTACATGATGTACAAGATGTTGTACAACCTGTGGAAGAGGCAGCAGCCCCACGTAGGTCTGAAAGGCCATGTCAATTACCGATAATGTATTAGCATGATATTTTATTATTAAATAATGATGAGCCTAAAACTTATGAGAAAGCAATGATGAGCCTAGACTTTGAGAAGTGGCTTGAAGCCATAAGATTCAGAATGCAATCCATGTATGACAATCAAGCTAGGAACTTGGTTAATCCATCTGATGGTGCAAAAAACAGTGAGTGCAAGTGGGTTTTTAAGAAAAAGATAGACATGGATGAAAATATTCATATCCATAAGGCACGATTGGTGGTGAAGGATTTTAAACAAATTCAAAGTGTTGTCTATGGTGAAACGTTCTCGCTCGTCACTATGCTTAAGTCTGTCCAGATCATTGTAGTTATTGCTGCATATTTCGATTATGAGATATAGCAGATGGATCTCAAAACAACATTTCTAAATGGACATCTAAATGAGGATGTGTACATAACACAACCTAAGGGATTTATTAATCCACAAAATGCTACAAAGATATGCAACCTTTAAAGATCTATCTATGGATTGAAACTCATAGTTGGAATATTCGTTTTGATGAGGTAGTCAAAGAGTTTGTCTTTATCAAGAATGAAAAGAGTCTTGTGTTTACAAAAAGCCTAGTGGGAGCACACTTATTTTTCTGGTCCTGTATATGGACGACATATTATTGATTGAAAATTATACTCCTGTGTTTGAATCTGTCATGTTTTCATTAAAAAATAGTTTCTCTATAAAAAGACTTAGGAGAGATAGCATATATTTTAGGTATAAGGATCTATAGATATAGAACTAAAAGGCTATTGGATTAAGTCAAGATACGTACATTAGCATAGTATTAAAGCGGTTCAACATACAGAATTCTAAGAAGGATTTCTTACCTATGTCACATTATATTAGTCTTAGCAAAACTTAGTGTTCTTGGATACTAGATGAGCGAGACCGGATGAATAAGATCCCATATGCTTCTGTCATTGGGCCTATCATGTGTGTCATGCTTTGTACACACCCAGATATGTCATATGCTCTAAGTGTTATGAGCAGATATCAATCAGATTCTGGTGAAGGTCACTGGATAGCTGTGAAGAACATCCTAAAATACTTGAGAATGACTAGAGATGCATTCCTTGTTTATAAAGGTGAGGAAGAGATAGTTGTAAATGGTTACACTGATGCTAGTTTCCAAACCAATAAAGATAATTTTCGATTGTAGTTTTGGTTTATGTTTTGTTTTAATGGAGGAGTAGTAAGCTAAAAAAGTTCTAAGTAAGAGACGATTGTTGATTCTACAATGGAGGCTAAGTATATTACGGCTTCTGAAACTGCAAAGGAATTGTTTGATAGAGAAATTCGTCTCTGAGCTGAGTATATTCTCTAGTGCTACTAGTCTAGTGGATCTCTATTGTGATAATAGTGGAGCCATTAAGCAAGCCAAGGAACCTAGATTGTATCAAAAATCCATACACATACTTGGTGTTTTCACCTTATTCGCGAGATTGTTAATAGAGGTAATGTGAAAATATGTAAAATGCATACGGATTTAAATATTGTTGATCCGTTGACAAAGCCTCTCCCGCAGCCAAAACATAAGGTACAAACAAGAGCTATGTGTATGAAATACTTGCATGATTGATTCTAGTGCAAATGAGATATTGTTAGTGATATGTCCTAGGCACAACATAGAGATGATTGCATCACTTTATGTTTATGATCTTTTGAATAATATGTTATTTTGCCCCTTGAAAAAATATTTTTAATATTGATCAACAAGTACGTGATTTATTCGTGGAACTCTTTATTCATGTTTTGATGTTATTCTAAATTATCCCTGATCTTATATCATTACGTGGGACAATTATTATTTATAGATCAGCATATTAGTGATTGATGATAATATTTCACGGATCATGGATATGAGGATATCACATCAATAATGTGGACACATGTTAGAGAACATGATGTTGGATTGACATATCATGAGACACTACGAGAATTGTTATATTTTCAAGTGTCATTAGTTGATCTTATACATAGTGTATGTTGGATTTTTAGACCTGATATTATTATAGTTTTTTACATATGTAATAGTTTACTTAGGGGTTGCCAAATACTACTCTGTAACTAGATGGTCATAAAGATTGTTTTTGGTTTTACTATAAAACATGCGGAGGAATGTGAGCAATCAAGATGGAATTTGCCTCTCCTATATAATGGAAGAAATATCTCTGGGCCCTCAATGTGGTTGGATTAAGAAAGTACATATCTATACCGAATGTGGTTGAGGAGTCAACCACAGTTGAGTAATCTACTACAGATTCGAGTAAAAGATTGAGCTATCATAGGCTGACACGCTTCTCGTCTTGAGTTCGATATGGTACGTGAGGCAAAGGGATTGGTATATAAGCACTATATAGTTTTGTCCAATATGATCGTTATGTATATTTGAGAGTCATTATGTCCTGCTAGGGACCACTACCATTTATGGACTGGAAAGGAGTTTTTGCACCATGGCCAAATATACATAAACCTATACGGTCACATATTTAATAAGATGTAATAATAAGGGTCCGGATGATAGACTCTGAGTGAGATATAATCTCTACTCATATTGGATCTAGTTGGAGGCTCTCCGAGTGGGATACGATCTCTACTCATATTGGATAAAATTCCAGTCAGAGACTTTCCGAGTTGGATATGATATCTAATCGTATCGGATAAGGATTTGATTAGATGATACATACTAAGAGAGGTGCAGGGCTGAAGGGGCATCCTGAGACACATTTATTGGAACCCTAGCCGCCACTTCTTAAAATCCCTGTTGTGCGCGCAAGTGCTAGCACACCAATGTACACCATTCTATCCCTGAACGTGTGGACATCGGTAGAGGTGCTACTACAACTGTGGCATTGATCAGAACGATCGCGAGGAGAAGATGATTGGTCAGAAGACGATCGGCTACTTCCTCTATATCGACGCGCACTATGTTGAACCAGACACTTCAACTCTACTTTTGCTGCATTGTGTGTCTAGTATTAACGATCTATGATCTCTTACTCACACGGTTTCTTGGTTTACACAGTAGAAAAATTTAATCTACTCTAGTATAGTCTACCCGTATCCCACAACCCTCACCCTGGGTTCAGTCCGGTGTAGTGCTACAATAATTTCAGATGTGCGTATGCCATTTGATCAGAAATCAATGCTTTAGATCAACTCCACTGGGGGATATTGTGGAGCGGGGCGGATTTTTTTTCTCTAGATAGTGTTCGATCCGGACCATCAATTACTCGATCAGACGGATAGTCGAGAACGTGTGCGGCCGGCGGTACTGACCCCACTATTCAACTTCTCCGAAAGTCAAAACAAATGGGCGGCTTCTCCAAGCGGTTTCTCAAAATGGCTTCTCCAAACAGATTCCTGAGCTTAAAATCGTATACACCATCCACATCGACGTCTCCACGGTCCACCACTATTTCGAAAAATGCAAATAAAAGCCATCAAGTACAATTCAAAAGAATAGGGCCTAAAGCGGTTGTCAGTGGGAAGCACGCAGCACGGCGGTGATGTGTGCCGCCCACTTACAATTGCACGCACTTGACTTGCACGGGCCGTGGCGTTCGAATCGGTTGCATGCCATATTGCGATGACGCAGGAACACATGCTGCTAGCGCAGCATCATCACCATGCATCACAGGTTGGTTTTCTCGACAAGGAAGAAGAAGAGGAGTCGTTGTAGCGATCGATGGCAAATTGACAACGATAAAGACGCAGGGCAAGTAGTAATAACAGGGCCCGGAAAAGGAAGCAGGGGCATGAACGCATCATCCAGCTTTACCAGCGCTTTTTTCTTTCCATTTATAATCGAAATGAATGTTCATTGAAGGCTTTACATTAATGGACAGAAGTCAATACCCGAACCATTCATCCTCTGCTGCGACACCGAGACGACGACGGCGGCACGGATGGAAATGGAACAAACGGAGGGTGGAGAAGAAAGGGAAATAATGGAATGGAATGGAAATGGCGAGTGGTGTTGCAGCGAGAGGAAAGGGACAAGCATGGTGCGTTCTTGACTCCCTCGTTATCAAAGCCTTCTTTCTGATCCTGACGCATGAATGCCTACGCGAGCCCGAATAATCCTGTAAAGTGGAGAGAAAGAAAGGGAAAACAAAAGACACCGAAACCTAAAGAAGAGTTGTTATGACGATGGATGCATGGATGGATAAGAGAGAGAGTTGCATCAGCTTCGGATGCAGCAGCAGGTGGAGTCCATGAATGCGAGCATTCAACGCGCCAACCAACCCTCTCGTCAGAAGCACTAGTGGCTGCTAGCTCGGGTGGATCAATGGCCGGAGCAGTTGAGGGCGGCCTTGATCTGCTGCACGGTGGTGCTGATGAGGCCGTTGACCGTGGCGACGGACTCGGCGTTGAGCTTCGACGACGGCAGGCTGCTGACGAGGATCTGGAAGGCGACGGTGACGACGGAGCCCATGGGAGCCCCGAGAGGGGTGGCGCTGGTGGACGCACCCGCCGCGGAGCCCGGCCGGCCGTCGGGCAGGATGGTGAAGCCCGACGGCAGCAGCGGGATGCTCGACGGGTCCTCGCCACTCATCACGACGTTGGCTGCCGGGATGTCGATCGGCGAGTACACCACCAGCGACCCCGACGCGTCCGTGCAGGTCTCCTGCAGGATCAGCATGCTGTTCTGGCTCGCATTCAAACCCTGCAACACACATCACACCATCAATAACCAGCAACGCGATGCATAACGATCGAGAATTTTTAAGATGAGCGATTAATTACGTACTCTTAGCAAGGAGATGTAGTTCCCGGGATTCGAGCCGTTGGGGATGCGCGACACTTCCTGGACCTGATTGCCGTGCGACAGGACGTCCCACTGCAGCAATGGCAACGGCACGGTAAGACATGACATCAAGGCGCGAGTGAGATCAAGAACGCGACGCGCGATGCGACGCAATGCTGTGTCGGGCAGGACGGACGGACCTGGGAGCGCGCGTTCTCGTCGCGGACGAAGGCGAAGACGTGGTCGCAGGGGACGGGCAGCCAGATGGAGGTGGCGGCGCTGAGCACGACGCCGTTGGGCTGGCCCGGGTCGGAGCTGCGGTGCATGGAGACACGCACGCTCACCTCGTCGGAGCCCGACAGCGTCGTCCACCGGTGGAGGTGCGACGCGCTCAGGCTCGCGCAGAAGCTGCTCACCATGCGCTGCGACAGCTTCATCATGCTGCGCTTCCCTTCCGGCGTCACTAACAATCACAACAACGAAAGTATATAAAAAAAAACGCGAACTCTTCGTAGGCCAAATGCTTGCTCGACATGTATGGACGCGTGCAGTACCTCCGGCCATGTCGTGGAGTGGAACGCCGAGCGTCATGAGGGACGCGTACCGCTCGCACGCGCGCTGCAGCGCGCCGAGCCACCGGTGCGCCCCGAACGCGGCGCCGCTCAGCACGAGGTCGCGGTAGAGCATGTTGATCGGGACCTTCTCCTCCATCTCCATGTGTTCGACCCAGGTCACCTACACAGACACCAAGCAAGAACACGCGACGTCGGAGTCAGGACCACCATAGTAGCCCAGAACAGGGCAATGCACGTCGAGCAGCACAAGGACACGAGCCATTTTTATAACCTTGGAGTAGCCATTGGACATGTCCGCGATGAGGCACCCCGACGGGAGCCGGCGGGAGCGCGGCGGCGCGCCGAAGTGGGCGTCGCGCTGCAGGTCCACGGAGACGTCGGAGATGGCCCACAGGCCCTGCTCGATCTGCCGGCAGTAGCGGAGGAAGCTGAACTCGCGCGTCGGGACGACCGGCGACATGATGTGCAGCTCCTCGTACATCTGCACAACGACACCATTAGATTGCTCGTAGTTTCTAGTAATGATCTCACGTAAAAGCAACCAAAACGCAAACAAGAAGTATTTGCTCGATTGATTCGATGGCATTACCAGAATCAGAGACTCGCTCCTCCCAGTCATGCTATTCACAAGGACATCAATTGTGCGAGCCTTGGACACGATGCTAGGGAAGAACTCCATCCACTTGCTCTGCGACAGCAATCAATCAGCACGGCATGCACGTCATGGACGGGAGCAATCAATCGAATGGTTAGAAGCGAGGATGGCTCACCGAGTCCATGAACACGTCGACGAGGGCGACGGCACTTATGAATACGAGCCCCGAGTCCCGGGATCCCTCGACGTTGATGTCGGGACCGCGGAACGAGCTGCCGGGCTTGGAGAAGATGCTGTCGTAGGTGTCGACGTTGAGCGTCTCCCGCCCGTCGCCGCCGGGGCTCTTGACCCAGACGTGGTCGCCGGCCTGCGCTAGCCGGATCAGCTCGTCCATGGCCTGCGTGGCCATGTCGGCCATCATGGGGCGCTCCATGTCCGACACGGGCCCCGGCAGTTGGAACGGCATCCCCGACGAGCCCCCGCTGAGGAGGTCGAGATCCAGCGACGGGCCACCGAGCGCCGGCCCTCCCATCCCGCCGACGGACAGGTCCAGCGACGAGACGGACATCGGCGTCACCGGCGGCATCTGCGTGAAGGGCCGGCCGAGGTACTTGGACGTCAGGTTCGACACGCGGTCGAGCTGCGCCGCGCAACCAAGAACGGCATCTCAGACATAGACACAAACCCCATATACACCGGGCAAGCGCGATGCATCAAACAGGTAGCTCATTGGTAATTACCTCTTCCTTGAGGCGGGCGTTCTCCATGCGGAGCTTCTGCTCGTCGAAGTAGTCCTCGGCGACTGGTGGGCCGCCGCAGGTGGGGCAGATGACGTTCTTGAGCGCCTCGCGCATGGCGATGTTCTCGCACCGGATCTTGTCGTTCTCCGCGCGAAGGAAGCAGTTGTCCGCGCGCTCGTGCTGCGCCTGCGAACCCGCAGAGATTCCATCGGAAAAAACACCCAAGAAACGATCGAAAACCATGTAAGCAATCAAGAAAACCCCGTACCTTCATCTGGGTGCGGCGGTTCTGGAACCAGAACTTGATCTGCCGGGGCTCCAGGCCGAGCTCGCGGCTGAGCTGCGCGCGCTGGTTCTCGTCGGGATGGGGGCACTCCTTGAACATCCTGCACGCACACACCATTATTCATCGATCATAACACAGCCATCAAGAACATATTTATCACAGGGGAATGAAGGAAAAAGAAAACACATGACAAGGGTGTGGAAGAGCGTACGCCTCGAGTTGCTGAATCTGGCGCGGGGTGTGGCGGTGGTAGCGCTTCCGCCGCCGCTGGCTGTCGGATCCCTCCTGATCGTCGCCGAAATCCATGGCCACCAACCTACCAACCTCGGTCTCTCGCTCCCTCTCTCTCTCTCTCTCTAGCTATAGCAGGAGGAGATCTTTGTACTGTGTTGTACGCCCTGTGGCCTTGCTCCTTGCTCCTATTTATACACGAGCAAGGCAGTAATCTCCCAGCTCGAGATCAGCGATGCCGAATAGGAAATATTTGGCCAAATCTTCGTTGCAGCCACTCTTCATGCCATCCCCCCTGCGCGCTTCTCTCCCCTCTTTCCACGCACACAAGACGCACACAGCTGTTTCTGTCCCTAGCTCTCTCTCTCCACTTGCCTTCTTGGTTTTCTGAACTGTTCGTGCCAATCTTTCTCCTCCTGCTCTTCTCGTAGGAGAGAGAGAGAGAGAGAGAGAGAGAGAGAGAGGTAGCACAGCAGTAGTGTAGCAGTAGTAACCGGTGCGAAGTAAGGGCCGAGGGTTTTAAACACGGCGCCCGTCGAGGCCATGAGCCCATGACCCCTCTCTCTCACTCTCTCTCTACAGTTGCTCTGTTGGGTTTGGATGGGAACAGCTGGAGCCATTTATGGCCAAACGGGTCGGGTCTGCAATGCATGGATGGATGGATCATGGATGTATGATACTTACTGCGACGTTTAGACTTGATTTCTTTGAAACATTTTTTGATACTTCGTAGTGTGTAATGTTGATCGATTAATTGTACTTGTTGCTAGCTTGATTAAGTTTGGACTTTATCGCGGTTGACAATGTTGCGCAGGTTAATTGACACGATGCTTCTTACGTATTAATATAACCATGTTTCAATACGATGCTTCTTACGTGTTAATAAAACCATGCGTGTTTCGTAAATTGAAACACGTAAATGGGAGCAAGGATTATTAAAATGCTGTGTTACTTAACTTCGTTTTCCCTTCGCATCTCCACTTTCATTCACTTGGGGCGGCTGATTCTTGTACCATAAATATGTGGCTTTATGATAGCACACTTAATCTATGTTTAATATTCTCTGTTCCTTGGTGATATATAAATTCGTTTTATCTTTTTTATTGATCTGGGAGAAAGGCAATATTGTGATATATTCTTTATGTGTAATCAAGCTTTAATTCTATCATCGAACCAAATAAGAATAGCATTAAAGTTAAGCTGTTAAAATAGTAACAGAGATTACCAATACATGTAAATTGTTTCATAATGTTTACAGACATGTAGAATAATTGTAGTTGTCAGTTTACTAAATTTGGAAAACAACTAGGCATTGTGTCAATAAGTTGTTTCTGAATTATGGTAGTGTTATGATAAAGTTTTTCCATAGGTACACTATAATATTAGACCTTAGAATCTATACTAAATAGAGTATATTGAATATAGTTCTTGGAACACTTGAAGTTGACTACGGTAGAAATACGACAAAGATTTTCTATCTACGCAATAAATATAAGGTATTATTGTAATAAATTGTTTCTGAACTATGGTAGCGTTACGATAAAGCTTTTTTGTGTACACTATAACATTAGCCATGCATTCTAGTTAGTGTAGATTGCATGGCTAATGTTATAGTGTACATGAAAAAGCTTTATCGTAACGCTACCATAGGCATTATGTCAATAAAATGTTTTGGAGCTATGGTGTGATAAGATAAAGATTTTTCATGCACACTATAATATTAGACCTTGCAATCTATACTAGCTAGAATGTATAGAGTACAATTTTTGGAATACATGAATTTGGTTATGTTTGATGCCATTGACCTCTCTCCCTCTCCTCTGGGGTTTGGATGCAAATAGATGGTGCCATTTAGAGTTAAACCCAAGTAGGCCAAAAAAATTTGAAATCCTTTTTTATCTCCATTCATAAATGACTCCACATATATTCTTACTACTGTTCTCTCTAAAAAAAGATATACTTACCATTATGTATCTTAATGTATGGCATGTTGGACTATGCTAATTAGTTATGTAGTACTTTAGAATGCAATTAATATGCATTATTTTTTGCTACTTGTGTACCTATTTGAAATCCAGTAATATTGTGATACAAATAGATTATTTGGAGAGTCTGGGTTTGCACTACATCATCATATTTATATTCAAAACTTAGCAAAGTTATACAATAACTAGGGGTGAAAACGAGCCAAGCCAAGCTGGCTCGAGCCAGGCTCGGCCGAGATCGCCCAGAGCTGCGGCTCAGCTCATTCAGGGAAACAAGCTAGAAGCCCAGCCCGGCTTGGCTCGTTTCCTGGCTCAAGCTAGCTCGAACAGGCTCATGAGCCACATAATGCTTTTAAGCTAGCAATAGCAAGAATCAGATCTCCAATAGCCATGAGTTCAACACTTCAACAGCATGCTGCCTTTTGATGAAACAAATGAAGCCAGCTTCCCATCACAAACATGTTTTAGCTTGTCAGAACGAAATGTGTTTTCAAACACCAAGAACTCCAAGAAGATTTGTAAAGGCAAATCTTGTAAGCCATATGTACAACTAAAGTTAGAAACAAACCTCATGGCCTCCAATGAAATACCATTCTCTGACAAATCAACAACAAGCTGAGACTCAGTGAAATTAAGCATGGAGCAAAATGGGATTGATAAAGAGGCTTAATTGTGTTTGCATTAATATGCCTGCAGTTGGCTAGAATGAATAGGGAAATTTCATATTTTTCTTAATTTAAACAAGATAAAAAAAAGCCAATATGATAATTGTACATAAAAAGTATTGGTATTTTCTCCTAGTGTTCCTTTGTTCATGCTACTTTGCTTTCTCCCATATGGTGATTTCGCTAGGTGTATTTTCACTGATTTCACTCAATGTACTTCCATTTTTTTCCTGATGAAATGATCTGTATTCATAATTGGTCTTACAGTGCTTTCACATAACAGAATCAATTTCCCTATTTATACATTCAAATTATGGATGGCAGTTGACACACGGGTGAAAAGACTAATATAACCTGAGACCATTAATTAAGCATACCATCTATTTTCACTTTATCCTATAAGCAGCGAAATAGCTATCCATAGCAATTGCTGGTTTGACTGAGCCAAGCATTCAAATTAAAAATTACATCAGCTATATGTTTGACTGAGACAAACATACACATGATCCCATCCAAATCAAATATAAAACCATGTATAGAAAGGGTGCATAATGCAAATCAATGTATAAAAGGTATTCAATAACTAGATATCAAGCAGAGGACATTCAATTTATTAGCCAATGAAATTAGTTTCAATATAGAACAACATATCAATGTTTCCTTGCAATTAGGTTTCTATTATCTGTAAATTGAAATTAAATGTTGAACATAGAAATACAAGAAGCCACAGAGTGTTACAAGCAACAGTTGAATGAAATTTCCCTAAAGTGGAAATAATTACAATTGCAAGAGGAGTCAAAGCCTATAAGGTTTGTAGTCTTGCAAAGAGAGAGAGAGAGAGAGAGAGAGAGAAGGAATTGAATCATTGGAAAACCGTCACCTCTAATTGGACTTTCGCTGTGACTAAGATGTGCTTACAAAAGAGAAATAAAAATGCACAAATTTGTATTCATTCAGAAGCCAACACTAAGTTCATTGGAATTGTAGAGTTGATTCAACTTCACTGTTTTGTTTTGCACAAATATTCATTGGAATTGTAGAGTTGATTCAATTTCACTGTTTCATTTTGCACAAATATTTTTGTTGTCAGTTGAACCTCTAATATTCATTTTTTTATTTTATTTTGACTTTCAGCAACTAGGGAATCAACCACTAGTCTCTTTCTACTGTGATGCTTGTTCTCAAGCCTAGAAAATTCATGAAGCTACACTAAATCTATATATCTTGGCTAACAACACTAAAGTCTATTGCTTTGATATATTGCAAAAGTGAAGACTAATTTGTTTAAATTGTAACATCTAAAATTCCTGCCATGATATGAAGCAGCATTTTCAAAATTTGTAAGAAGCTCACAAGGTCTTGAGATTTGGAATTTGGGATAATGTGGAAGGGAGGGTCCCGTGACCTGGTTGTTCTTCAAAATCCTACATCCACAAACAGAGAAAAGGAAATATTATAACCTAAGCATGCTAAAACCATGAAAGATTAGGCAACAACCCATCAACCCAAAGAAACAAAACTCAGAACTAGTTACACAACACATTTCTCTATCCGAAACTAAAATCTACGCAAGATAATCCTAAACTTAAATAATTCAAGTAGCCTCTCATTTGTTATTGGTGTCGGCAACAGCCTCCTCGTGGCCGAGCAGGGCCAACAAGGATGGGTACAAAGTATCGACTGGGAAAGCAGCGAGCGACTTCTTGGTGCCGATGGAGAGCATCTCGCAAAGTTGCATGAGGGACTAGAGCTAGCGTGACTTGTCCTCATTGGTTTGCAGGCCAGCGAGGATCCTCTTGAGATGGGCAGAAATTGAGGAGGAGGAGGAGGCAGCGGCTGCTACGGAGGAGGGGAGGGTGTCGTCGAGGCTGACATCGAGCCTATGGAGAAGGCCCTAGAGGGTGGTTCTGGTGGAGGTGAAAGAGTGTGGGAAGGGGTATCGGAGTCGTTGTCATCATTGGGGGCATTGGAGTCGTTGGCATTGATGGATGGATTTGCTTGCTTGCAATGGATGGGATTGAATTGGAGATTGGATTGCTCATTGGCAGTGGATGGATTGGCCGACGATAAGACCAGGAGGATCGGGTGGACGAGTGGAGAAAGGAGGATTAGGGATCGCAAATCGCAATTGGGGATCGATTGGGACTAATGCCACTAGCCACTAGGCCTTCATGGGCCGACGGCACGACATGGCCGCACGAGCCAAACAAGCTGCGCGAGCGGCTCGAGCTCAACTTGTTTTCTTACGAACTGGACAAGGGGCTCGGTTTGGTTCAAAAATGCATGAGCCTGAGCCGAGCCGACTCACAAGCCACGAGCTATTTTCTAGCCCTAATAGTAATTGTACTATCTAAATTGTTGTTTTTGTATGAGTAGCTATCAAGATATTATTGTGAGCCTTATGATGGAAGATTAGGCTAGATATGATGATAGAATAGGTTCGATTATTTGCTTTCCAGTTTGTTATTGTACTCATTTAAATCTAATTGCAATAGACACTCGGATGTGACCTATGTTCATGTACATGAGATATTTGCTTAGATATCTTTCGAGATTTATATCTTGGGTTCTAGTTCCCCTTGGACAACATGGTTGGACTTATGTCTTGTATTCAAAACAACATGGGATCAAGATCTAAACCCATCATTTCTGTTGCATGTTGTTTGATCTAAGTAAAACTCCTGAACTAATATGTTTGCATTTTGCTAGGATTCATTGGTTAAATTGTTAGATACAACTTTGAGTGCATCGAACATGCCACATCCTTAGGTTGGTGAAGTGCAGCCTGCATACACACCACAATCATGTTTATATATATTTTTGGTAAAACAGTGTAATTGATTCTCTCCTCCATAGTACGTAGTTACAGCTATGCGTGTGACATAGGGTGTGTATCGATGAAAATAGCCTAAATGTAGCAAATGCCTATATCGTTTCATATGTCTAGTCTTCTTCTATCCAATGATAAAGTGTGAACGGGAAAAAACAACAAATAGTGAGAAAGACATATCGAATAACTATTTTTATTTTACTATTTTCATTTACTTCAATTCATTGCTCTTCTTCAATGTTCCTATGGATGGCTGAATTTATCACGGAGTAAAATTATTCTCATAATTGATGAGTATCTACATCTTGGATATGAAAGAAGATATCATTGATTCAATGTAGTCCCCTGTAATTGTAACTTTTGAATGCAAATATGATTGGAGATTGTACCTATATTGCCTATTTTTAATGGGGAAAATATGAGGACAATTTTTCCCCAATTATGTGTCTTCCAAATTGTGTGTTTTTCATGTCTGTAGATTGTGAAATAAATACCTCTAACTCATGGCGTGTGGCTTTGTACTGCACAAAACATGGTCTATAAATCTAAGTTCTCCTCTCGAGTATAATTGTTTTACCCCAGCTCAACATGATAATACAGACCATTCTCTACAGTATAGTGATTTTCTTTTAAAAAAAACTATTGTTATATATTGTCTCCTTACACTGCATCTTGGTTACAATAATATACATTGCTAGACAATAGATTGAGAGTTTTTTTTATGAAAAACTAAAAAAACTAAGAGAGATTGTGTAGATGATCTTGACTTGTCGATCATAAAGATTTGTTGCCGTGCAGAGATCAGGTTCAATCAAACAACTCCCTATGAACAGTGGATCGCACCCAAAAGACGAGATAGAAGGTTTTTTAGACAAGTTCAGGTCCCCGGGACAGTAACAACCTTACTCCTATTAGGAAATGAGTTTGTTAAACACTTGAGCACACGCCAACACAATGCTTGTTTTCTACTAATTGCTGAAAGCATGTACAAATTATAGAGCTTGTAGAATACACAGAAGCTAAGCACACACAAATATAATCCGAGTTTATAGGGGGAAAAGCCATACCCTTTTATACAATATAATTACACCATATTAACCGCTCCATGTTAAAACTGTAGTGACATACATGTACCTATAGCAGAACATTGTTATATAATGGGTGGTTAATCGCACGGTTATTGCGACGGCTAGCCCTTAGGGGATGAATGGCTTTAGGATGTGTTTGGTTGGAGGGATGGGGTGGGATGGAATGGGATGGGGATGGGATGAGATAGTTTCACAAAAAAAGTGGAACCACATGGTCCAGCATCTAAGAAGAATATTCTCTAAATTTGCATAGGCTCATCCAACTTTGGACCATTCCATCACACTCCATCCCTCCAACCAAACACACAGATAGGCTTGGTTAAAGGAACCATCCCATCCTACCCTATCCTTCCAACCAAACACATCCTTAATAGACCATTCACCACGTGGGCAGATGCAACGAGCACATTGCAAATGTACACATGGTAACTCATACTAATGACGGATTGGTAGTTGGCTTGTTGGGCCTGTCATGCGACCATGCTAGCAAATCGATTAAGGGTGTTTTTGACTAGTGGTAATGTAACTAAGGTTTTTCACATGGTTGCCAATTCTCATCAAATTGGTTTATGCATGGCTCAAAGAAATATTTCGTCTATTTCGTTAGTTCACAAAAAATCTTTCATCTTTACATTTTGAATATTATGAAACCTTTATTTTTTGCGAAGAAATATATATAATCTCTACACACACAAAAAAAACTGCTATTTTTATGGCGTGCTTATATGGCTACCTCCTTAGTTAACCCTCCGAAATATAGCAGATACTCTAGAACTGTTGATCAGCCTCTTGACTATCCGATGCAAAGTAATCAGCAGCTACTAAAATGCCCCTAATGTACACACGTGAGGTGCTTGAGAGATACCGAGACATGACACGAGTCAAAAATCAAAATGACACACATATAGAACAGTACATTGCATGAGCATTGAGCCATTGACCTATCAACAGTGGAGCTCCAATCCTCCAGTAGTCCAGTCCCCATTCAATCGACTACACACCCAGTCCAAAAAAAAAAGGGGGCTCACCGCTGCAAATTAACTCGTTTCAGCTTCAGTTTTTAGCTTTGGTTTATTTTTTACTATTTCTAAATTTCATCTTTTTCTGATTTTTTTGGATTTTTTATCTTGTTTACCGGTTCTTTTTTTCGTATTCGTTTACATTACACGTATTAGGCTGACCCATTTTTTCTATTTTTAAATTTTTTTAAATTTAATTATGCCAAATAAGCCACCATCAGATACAGTGTAATTTCAGCCAACTACAATAAAATTCAGCCATAAGCCACAACAATTCCGCCCAACCGAGCGGAGCACGTATGACATCGATCTAAAACACTGCGACGGTGATGGATCGGAGAATCCCTTTCGGCCGGCGGCCACGCCCGGTTGCAGTCGGACGCCATGCCGACGGAGATGTTGCCATCGCCGATTGGGCTTTTCGGGGAGCGGATTCAGGGGGCTTGGGCGCTGTGGGATGTGGCAGTTGCTGCTGCAGCGGGGAGAGGAGGCGAAGGAGGCCAATATCCTTGCCATCTCGAGCTGCCCATCCCTGTCCTTCCAAAACCCCTCTTCACTTTGGCAGAAGGGCATGGCCACTGGTAAAATCTTGTCTGTTGTCCATATTGCCAAAGAGAACATGTGCTTTTCTAAGCTCTGTTGAGTTGAATCTGTTTGCAAGTCATACTGTTTGCTCAGAACGATAATGGAGCCCAGGCATTTAGCCCAGGATTGAGCAAGCCGATCGATAGAAAAGTAGCTAGCTAAGGTGACTTTACATGGGCAACGTTTTTCAGTTGCAACAAAGAAAAAGCGTGCGTAGGTAGGTAGTCTTAATCGGAATAAGTGTGCTTGCACTTGTATTTTTCATTTTTTTTTCGTATTTTTCTCCGTTGCAATCAAGTAGTCTTAATTAAACAGCAATCAACCAAATATTGTTTATTTGTATATTATTACTTGATCCACAAAGACCGGACCCACATGTCGACCTCAGGTCGAAAATTCAAACAATTGTGTTGAGATCGGCATGACGACATAATTCCATGGTTTCTTTAGAAAATTAATTTAGCCAAAATTATAAAATCCTTGCTGATGTCATAATTATCGTTTTTTAGAAAAATAATTTCAAAATTTTAGATTTATCTATTTCTTTATAATTCAAATTTCTAGGAGCTTGTTCCCCTTTTCTTAGCTCCAATGGAGCCCATTCAAATTTCTAAATTTATCTAAAATCATGATATATTGAAATCTACTGTGTTTTCAAATTTTTGGAGTTTATTTGAATTTGCTTGGTTATTTTTAGTGTAGACTATGATGATTCTAAAGAATTCCACTACGACCATTCACACTAATCTGTAGAGTAATGCAAGTTACACGCTTTAATCATGTTGATCTTAGTTTATAAATAAAATTATATTATTTTAAATTATATTGCATGCTTAATTTTACTCACTGTATTTCAATTCTAGTATTAAATTTAGTTAGTTCCTTTTTGTTATTACTCATTTGACATTAATCCCTGAATACCTTGTCACCCTACAATAAAACTCTAGTTAGTACACTAGTATAGACTAAAAATCTTGTATCAAATGCTTAGACATGCCTAGAAATAACTTTAGACTTGGAGCAATTTTTTCACATAAAATGATGAGTTTTAAAAAATGTGTTCTTGACTTCGGTATTCAAGAAGGTCTATGAAATGTTTCAAAATAAAATATGAAACTTAGTTGAGACTTAAGCAACTGGTTAGATGGTGGGTGCTTGCTAGCATATGTTATTGCTCGGTGGCTCAACGTGGGGGCTAGGCACAAGAGCTATGTGGAAAATCTGTTTAAGTCAATTAAGGACCAATCTATGAGCAACTGCTACAAAGCCCTATATATTGTACTACCACAACAATGGTATGGGATAGTCTTGGCTGACTGATTTGTGGGTCCCAATATGAGTCTCGCTATAGGCTGAATGTGAGCGTGCGTACGCCGCGAGAAGTCCCACATGGCACAAGAGGGGCTCCGATATGGTGGATTTCTTATTATAGCGAAACCTTAGTAGAGGCGTGGACAGAGTGATAGCTTTGCTTTGTAAAGGCCTTATTATGATTATTCAGTTGCACGCCTATGGAAGCATGTAGTTGCCGACATCACGAGTTAATCATATCTTATGGGTAAAGTTGTACCACCTTTGCAAAGTGTATAAACTATCATAGATAGTTGTGCCCACAATTATGGGCATGCTGAATAAGGTTTTTCACGGATTAGACTTCTTTTTTCAAAATAGGTTTTAGATGGAAATGTGAAATCTTTTTGGAGAAAGATGGTTCAGGTAAGATACCTGTGGTTAGATTAGTGTCAGATTGGTGCCTGAGCTAATGGTATTAATTTGTTTAAGTTATTATTTGTTAGACCATGTGGTTTGGTCGTAAGTTTAGTAGTGATGAATAATTGATATTTGGGTTGTATTGAAATTTGCGTTTGTGAAAGATCTGATCGATATGCTATTGTTGCTAGAATTTTTAGGACAGTATTTCGACCTTGGCTGGTTTCGACCACAGTACGTTGATCACTGCAGGTTTCGACCATGATAAGTTTTGACCATGGAATTTTGACCACGTCAGGTTTTGACCAAGATTTTTTTGATCATGGCAGAATAAACACAACAGGTAATCCGTAGGCTTTGGCCTAAATAGTGAACCGATCATAAGAAATAGTGAACTAGTCGTGAGCTATAGTGAACCGGTCTTAGCTACAGTAACCAGTCGATAGTCATAGACTTTACTGGTGGTACTCGATAGTTGTAGACTTCACATTCTTTATCATAGTCGTAGACTTTATGGACTGTTGTCATAGTCGTAGGCTTGGCCTTACGATCAACTGGCGTAGGCTTCATGATCGATGTTCGTAGACTTTGAGTGCTTTCTAGTACTTTAATTTTTATGATCTTCGAATATCTCGAGTACTTGTGTTGGGTCAGTGGTTGACTGATCTGTGCATGGCGTTCGGTAATTGGTGGTCGATGCTACAGTACCAGGCAGGTACTCGGTAGCGGTTGTTGGTGATACAATATAGATTGGTACTCGATAGTTGGTATCTGATGGTTCTGTGGTCGGTAGCGATGCTTGTGATTCCTGAGTGTTCTAAGCGGAGTGATAGTTTTTCTCGAGTATTTGAGTTTGTGAGTACTCGATGAGCTAGCAACCGGACTTGCATGGAGGGCATAACCAGTCATAATGAGTGATATGAAGTTGGTGATTTCTAAAGAGCATGGAAATTATGATCGTGGATGACCTGATCAATGTTTATGTTGGTTTGGTTCTTGTCTATAGATAGACAAAGGTGTGTTATATGTGTGTGTGCTGATGATGGTTAAGATCGAAGAGCTCAACGACGGTGGTTGGAGAGTTCAGGATGATGTCCTCTGTGAATCTCCAATTGCACACCCCCTGTCTGAATGCCCTAAACAGAAGCGTCAGGGACCTCTGGAATTGAGTTTCGAACCTGGCTAAAATGTTGAATGAATTGCCGTAAGGTCTCGTCACTGCCTTGGTGCATTCGATGTAGGTCGTCCTCCTTCCCAAGCGATTGTATGTACCCTAGAATTTGGCCATCAGAAGGACGCAGAGGTGCTACCATGAGTAGATTGACTTGAAAGGCTGGTTGAGCAACCAAGATCAAGCAGATCCTTCGAAGCACCATCGAAAGGTAGTTAGCCATAACATGCTCACCTCCTCCTGCTGCCCGAATCGTAGTCATGTGAATCTAAAGGAACTTGATGGGATTCTGAGACCCATCAAATTTCTTCATGCTCACCAGTTAAAACCGCGATGGCCAGCGCACTGCTTAGAGCTTGGGCACGAATGCTCGACATCTGGAAACAATCTCCTGACGTCTCCTTTGTGGAAACGAGGTAGTTAGCATTGCTAGGCGAACACACTCGACGATGACCGATGGTGGGAGGACCAAACCTATAGTAGGTCTCGTCCACTCGAGGATGATATTCGTAGTCCATATGCTGTTGCAGGTTCCTTACTCGAAGTGACGATCGAGCATCAACTTGCCGATCCGAAGCAATCCGGGGCATTCTACTCTGGCTGGTATTGCGATCAGAAGTATGATGTGCCCCGTCACCATGCCGACTCCTGCGAGGCAAGTTTTGTGAACAACTAGATACGGTCGTACCTTGTCGACTCTTGGAGGGATGTCAGTGAGGTTGCTCAAGTTGGGCCATCACATCGTGAAGCCTTCGTGCAATGTCTTCAGCGAAGCGGTTGTAGCCCGATGCTCGAGCAATCTCTTGAGTCAGGTTCTTGAGCAAGCCATTGATCCGTTGAAGCTCTTGTGTCTCTTCGGACTGGTACTGGGTCTACCCAGGCAAAGCACTCTGGGCAGCAAGTCTTCTTTACTGAGAAGTCTTAGGATCCTCGACTCCTGATGCAAACTAGGGTTGCTTCAGAGGAGAGCGAGTATTTCTAGGATTTCTCCCTTGCTCATTAGAGTACTGATCGAGCTCATCACTAGAGGTCTCATCACCATTCCCATGGGAGGAGGAAGAGTGTGATCATCCAGGAGCATCCTCAAGCCTTCCTCTGAGAGGGTGATGAGAATCTGAGGGTAGGGGAAGACCTCTTGTCTAGAATCTTCACTTCTGGGGGATGCCCCCTCGTCCGAAGAATCGTCGAGCGAGATTGTCTCGTGGCCTGGAGTAAACCTTGCCAGGTAAGGGAAGTCTGGGTTATAACCATCCCCAGCCTAGTTTGTTCCTTGTGAGAATGCGAACAAACACAAAGTGTGCCTACCCATTGCCTTCTCCGGGTCGTTCGGAGAGTCACCACTAGCAGTTGGCAATGTGCTCCCCAATCGACAGAGTCTGGGGCTCTCCGAAACTACATGGGGCAATGCCGTGGGACTCGAACACTTGGGAATGGACCCATCATCGCGTTGCAAGTCCTCATCATGGTCAGATTGACCCTTGTCGCCTGGGGGAGATGAGTCCTCCATTGGGCGTACTGCTGTGGGGGACTTTGATTCCTCATTAACCTTTCCGGTGGCATCATCTTCGGGATCACCGGAGAAATCTCCAGGGAGACATTCACCATCGAAAGCAAGCAAGGTCTGCTCATAGTCGTAGCAGACCTCCATGTTGATACTCGCGTAGTCCGCCAAGTCGAACCAGTTCTCCTTGTTCCATTCATCTACGATGAGGACATCAGGAGGAAAGAGATAAACTTGCCAACGAGAAAATTATCGGAGTCTTGGAAGAAGATTATCACCATGGACGGCACCAACTGTTGATGTTTCAATATCGATCTTACGTATGATTTGTTTAGATTAGGAAAACTTGGTGTATGCACACACAGAGTAGACACATAGGAATTTTTATACAGGTTCGGGCCTTCTCCTAAGAGAATAATAACCCTACGCCCTGTGTGATCACTAATCACCATAAAAGGATTACAATTAAGAGTAATGCGAATGCCTAGCAGTATCTCCTCCTTCGATCCGAAAATGCCCCTCCCCCTCTCTTTTTGACGTTAACCTTTATATAGTCAGCGAAGTAACAATAGTTGTCTCGTGCTAGAAGATGCTTCAATGCTTCGGATGATAACTGCCTGACGGAAGTTACTTTCAGAGAGACGTAAAAGGCCCTTTGCCATGTAGCGGTTGTTGTTAGAGAGAGATTGCGTGTAGTTATTGGATAAACGCATGCTCTAACTTCCTTATCAGATGAACCCACAATGTAATTGTTTGTCGTAGACAAGTTAGTCGGACCAAGGGGGTACTCGCAGTAAGACTTATGATTATTTGGTCATAGAAGGACTTACGACTAAGGGGTAGTCACAGTAAGACTTACGACTACGTGGTCGTAGAATAACTTACGACCAAGGGATAGTTGCAGTAAGTCTTACGACTATATAGTCGTAGAAGAACTTATGACCATATAGTCGTAGAAGAGCTTACGACCATCCTACCATATTTACCTCTTATCGATAAGAGAATATTCAAGAAATATAATAACATAATAATTTAAGGATTATTCTATCCTCGTTAGTATTAAATTCAGCAATTTCTTATCAATTTACTATATTTCTTTAAATTCTGTTTTACACTCAAATAACCCTACATGCATTCACTTGTTAGCCTTGCATTATTATTGCATTTCTCATGTAACTTGTGAAGTACAACTTTATGCTCACCCTTGCTATCCCTACTCAGAGGAGGACGACTTCGACTACGGTGAGAATCAAGATGAGTAGGCTGTGTCTTACTATCTTCTGCCTGTAGGCATGTTCTTTGGGCTTCGCTACTTTATTTACTTACTTATGCTCTTATTCCCTTGTATTTATTTAAGCCAAAGTTAAATTGATGTAAAACTTGGCCATAAGGCCATGCCCTTTATTTAATAAAAGTTTGTCCTTGTGCGTGATATGTATCCATGTTACCACTATGTACACTATCTGATCCTAGACTAGTACGATTAACACAGAGGATCCAAAAGTATTACTCCGGGGTCTGTCACAAGCCCACTTGCCAGGCCTAGGTTTCAACCCAAGCATGGCACGGATAGTCAGGCCAAACCGGTATGGCCTATTTTGGTTGTGGGTCATGCCATACCTGGACCGGGCAAACAATAACATGCTTTGGGCCATAGACCTAGGCACGACACGCTGAGCTCACAGGTCGAAGCATGCCGGCTCAGGCATGTTTAACCCCAATGGGCCAAGGTTGGCCTATTTAGACTGTTACCGTGCTTAACGGACTAACCGTGCCTAAACGAGCCATGCCTAATAGGCATAACCATGCCTAAATGGGCCGCGTTGTGCCATACTTAAATGGGTCATACCATCCTTGGGCCATGCCAGTCTAGGCACAATCTTGTCTAATGGGTCTAAATGAGTTGTGTTGGGCTTAGGCTACTGGGCTGAGATTTCAACCCAGATGAGCATGGCCCATTTAGGTTATGGGTTGTGTCATGTCTGGACTGGACCAATAGTACCATACTTTGGGTCAGGCCAGCTGGCACAGATTTGGACACCTCTAGTCATCATCAACTGGGACTCTGGGAGGCGACAGTCGCATTGCTTCTCTAAATTGTGGTGAGTAGCTAGGAACAAGCATTGAGGGGCCAATGAACACGAAAGGCACAACAAGATAAGCTCCAGATGAGAGCAGAGCGTTGCTTAGTTAGCAGGGACGTCGGCTCGCGTCTCAGCCTGCCCGCGTTTGACTTTGGTCACGCGCACTCACCAATAATTTTAGTAGATACGCACACGTGCATGTTAAGTGCGACAGCGTGTATCCATGCTCCGAAGGCCATTGAGTCTCCCATTAATTCGTGCACACGTGTGTGTGTGCGTGTGGTATAAGTGGGGTGTGCGTCCACCATATACCAAAAAAATGGCCAAATTTTTATTCCACTAAAAAAATACAGTTCAAAATTCCCATGTCAAAAAAAACTGTTAAATTTTGCACAGCTGGTTCCCTACCCCCAAAAATATAACAATCTGTTTGCACATTTGGAGTACATCGGTCATTGGACCACCCTACAACGCGTCTCCTAAAGGCTCCCGTACACGTGCCATGGGCCGCCACGGCGCCACCCCATGGGGTGCCACGCAGGCGCCGGGCACAGCCCAGCCAGCCCGTGGGGTGGGGGCCGCCGGTAGGCCTCCGGAAGATTCAAGTAAGCGGGCCCCGCCCCATTTCTGGCCGCCGTACGCTCGCCGCGTTAAGGTGGTCCTTGCCCTGCGTGGGGGCTCCTCTCGCTACCTGAGAAACTCCGGATCCCATCGACCTATCCACCCATGATCCACCCGCTGATCCGCCTCGCATCGGGAACCAACTCGCGCGCCGCGGCATCCGATCTCTCGCCGTACGAGCGTGCGCGCGCCGGAAGACGGCGGCGCACGGACGGCCGTTGCTCACGTTTTGGAGGCATCCACGGCAGAGATATGAGCCCTTCGTTGGGTTGAGAGTCGGTCCATGAATGAACATCTGTAGCACGCCGTATGGGCTGTTTACCTGAGAAAAATGCTTGATTGCTTGTTATCTGCCTGTTCAGCAACAGTTTACACTTTGCTCTGATGTAGCTAAAGGGGGGAATTTAACTTTTTGCCACCCTTAAGAATCCACCTATCCAAATGCCATCCTCTTCGTTGCATTCAACAATTTGTCACTCTTAACATGTGATTGACTAATTTTTTACCACTTCGAGCCCACGAGACGCCAAATCATGCCATGTCACGGAGGCGCAGGCGCGGCGGGGAGGCGCGCGCGGGCGCAAGCGGCGGCGCGGGCGTGTAGCGGCGGGGAGGCGCGCGCGGGCACGAGTGCAGGCGGCGGCGCGGGGCGGAGCGCCTCCCGAGCTGCTGAGCGCCTCCGTCTACCTCTCCTCCCCCGCCTAATTGGCTTCTCTCTCCCTGCAGGCCGCCGGCAAGCCATCTCTTCACCAACCCCGACGCCAAGGCTTCACGGTGACCCGCCGCACCCCGAGCCAATTGCTCGCGCCTGGAGCACCGCCCGGCCACCACGAAGATATTCCCCACCTCACCGAGCTCCGTATCCCTCTCCGGCAAGCGGGCACCGTTCCCCTGCCCGCGCCACCGCCGGCTCCCGATGCCAGCCCGCCACGGTTACTCTCCGGACCTGCCAATGCCTCCGGTGAGCTCCCCTTGGCCCACTAATGCTCATGTTCCCCCTACTCCTCTGCTTTCCCCTCCGGCCGCCGCCGCCATTGACGGCCTCCCCACCTGTGCCCGCCCCGCGCCGCCGCCTGCGCCCGCGCGCGCGCCTCCCCGCCGCGCCCGTGCCTCCCCGCCGCGCCTGCGCCTCCGTGACATGGCAGTGACATGGTATGATTTGGCGCCTCGTGGGCTCGAAAGTAGTAAAAAATTAGTCAACCACATGTTAAGAGTGGCAAATTATTGAATGCAACGAAGAGAATGGTATTTGAATAGGTGGCATTCTTAAGGGTGGCAAAAAGTTAAATTTCCCAGCTAAAGGGAATAGGAGCTTTATTCTTGTGTAAAGAGATACAAACCTCAAGTACAGGATGCCATGGTACTTCATTTTGCCTTCCCGATGCTATTTTGGCTACTTTCAGACGTTCCATTCGGCATTTGCAATACCAAATTCCATGTCCAAGTAAGCCCGATATACAGTCCAAACTACTGAACTGCAGCGCTGCATACAGTGGCGACAGTAAGTACAGACTTAGCTGGGCTGATGAGGAGTAATGAGATAACTGGTACTGCAGACAACGCTTCCTAAATGCATGTTTTCTTTTGATGTCAAACCTGGGATACAACTAATAAAATAAATAACGTTTTATTGAGGACAAAGGGCATCTGTTACAACATAGGCTATATGATGGACTAGTTACAAAATATACATCCATCTCAAGTCGCCAGTTTGGCCAAAATCACCATATCTAAGATCTTGACTTCGTATGTGTCGTCGAGCTTCACAATGCCGTCGGAACCATCTATTCCTATGAGTTTTCCTGTGACCCCACGGAAGTTGCCATTCATTATCTTGACCTTGTCACTCTTCTTTGGCCTGACGACCTCGAGCTCGTTTGGCAGAACCGTTGCAACATCTCCATTGCCTGACGACCCGAGTGTGACGCGGCAAGATCCATCCTACAAGTTCAGATGCTCAGAGGTGTCAGCGCGAGACAAACAGAATACGACACATCTTTGCAGCCAACAGTGCCCAACACATACCGCAAGCACTTCCCTGACCACACCAGGACCGTCATCACCTGCCCTCAACACATTGACCAAAACATCTGGCAACAGCCAGTTACCTTCGCCCTCACCACCTGCAAGTATGATGGCATACAATTAGACATGTTTGCATAGGCTGCTTCGCCTATTATGGTGGTTCTGGCAGCACATTGCCACATTGGATCAAAAAGTTTGTACAGATGCAACAAATATAGTGATGACAAGAGCAAACCTATTATGGGCGACATTATATCCATTCCAACATTGCCTGGAGTCATTGGTTGACCACCAGGTGTACCAGGAAGGTATGAAGCAGAATTTGGTGTCATTGGTTGACCAACAGGTGTGGACGGCACATATGGGCTTGGAGCATTTGCTAAGAGGACATGGTGCAAAAAGAGTATTAAAACAAAAAATATTGATGAAGTACAGGGTAATGCCATGTCAGTAAACTAAATAGATACTTGAATAGCTCTCAATACCATAGTTGCTCTCCCTAGGAGTTGGAGCATCATTATAACTAACTCCTGGAGTATTTGCCCACCCTGATCCAGGTGTCGGGGCTTCATATGGCCGAGCTGGTGGAGTTCCTGGCTGAAAATGTTATAAAAAATAATAAAGCAGGATTATAGACCCGATCCAAGCCAGTCATAAAAAAAATTGAATAACAGGTCAGCAAACACCTAACCTGGTAAGCTGGACTGCTTCCCCAAGTAGCAGGATTTCCATCTTCCCAATTATCCCTGGTAAATCACCCAAGTCATGATCAACATCACAAATGAATTGGTACAATTAAGGTTGGAATACAAAAGCAACACGAAAGCTACTTATACACACTAGTGACAATATATTGCATGGATCAGAAATATTAATCATACAAAAATTGCACAACCTCGGAGGGCTCATGGGAGCCCAGGCTCGACTGCGCATAGGAGTCCGCATTCCATCATGTATGGGCGTAGCTGTAGAAAATGAATGGACTTGTTACCATCCAAAAGTTTGAAGGGAAAACAAGGCATATAAAATGAATGACAAAGTATGAATTAATAGCACAAATATTGTTTTTGCATTCAACTAGTATCTGCTGAAAGGACACTCAGAATTAAGTAGCACGTCACTTTCTCAGCACAAAGCTGAAACATTGGTTGAGGTTAGAATGTAAGCACTATTGTTCGCGAATTTCATGGCGCTAAACTACTAAAGTCACCCAAATTATCAAAATAAACTGCATAGTTTCAGCAATTAAAAGTCAGATTGTATCCTTTCAACGAAAGCTCATAAGTCATATCAACAATGTAAGTTGAAATGCTATGGCTGGGATTTGTGATTAGAGGAAAGAGGCAAACACACCTCAACAGTGAATCATGGTGACTATAATTTGAAATACTAAAGAGGCAAACACATCTCAACAGTGAATCAGGGTGACAATATAATTTGAAATGCTATGGCTGTACACTTACTATGAGGACAAAGCCAAACATACCTCCAGGGTCCCGCATTGGAGTTTGATAAGGATGAAGTGGTGTTCTAGATGGGTGCATCGGTGTTTCACCACCCAAAGAAAATCGGGGTTCCCTGATGATACAACACCTGTCAGCAAATTAAATCGAACAATTTTCCCAAGATACAGATGGGGGGAGAATTACCGGAATGGTGTTGCAACAGTAGGTGTGTCAGCAATATCCTCTCTCTGAACTGTGTTTTTGTAGCCATATTAGCCTTCAACACATAGAACTTGACAAGTCATAGAACACAACATAATAAGATTATTCACCTGTGACAATCTTCATTAACGAATCAAGTTCCACATGCACACGAACACCAGTCACCTCTTTAACACGGCCACGGTACCCTTTGTAAGGACCAGATTTAATTTTGATACATTTACCCAACAAGGCATCATGCCCTCTACCACCGCGACCACCACCTCCAAACCTTCCACCATCTGCATTGAATGGCAAGGCTATAGTATATCAGTAACACCTAAACAAAGCTAATGTCTTATAAAGCAATGAAGCTGCTTGACAATACAAAGAACACCGAATTGTATCATGTCAAGGAAAAAAGAGCCACAGAAATCGGATGAATAAAAATTTCATACAATTCATGTGAGGTCCTCTTGGGGGCAGCCTTCCTGGAGACTGCAAAATGCTTGCTGGTGATCTCAAAGCACCAAGCCTAGGATCTACCGTATCCATACCCTGCATCCACAAAACAAATGGCAAGTGAGAGAAAAAAAAATCCAGAATGACTGACCAAGATTACTATAAGAGTCCAGTACAAACATTTCCGCGG
This sequence comes from Dendrocalamus latiflorus, assembly GCA_017311315.1. Lineage (NCBI taxonomy): Eukaryota > Viridiplantae > Streptophyta > Magnoliopsida > Poales > Poaceae > Dendrocalamus > Dendrocalamus latiflorus. Next base: position 5,417,292 of record CM029618.1, read on the forward strand.
CTGCCACCAGTTGATCCGCCGACAAGAAGGCAAGATTGTGCTTTTGCACAAATGAAGCCTGCATGTTCAAGGTGGTGCCTGTCATAGATAAACAATATGCCCTTATGTATGTGTTCCACAGGTCCTTGCTTCCCCTGATTTGACAAAAATATGAATATGAATATAAATATATTGAGATTGAGATTGCAGAATAAACTGCTCCAACAAAACCAACCAACACAATAAATAAATGTGAAATGATAAATACCTTACATGCTCCCTCAACAACCCTTACAACATCCTTTGCTGAGATGATATTATTGGACCGATCTTTTGCAGATGCACGCCGATCAATCTTGCTTTTTATTTCCCTTAATTTTACAAGCACCACTTCAGGTCTATCCAGCACTCCTTTCAGAACCTAAATTATACACAAGGGTAAATATTTTGTGGAGTCCAATAACCCATTTGAAAAAAATCACACTTACCTGAAATGCCTCAGTTTCCACCCTTATAATTACTCCAAATGACAAGTTGCTGAAAATTGGTTAAAAGAAGTTAAGGTAAGCTCTTACACAGAATTGAGCTATCACTATGGTTCATTGGAAAGACAACTCACTCCAAAAGCACAAGATCATGCAGTTCATAATCACCGACTCTGGTAATTCCTGTGGTGATTTCAGAGCTCTCCACAACATGATCCGCAAACACACGGATCTGTGATCATCCATGAGAACACAGTTAAGAATAAATTATCTGGTACAGATTTGATTGAGTCATCACTATTACATAAGTATTAGTGGATAAAGAATTGCTCACGTGTTCTTTGGTTGTGTCAGATAAAATGATCAAGACATGCCCTTCAACTTTAACCACCATGCCTGTAGCACCTTCTTGAACACCTGATACGACTTTTACATGATCTCCAGCTTTGAAATATTTACAAAGCTCTTTCTCATTGAACGCTAATGTTTTCTGCAATTACAAAGAAATGCATTAATTCACCAGAACAAAATACAAGGCCATACCCCTGAAGAAAATTGGTAGCAACAATGATAGCTGAAATTGCAAAGAATTACCGGAAGATCAGATATTTTTGGCCTGATGTGGACAGTCTCGTCCTCTACTTTCTCAACCCACCCCTCCAAGTTTTTTAGATCGCCTTTAATAACAATTACAGCATCACCCTTCATAAAGTGCCCCTTTTTCCTATTAGCAAACAAAGTAGACAAGCTAGCCATATCCCCATTCATGTCATCGCCAGGTTTCCTGAACTTCTCCAATTCATCGAATGTTGGCTGAATATTCTGTGTGCTGATTGATTTTATCGACACTGTTTTATATAAGAAACCATCTTTGAACATTAAACCATCAACCATCTCAAAGTACTCCCCAGAGTCTTTATCTCTCCTCCGCTCCACACGAATGTGCATTTCCCTATTTGCAGGAGAGTTAGCAAACAATAATAAAAGAATAAAAATGAAACACCATTTGATGACAGAGGAGAGCGGAATCACCTGGCCTCATCAATATTGAAGAATCGTGGTGGTGGGACAAACGTTTTCTTCTTTACAACCTCTCTCCCTTCCTGAAAGAATAAATTATCCATCACACTAAGTACTCAAATGAGCTTTAAATGAGCAGCTCAACTAAAAATAAGGAAGCTAACTAGCAATCATTGTAATCAGAGCAATCCTCCAAGAACTAACAACTCACAGATCAGAAAATGCATTTTCTTCAGAAAAAGAATGAGACAGAGGAAAAGGACCATGATTACAAATAACATGAAAAACAAAATTTCAACACGGTTATCCATTTCGAACATACAGTTAAGTAGTTAATACAACAGCAGAGCAAAACGTTGAGACAAATCAGTGAGCTCAATTGATCGGTATATTCAGACAAATTAGGTAGGAAGCAACGAACAAAGGCACAGGGTTTTCAGAAACATAATGTTGTTTCAGAAACATAGTTTTGTAACTTACCAGTTTACTAGCCAAAGCTTGCATATCTATTCTAGGAATGAGCTTCACAGTTACCCTCTGACGTACATTGTCAACATCGACAACCTGCAAAAGATAATCATGTGAGTATTTGGGAAAGATATCTATAAGAAAAGCAATGTGACCATACCTTAGCAAGGTCACCTTTATATACTCCCAGCTTCATTCGGACCCAAGTATCCCTTGAAAGATCAACAGACTTGCTCTCAACAGAGAGCACATCTGCCATTTCTTTTATCGGAACTAATGTTATTTTCGCTGAAGCGTAAATGTTTCGTAGACCTTTGCAAGCCTGCATGTAACAAGTTTAGTATGACCGTACTTTCAGAAGAAATATAATGCCAAGCATATGCTTACCTCCTTGACATGGGCCTCTTTTTCCGCTTCAACATAAATATAATTTTTTAGATGATCTAATGCAACAACAGACTTTATCTGGAGATCTGTCCTATCAATGAACTTCTGCATTAGACAAATTGCTGTCTCCCTCTCATGCCCAATCTGAAGCCATAATTTGGTATTAGTAAAGTATAAGCAGTGCTAAGAATTAGCTCGCAGGCTTCAATTAAGCTATATCTTAAACCTACCGCGCATTTCACCATCCAGAGCTTTGGATCCTTCACTGATGGCAAGAGAGCTTGCTGCTCCACTTCTGCAGCTTCCTCTCCATACTCAACATGAGTAGATCTTGCATATCTCTCTCGTACTTGTCTTTCAATCTCATCAATATCCTCTTCTTCATCCCTCATAGACATAGGACGTCTTGAGGCCCTAACGACATCCTCATCAGGAATGTTGGCCCCAGCATCATTAATAAAGTCTGGCAAAGGCAAAGGAGCAGAGATCAGTGCATTAGAAAACTATCTGACCTCGGTTTTTTAACTTAGTAAACTAACTGATGTGAAGTAAAGTAACTGATGTGAAATTTGTTCAATATCAGTCAACATCTAAACAGTGGTGCAATTCCGAAGGAAAACTACAAGCAGCACTAGCAGTAATAGGCATCATCATATCTCACCAGACCAATTTCACCTTTCTTTTCTTAAAGAAGCGATCTAATTCACTAACTAGTTCAATATAGGGTGTGTTCTTTTCGGCTACAGCTTATGGTTTTCGACCCTAACGCGAGCGCTTGTGTGAACGAACCGAATACCGATAAGCCACTTCGAAACAACGACGAAGAAACCGTCCCATTTGTTTGTTTGAGAGAAGCCATAAGTTATAAGCCAAAAAGAACTGAACCATAACATTCCAGATCCTCGGATCCTCAAGAGGGTGTACTGTGTCAGATCAATCAACTTGATGTTCTAATACACCCAGAAATTTAGAAAAACAAATCAAACAACAACACCAGTAGCAGATGCATGGCAGATGTACTGAAATAAAACACTAAAATATACTGTCATAACATCAGATGAGTTAGTCACACTTCACATATTGCTTGTACATTCCTAAACTACTAATATTTCTAGGGGATACAGCCTCATTGTCATAATGACAAAGCAGGGTCGCTGCATGGAATTTTGGGCAGTCAATTGGATTAGGATGGCTAATGGCCCAGATCTGTCATCAATGAATGAGACCGTAAGTGATTAGAACAGATATTGTTCTTTCCGGGGAAGTTCAGAGATTATCATCTCTGTTCAACCAAGTTTCATTTCAACTTGCACAATTGCACCAACTGATAGTAAATAGCAGTGGGTAGCAAAATAGTTATCACCATTAATAGCTCTTGTTCGTATGAATCTGCAAACAGCCCTACATATTTCAGTTTAGCACTTTAGCTTGTCCAGCCCCTTATTACTCGTCAATTAACTGCCTTCCTTTGGAAGGCTGTTGGTTAAGAGCAACAACGATAGAGTTAAATGACTTAGTGTCTCTTTTACAGATAGTAGGATTGGCTCTCATGAAAAATGACTAACTTTAGGGTTTTGAGTAAACCCTTGCAGCAAATTTAGTAGCACCTGAGGATTTCAATGGGCAATATGAGGAGTTCAGGACAAGTGCAGCCCCGTTGATTATATTATATTACATCAAGTGATTTTGATTTGTGAATTGTGTCTTGGTTGAAATTTTACGAAAATTTATCAGTCTAGATGACATATTTCACCTTGTTCTCCTTCCTCCAAAACTTTGAATCTTTTGAACTGTGATGCAATTTATGGATGATGTTTCAACTTGATGGTGAGGTTTTGTCAAGCTTAATGTATGTACTTCTTTATCTGCACAGGATCATGTTATATGCACAAGTATGTCATCCAACAAGACCAATAGAATGAATGAATTTAGTTTATTACATAGGGCCTGTTCTTTTCCTCCGAAGCCGGCGGCTTTTGGCTTTTGCTACAGTACCTAACTTTCAAACGGAGTATTTTCTCAAGATGGGGTCTACAGGTTAAACGATCTACACGTTAAAAGCCCAACATCTGTACTAGCCAAAATCGCAAGTGAGTATCTGTCTCTCCGTAATCTGTACCGTAAACAGCCAAAATTCAAAAATTTCAGCCAAAAGCCATAAGCCGCAGCCGAAAAGAACAGGCCCATAAGACTATGAGAGGAAATAGCACAGTTTAATTAAATATATGCATGGTTTGTTAGACTGATTATAGATTGTTAACATGGCTATTTTCTGATGCCAAGTTTTTCGAGTAGCTAGACTAGAGTGATTGACAGTACATACGTTAGTATGTCTTAATGCCACATAATCTTCAAGTTAGTGTCACAGAGGCAGTAGTAACATACATTTATTCTGAAACAGTGTGCCTATGCCTAAGGTACAGAAGCAAACATTAAAATGCACTCTCAAACAGGAAATTTGACATGCCTGAAAATATCAGACAGACGAAAACTCTAATTCAAGTGCAAGTTCGGGACCAGGCATCAAGCTTGCCTATGAATTCTATACATCAGGAGCCATCCAACTAGGTTTCAGATCTGTTTTAAAAAAACTTAGATCCGCCAAATTGCCGTCACACAATGATCTTAAGCACCGCAACAAATCAGAACCAATGCAATCAAATCGGTTTAAGCTTGAACAAGCGTATACCAGCAAATAATCTGGAATAAATAGTTAAGATCAGGGTTTCTGTATGGATTCTAATTCCCAAGAATCCAGTCCGAAGTTAAACTCTATCAGCAGTTTTCATCCGTAAAATACTAATATTCCACTAAATCACCATAAGTCCCACATATAGCATCGCAACGCAATCGAACAGCGCAACCACTTACCTTCCTCGCCTTCGCCTTCGTCCTCCTCCTCCTCGTCCTCGTCGACCTGCGCCTCCTCGTCGAAGAAACCGCGCACCCCGCCGCCGCCCTTCTTCTTCGGCCGCCCCCCGCCGTCGTCGTCATCATCCTCGTCGTCATCGTCCTCGATGGCCGAGTCGTCGATGAAGTTGTCGTCGCGCGACCGCTTCCGCCCGCCCCCTCCACCGCCGCGCGAGCGGGAGGCCTTCCCTCCGCCCTTCGCCTCCCCCTCGTAGTCGTCCTCGTCGTCCTCCTCCTCGTCGAGATCGTAGGCCTCCTCCTCCTCGTCGTACTCCTCGACCTCGTCGTCGTCGTCGTCGCGGCCGCGGCGAGCCATGGACTTGGCGGCTAGGTTTTCTTTTCTTTTTTTTTGAAAAGGCGGCTAGGTTTTCGAGCGCTCACGAAGCGTGAAGCGGGGGAACACTCGTAGAGCCGGCGTCCAGCGCCTCGGGCAGTGCGGCTCCCAACCGTTCGATCCTGTCAGGAGCTTTGAGATTCGGGATGGAGTGGGCTGTTTCGAGCGGCCTAGTGGCCCTGTGGTTGGACACGGTTGGTGTGCGTTTTCCCCTTTTCGACAGACAATCTGGCTATCAGCATCGACTTCTACATATTAGCAAAGGTAAAGATAGTTACTGCACCTCATCGATTCACTCTTCTCGTAGCAGCATAAGAATTTTATTGTGTCGTTCTGGTTTGATCTACGGCTGGCTCCAACGACAGTGGGCAAAATGCCAAAATCTAGCGTGCCAAACTCTAGGGCATCTCTCCGGACTAGTTACTAAATTCTCATCCTTCCATCCTTTTTCTTTTTATGGTCTTTGTGATCTTTACTTCTTATTATCCAAATAGTATGGTCTGTTATGCTTGTTTCAGAGTTGCCATAAGTTCGCATCGCCGAGCTCTAGTCACATCAAGCATTTTAGAAGCTAAACGGACTTTACAATTTCATTTCCAAAATTTGATTTTATGTGTCATACCTGCTTCTGCTTCAGATTTTTTTTGAGATAGCGGAGACAATCGACTGGTGTAACTATCTTAAGGTTTCTTTTTGGTGTTTCAACGACTTTTGACTTTTCTTAATAATCATTATTTATTAGGCTATTAAGTTATAGCCAAAAGTAATAAACCGTAGTCTAAAATATAACAGGCCCTAAAATTCACGACCTATAAGTTAAATGTTTAGATCCATGCAAATGACCTACCTAACTCCCCGTTTGACTATGCAGTGGTTGGCATGCCTGCTTTTTAGGGCCTGTTTATATTGGTTTTTGCTGATGGTTTCTGGCTACGGCCGATAAATAATAGTGACTGATGAATAGTAGTGCTAATAGAAGCGGCTGATGAATAGTAGTGTATTATATAAGAAAGACAGTGAAACAAAAGGCACTACAATATTTAAACCATCATACGACTTACGGAATTATGATATAATAAAATACAAAATACGTTACAATATATGAAATACGTTACTAGGAAGCATCGATACTCCGCCTAAACGTCGTATCCGTACTCAATATGAATCCGATACAGCGATACTACCAGAGAATTTCGGCCAAAAAAAAGGAAAATACACCAATATGTTTTTCCATACGTTGTGATACCTCTCCGGTACGTTTTCGCCCAAAATGATTATCTCCTGGCCTAATAGGCCCAGCCGGCCCATGCCCGCATTACTACTCCCAAACCTTAATCGCATCATCACACATTCACATCTCCTCGAGCCGCACCAACGCCTCTCGCTCACCGCTGCCACCTCCTCCGATCCACCATCAACTCCGGCGTACTAGTAAATCACACGAATTAGAATGGAGACAAGATCAGTGCGTGAAGACACAAGATAAAGATAGGTCACGGCAAGGTGCAGCTGAAGCGGATAGAGAACAAGATAAATCGACATGTGGCCAGGGGCGAACCCAGGATAAAATCTGAGAGGGAGCACAACAATACACATAGTATGCTGAATTGTTCTCATTCATAATTTTAGCATGAGTGAGGGCCTTTTAGTTGGGCTGAGTGGGAGCACTAGCATTAAATCTTAGGCTATATACCTGAGTTCCTGCGAATTGAGTGACGGCCTGGGCCCTCACTCCCCCCTCTTTGGGTCCGCCCCTGCATGTGGCCATCTCCAAACGTCGCAACGACCTGCTCAAGAAGGCACACAAGATCTCCGTCCTCTGTGACGCCGAGTTCACCATCATCGTCTTCTCCCAAAGGCAAGCTCTACGAGTACACCACAGACTCCTGGTACGTCCTCCACATCTACTGTATCGTCTTGTTCCTACTGCTATGCTATGCTACCTAACTAGCTCGTGTTAATTTATTTTGTTACTACCATCCTGCCGTTTTTTGGCATTGATGCCTGCCCATGTCGCCGAAAGCTTCTGCTTGTTTTTGCCATTTTTGGCTAACTCATCTCAGCTTGGTAGGTCTGTGTCTCTACGTGGGTTGAGCTGAAAAATAGTGGCTTATCGCTGAAATTGCACTGTAGCTGATTGAAATTACATTGTAGCTGAAGGTGGCTTATTTGGTGTAACTAAATTTAAAAATTAAAAATAGAAAAAATATGTTAGTTCATCACGGACAACGTAAACGAATATGGGAAAAAGAACCGGCAAAAAAGCTCAAAAAAAGTCAAAAGTTTAGAAAAAGACAAAACTTATGAATAGTGAAAAATAAGCCAGAAGTTCAAAGCGAAATGAGCGGGCGTTAGTCCTGGTCTGCATTACGGGGTGTGGGGGGGTAGGATTCGGGGGTCTGATGCGGATTGGATCGTTAGGGTTGAAGCACTTCCTAATCTGTTTCAGCTACTAGTGACATGCCACTAACCTTCAGCAAAGCTAATTTGTTGCTGCATGGTGGCTACTTTTTTTCCCCAGAAACGAAGGCATGAATGTTATGTAGGTTCATACACATTTTACATTTGCAATTTATTTTGAGGGAGGCAATCAGGGCCACTGAAACTTTGTAAAAGAGAATAAATATATAGAGAATTAAGAAAAGGTACAAAAGAAGAAAAAAGGGGGGGAAAGCATGACTAGAACCTCATGAGCCAAGACACTCAACCATGATGAGTAGTAGGCTGGCAACAAGTCAAGAATATTTAGCAGACGAAATGGCACTATTCCAGAAGCATAACTGTTTTAACTTCACACTATTCCAGAAGCATTGATGATTATAGTTGATCATGCATTTACTGGGACTCAGGGTAAATCTAAGTCGGTTACACTCCTGCATTCTGAACAGTATGAAGTAAATGCATTTCCTTGATAGATATGTGCTCTAAGTGTTAAGTTCCACATAAGAAAGCAGCAGATTTCTTTCCAATGGCTGTTTAGATTTTGCTACCTGTTATATGACAATGCAGATAGCCAAAAAAAAAAATGCATTCGTTATATTCTACCCTAGGGAGAGCAGTTGCTGCAGTACTTCTTCCAGGGAGGACTCACGATTTGAGAGAAATCCTCTGAAGGAGAATATGCTTTGCATCCCTATTCTGATGTTATCAACTTGCAAGTTTTTTTATTTTCTCCCTCTCTTGTAGCCTATTTATAATTTTTTTATTTTCAAATACGTATATACTTACTGTATTGCCGCATCTTTGTTTTTGAAAATATTATATCACCGTACCGTATCGTGTATGGGGGCATATCTATGTTCTTGTTTATGCAGCCACTTTTGGGCTTTGGACTCAGACGAGGGGGCAGAAGGCCCATCATCTTGTAAAACTTCCACTTCCCTTTTAAGCAAGCAGTGGCGGAGCAAATTTACACCATGTGGGCTCAATTGTACCTGAATAATTTGAAGTGGGGTCATTTCTTCAAAAATTCACAGACTAATACATAAATATATGTGCCGCTGTGTAAGGGTGGAGCAGGGGTTCGAAGGTTTCTCGATCTGCGTGAGAAGACCTTCTTCTTAAGCATGATGCCCGGGGGTTTCTCCCCCCCCCCCGGCAGGTCGAGTTTTAAATACATAAATATATGTAAGTTTTAGACTTGTTTGCAAAAACCTGAGGTTGATTAGGCAGAGCTCTTCTGTTCAAGAAAAAGTTATTGGCAGATGATAGCATAACTATAGTTCACGTGAAGGATAAAAAAGATCGACCGACCGTAACTGGTCATACCGCTCCAAACCAGTAAAAAAATATCGCCTCGAAAAATTTCAAATGCTAGCAAAAATGTTACTATACGATTGTTTGCAAGCTAAGGAAAGTTTTAGAACTAAGGCAACACGAAAACTTTCTTATCGATCGATTTCTTATCAACATAAAAATTTTGTGTTAAATTTGTATCCCAATTCACTGATAACCGGCCATTAACCGATCATTTCCAGCCGGTTATTGGTCGAACATTCAAATTTTTATTAGAACATTTAGAGTGTGATCGTTTTGGCTTCAGTTTTTAGCTTCCGGCTTATTTTTCACTATTCATAAATTTCGTCTTTTTTCTGAACTTTTGGCTTTTTGTTGAGCTTTTTTGCTGGTTCTTTTTTCCCGTATTTGTTTGTATTATACGTAATGGGCTAACATATTTTTAATTTTTTAAAATTTAATTATGCTAAATAAACATCTGTCAGTTACAGTGTTTTTTTCAGCCAACTACAGTGCTTTTCAGCCATAAGCCACCAAAATAAGCCCAAATGATCACCAAAAATTAATTTTTTGTTTAATAAAATTTGGTCGGATTAAAATCAGTAACTGGTACCGAGGAGGATCTGATATTTTTTTCATATCTGGTTTTTTAATACTTGGTTCTCATAATGAATATTTTGTTCATTCTTTGATCTCGTGATATATTTGGCCCAACCTATTCTTTTCAGTAGAGCCCAAACAAGCAGTACGAGGATTAAAGTGCCATGCGTCAATTGAATAAATTGTCTCGGTGACATATCAAAGCTATCAGAATTTAAGGTTTGTTTTCTCAGTGTAAAGGCTGTCAGAATTTGAGGTTTATTTTCTCAGTTGTAAAATTCCTGCTGGATGTTGTGAAACAAAACGAATTTTGTCAAAATCAAAATTGGATTTGAATTCCCATTTCTCTTTTGCTTTCCTCCTCCATAAACCTAATCCACACTAATCTCAAAGCAAACCTCTCACTAATCCTTGTCATCACGCTATGAACGGATGGATTTCTCGCGGCACTGTTCATGACCGGCAAAATATCCTCGCCGCCCCCGATTTTTCTGTTGCCGCCGACCTCTTCACGCCTCCTCGCACCTTCCCGTACCTGCGCGCCACTGCCAGCTCCTACCCACTTGTCAGAGGTCGTACACCTCGTCTGCCCCGCCCTGACACCGTTTTGACCCGGCGGTGATGCGTGGCAACGCCGTTTGCCATCCGCGCGCTCCCTTTGCTCCTTCCCGCGCCTTCCCCTCACAGCCGACAGCCAACCCCTCTGACACCCCTGACCGCTGCTCTACATCACCCAGGACAGCTGCAGCCGCACGGGAAACCTTGAGCTATCCCAGTTTTCCCGAAACCACCGTCGCCAAAAATATCTCCTCTCCTCCTCTCCGGTGAACCGCCATTCCCGACTTATTTAAACCACCCCAAGCCCTCCATTGAGACTCACCAGCCTCCCTGAAACTCACTGAAGCAACCCCGAGCTCCCTCTTCCCTCCCATTGTCGGTAATTAAAGAACTCCCCATTTCCGAACCCTAATGCAATGTCGATCACCCGCCCCTCCTCTTTTCAATTCCATTCGCCAATAGCCTCCCCATAGCCCTAGAAACAATCCCCGAGCCTTGCCCTAGCTCCTCGACCCCTCTCCTTCCCCGGCACCGTGAGCACTCCACTGCCACCAACCTCCACCGTGGCCAGCCCTAACCCGCCTTTCTTAGCTTTGGCCAACCCCTCCCCGAGGCCTACCCAAACCCTATTGAAGCCCCAAAGCGGCCTAATTACCCTAGAAAGCTCCCCTTTGCTCCAATTTTCAAAAATGGCCGTGGGAGAGATGACCTCGCTGCCGGCGAACGCCGCCTCCACTGGCCCTCCAACCACCAAAAATGGAACCCTTATGCCATCCCGATCCGTCCATGTCTTCGGTTGCCGTCGCGCTCCACCCTAGCGCCGCCGCCAAGCGCTGCCTCCCTCCCCTGTCTCTGCGCGCATGGGCTGGAGGGGGAAGAAGAACAGTGCAAAGCACTGTTCCCCCGACCGAGTCAACCCGACTCGGCTGAGCCGAGCCCCGTCGCCCGCGCCGGACGCGCCCGACCGAGCCGCAGCAAACGCGGTCCGACCAGACCCGCTCGCTCCCGCGCCCGTTGTGTCAGACCAGGTCCGATCGGCGTGGTTAGATCGAGTCAATTCGCCGCGTCGGGTCCGAGCCCGATGAATACTGCAGACCGAGCCCGAGGAACAGTAACCGACCCGAAGCCCAAAATACATATTTATACTCCCCGGATTCGTTTCGAGCCCGCCAACCCAATCCAAGACCCACTTCCCCATACATCCCTCCTATAAGCCCAGAAGGCCAATTTAATGGAGTTTTTTCAGATTTTCTTTATTCTTTTATTTTCTTTATTCCTCGCTCATTCCTTCGGGCACGGAATTAATTTTATTTTATTTGATTTGCGTTAGCCTCCGGGAGTCGAGTTTGCTCAGGAGCCAGGAGTTGAAGCGCAAGCCCAAGTCCAATCTGCTGAAGAGTTTTGAATTAATTGAAGTAGTCGATCAGCAAGGCAAGTCGCACATATTTTTGAACATATTGATCCTACATTTCCTAAGTTATTTATTTACATGTACCTTCATTCTGTTATTTTATGTACATCAAATGCTTAGAATGACATGATATTAGCTATGTCCTACCACCTGAAAAGCCCAGTTTAACTTGATGGCCATATTCACCTTGACAAACCTAGTCACATAAACTATAAGATTAATCTTATCGTTGTAGTTAGGGACATCACATCTTTCTACTATTAAGGTTTATGATGTTGGTCTAGGTTTTGGAAGAGTTGGATCTAGGATAAGTGAGGATCGCAGAGATGGATCCGAAGACCTTATCCTAGGGTGGAGGCTGGTTGTGGATTGGTGGCAGTACAGTGTGTACTGAAATCGGGTTTGTGCGTGGTCGATGCCTCAGTTAAAATACAAGGACTAGAACCTTATGCTGATTAAAGGACATAGTAATCGCCCAACCACAAGCGTTGACTTGGTCAAACCTGGCTTAGTAACTGCTCAACTTCAATTGAACCTCTGCAACTGGAAAGGGGGAGACAGAGGGTGAGTTCGTATGGGAGGTGGTTAACCATACAACTGTAGGGCTGCGATGAGTCGGACGAGATCCGTGGGGTCATCCAAGCTTATTGAGATTAACACCTACTGGGCGGAGTCTATACAAAGAATTGAGCAGTGAACATCCTTGTTGTCTTAAACTCTATCGCGGGAGTTAAGGATCTTGTGGGTAAAGCAGGGCAGCTTTGCAAAGTCATAACAAATGGTATTCGAATACGCCGTGCTTCCGGTAAATGAAGCTGTGTTTAATGGGTGAATCCAGTAATGAGGCCATAAGTAGATTTGAGAATGATTTGGTAATGTTGAATATTGATAATCAAGTTTGCAAACCCCTTTTACTTTAATGAAGTACATTTTTAAGGTTTTCAAATGGTTCCAACTAAAACTGCATCCACATAAAATAATAGACTTGGATTCCCTTTACTTGATATTCCATGCATGTTGTTATGGATAAGCTCCGTGTGACTTGTTGAGTACGGTGGTTGTACTCATACTTGCTACAAACACATAAACAGAAACAGCAAATTTTTGAAGAGGCAGGAGAAGACGAAGAGGTGATTCTGTACGAGGTCGATGACACGTGGAATTAGGATCGTTCTTCGCTCGAGCGTGCCTGTGGTTTCTTTTGTGTAATGTAACTAAGGGCAGTTGACCCCTACTGTTATACTTGGCTTTTCGCCTTTATATTGTAATAAAGTTCGCTTTTACTCTTTAAGCTTGTGTTGGCAATGTTATACACTCGTTGGATGTACTCGCAATTGAACAGTCCTGGGCAGCTGCTAGGGTTTCATAATACTCCCGAAAACGGGGGTGTTACATGTTGAACTTTTTTTTACTCTTGAATTCTTGGGCTTGGACTACTAGGATCCTTTTTACATGTACTTGGGATCGTTCTGATGCATGCTTAAGAAATGCTACTTGTTGTCAATATGAGATTGGACAGTAAACTTGTAGCCACTCCCGATCGGAGTCAGTGCCTACCGAGGATGCAAGTGGAGACTCAACAAGTTACACACTAAGAACCGTACGAATGTATTGCATATGGTTGGTGAGTGTTACAAGTGGCCTCCCCTTTCTATTTACAAGAGGTCCTATTTATAGAGTGGGAGAGGGAGACGCATGAAGTTACAAGTCCGCCCCCGGGGCTTAGCCAACTCCTAAGGGTAGTTTTGTCCACTGCATCAGGTGGGCCCCTTAGGACTAGGTTGAACTTCCCTCGGGTTTCCACCTAACAAGGCCGATGCCCAAAGTATGATGTCCCATCGAGGTTGGCATTTGCACTTCATCCTAGGTTGATCCTCAAACCTCGTTCGGGATAAGTTCCCTATCATATCACGCTTTGCTGAGGTTGACCTCCAGACTTCATTCCTGGGTTGACCCCTAGACCTCGTCTGGAGTGGGTTCCCCGACATATCGGGCATCGCTGAGGTTGACCTCTGGACTTCATCCGAGATTGGCCCCCAGACCTCGTCGAGGTAGGGTCCCCTGAGGTGCCATGTCAAGCCAGGGTTGTCATGGTCCACCTCGGTACACCCTTACCAGGCCGAAGTGCTTCATGGCCCAAGGAAGCATGGGACCCTACTTTAACAGTAGCCTCTTGTTGAACTGGGTAGTCGTCGATCGCTGGCCTAGGTCGGCGCATTGACTGGTAAAAGAGGACGATGCGCGGTCTCAGGCTAGTGGTTGTTCCTGATAACCTGCAAGGCTTTCTGACAACATGTTAAAATACCTTAGTCCTCAAGGGAACTTTAAACTATAGGTCATGCACACGCCTCCGAGTTGGGTTCTCTTGGTGTTTGCCAAATGGCAGCTACTCCACTTGGCCGATTTTAGGTCATATCGGGGAGTTCACCATCGCACAAAAGGACATAGGGTCATGGACAGTTATGTAGTCAAGCGTCTACTACCTAGATGCTGAAGTTGTGCGAAGGCGTGGGCGAGGACCTAGCCCAAAGAAGTGCCTTGTGAAATGAGTCTTGATTCATAGCCTTCGAGAGGTGAAGGGTGTGCATAGGAGTGATCGAGGCTTAGCCATCGAAGAATGACAAAACCCTGAGGCGCAAAAGGTTGACTCGCTTGATCACGCAAAAATGAGTGTGCCCGACTTGTTAGTCCAAGATGCGCAAAGCTCTTAGGTGAATGGGGTGTTGTGTGAATTTGTTGAGATGGGCATAGATGCACCGCTAGTTTGAGACGTGACAGAGTTTTAGGCATGTGAGGCCGACTAGGGTGTACACATCTCTATGCACAAGCTCGATTGGTGATGCTGGGTTAGACAACATATCGAGATGTGATTGATCAATGAACGCTAACACACCAATATGTTCGAGGTCGGTGTACGTACTCAGGACTGGCATGATAAGGCTTAACCCTTAAGGTAAGGGGATATCCGCTAAGCCATTGTCTACTTGATAGTTGAGGCATGGTGCTAGAAGCTTGGAGGCGTGCCACATGTTCGGCTTACAGAGGCGTGGCCTATGAAGCAAAGAGTACCCGACATGAAGCTCAATTTTGTTGAGGGATTGCCCTCGAGGTTGATCACACCGCACCGAGATGACATGTTGGAACTTATTGAGGCAAAGCGATCAATCCAACAGGCGCGCATAATTGAGGTGCCAATAGACTAAGTTGAGCTTGGTTTTGGGGAATACCCTGTATGTTGAGTCATATCATACGGAGGCAAGGCCATGGAGGAGTGTTGCCCCTTGCCAAGCAATCTAACATGACAACTAGAGGAGTGCATTGGGATGTGAAGTACTAGAGACTGATGAGTTGCTTGTGAAGGGGTCATTCATGGTGCGAGTGAGTGTACCAGAGTGTTGGATACTCAATTCGCATGAGGCATGACCTCACGAGGAGTTCTCGACTCACCAAGGAATGGCCTTTGAGGTGAGGCGATATGCATCCGAACACAAGGTGGTTGACTCATCAAGGCATTGACTACGAGGCAAGGTGTACTCAACAAACCGAGACATGGTCTTCAACGAAGGAGATGATTTGGTTATCATTCAGTTATCTATAGAGTTAGAGAGAGCCCCTAGTTGGGAAGATGCGATTGAGGCGAAGTGAAGTTCGGCTGATGCACAGCCGTCGAGACCGATCTAACCACATTGAGGTCAAGCATCACTCTCAAGATGCTCAAAAAGCTCATCGATGCACTGAAAGGGCTGAGGTAGTGGGCGTAATGAACCACCTTCTCGAGAGTGACACGAACCTTGTCTTTGGCGCAACATGAACTTGGTTCGAGGGGTGGCAAGGACTTGGTCTGGGGATAGCGCAAACCTCATCTAGGGCATAGTGCGGACCTCACCATGGGGTGAGGCGGACCCAGTCTGGGATGCGATGTGGACCTAGTCTGGTGGACAGCGCCCTAGAGGATAGGGAAGGTGACAATACCTTGGCTAGGTCTATTGTTCCTAAGCCGGACTCACACCTGATGCATGACAAGGTTGAAGTGGAGGTGGCGCCAGAGACCATCGTGGGTGGACTCTGCCAAGTCAAGCACAAATAGTAGTGGCCAGCAATAGAGTTGGTCTGAGCTAGGATGACAGTGTGTAGCGGACGTCAAGCCTGGGATGACGGCGCATGGCGCCATTGAAAAAACATGGCACTCAAGACAATGCTCGAGAGTGCTACCAAAAAACTTAGCACTTGAGACACTTCGTGGTTGGGGGAGAGGACAACCTTCGTCGTCTCCCATCCAAAAAACTTAGCGCTCAAGATGAGACTCGTGAGCGCTTCATGGATGAGGAGGAGGCCTAAATGCTAGATTGGTCTTTAGACCTCGTTTGGGGTGAGTTCCCCGATGTATCACACCTCGCCTTGGTTGACCTCCGAACTTCGTCCGAGGTTGGCCTCTGGACCTTGTCTGGGTGGGTTCCCCGACGTATCACACCTCGCCTTGGTTGACCTCTGGACTTCGTTCGAGGTTGGCCTTCAGACCTTTTTCGGAGTGGGTTCCCTGAGATACTACGTCAAGTCGAGGTTGTCGTGGTCCACCTCGACACGCCTTGCCAGGCAAGAGTGCCCCGCAGTTCAAGGTAGTGCGGCGATCCTCCCTCAACACTACTAGTTAGGAAAGGAAAGCATTTTTTTCTATCGTGCAAAAGAAAATGATAATTAGAAGCGCACGGATGTGTTTCTATCATAGGCTTAAAGATGTGTAGCCATTATAGGTGGGTTCTTTTCGGCTACGGCTGATGATTTATAGCTGCGGCTGATGGCTTTGGCCATAGCATGAGTGTTTATGCGAATAAACTGAAAACCAATAAACCATTTCGAAAGACCTGTCCTGATAAACCGTTTTAAAAAAGATGGCGGTAACCGAAAAGAAACCACATATAGTTGTTAACCAGCCCACCGACTGAAACTGCTTTCGTGGACTCAAATCGCTTGCTGGGCTGCAACTGCCCACCGACTGAAGACTGCTTTCGTGGACTCAAATCGCTTGCTGGGCAGCAAAACTCGACAGAACTCATAGCTCTGAAAAGCCTAACGCATCACGCCGGCCCGAAGACATCCGGAACTACATCGAAGCGCCGGTCAGTGACTCTAGACTCTAGTATCTATAGCCCATAGCTAATGCACTAACGCAGCGAAGCATCACGTGAGAACTCGTCTTAAGATGGGATAATGTGAACCCTCCCATCTAATCACGTATCCTGCAAACCCCCGGGTAAGCATTGTTGATAGAAATTTGTCAGCGAGCCAACCAAACCGATCGAACCAAATCCACGGCGGATAGGCCCGCAAGCATCTCGGGAAGCTCGAAGTCGAAGATTCTGGGAAGATGGCGACAAGAGGTAATGCTAAGGTGCCCACTCCATTGTACAGTCTAATACTCCTACTAGTTTGCCACACCAATGAACTAATATGATTGTGTAGAACCAATCGCACATCCACACAACAGAGCACGGGGTAAGAGACGGTCTTGTTCTACAATGCTTGATGTCTATATCAGTGTGTCACCCCGGTTCATTTCTGACGAAACGGGCTGCCTTTACGCTTAAAGATAGGGATGCAATTCCAACGGATAATTTTCGTCCGATTTGGATCGCTCTGAAGCCGGATCCGGTCATGATCGTATCCGGGAAGCTATTTTACTATTTGATTGGATTCGAGGTTGAATATGGATCCAATTCCGAATCTGGAGCTACTACTATTTGTCAGATTTGGATTTTTTTTTTCAGTTTTGTGCTGGATATTTTTCCCGTATTGTAGGAAGAAGAAAAAATTCCGTAAAAAAAAATTTGGCTTTGAAAAAGAGCAAAAGGCACTAAAAATTTCAGAGAAATTCACAGAGATATTTTAGAATATTAGGAACCCAAGTAAAATATTTTCATACTTTGAGAAGGTTTTATTAATTCTATAGGAATGCTTTAAGTCTCGGGGAAAATAGGAAAAAGCTTTTATAAATTCAGAAAATAGCTCAAAAAATCTATAATAGATAATAATTATTTTAAGCTATAATTTGAAAATTGAGGTTATTACACTGACATGATCATGTTAAATTTATGTATGAACTTATGTTAAAACGTACTATGCCTTTATATCAATGTAATTTGTGTATACGTGTGAGACTAATATATACTCATGTTGAAAAGTTGAAGTGGTATGATTCAACATATATTTGAAACATTTAGGCCCTTAAAAATTATTTTGGTAATTAATGATGACCATATTTAAAGGACTAACATATTTGTTGAGACGATTTAAAGTTTCGGTTCTGTATTTGGAAGATATCATCGAGAAGAACATGGAGAAGCAT